>JAJIBD010023575.1:0-52720 GCA_021461705.1 Cryptotis parvus | reverse complement strand
TTTTGCTCTTTTAGGCAAGTTATTTTTCTCTTTCAATGCCTTGATTCTTCATCTATACATGAATTCTAAGCAATTTTTCTGATTCTAAGCTTGACAGTTTGTCCTATAAAAACTCTGTATCCCACTGATTTTCAAAAAACTTTTAGGCATATTTCCAAAATGGTATATAATTTGAATAATTTAAATTTAAAATTAAAAATGAAGACAAAATGTTAATTTGAGACCCCTGAATAAATGATTGCATAGATAAGTTCATGCATATAAGAAGAACTTTTACAGGTCTTAGAAATGGGTTTTAGCTAATGTAAAGAGAAAACTGATATTTAAAACTTATGCCAACAAAGAAAAGCTTGAGGCAAAAATACTTTTAGTATTTAAAAAGTAGTTGTGATGCTTTAGAGAGGAAATGTTTTGTATTAAGTGCTGAATACACCTAGAGTGAACTCCCTGTGTGGATCACTTACACTGCACTGGTGGACGTGGGAAAGCAGAGCTTTTTTAGAACTGTGCTTGTGAATCCATCTCCAATGTTTGTTCTTTATATTCATCTTAAACATATGTGGTGTCTTTGATCACATCTTCACAATTAATACGCTAGACTCAAAATTCTCAAAATGGCTATTTCTAATAACATCAATCTAAGTGTTGTTAAAATAGTTATTTTATTCTTTCTTATTCTTTCTGACTTTTCAGGATACCATATCTAATTCCAAGAATATAAACTTGTGTTGATTGATCAAACTAACACTCTCAAAGTATCAACAAGGAGTTTTAAATTTGTGAAATTATAATTCAGTGACTTAAAATACTTCAATACTCTACTTGAAGAAAAAACACTTTTGGCTTCCATAGCTCGTGTTATCTGTTATTTTCCATATTCAATAAGAAATGCACTTTCCCCACTCCCTCATTTATCAAGAAAAAATGCAGGAAAAATTCTACCAGTTGATCATGTGATTATTTTTTCCTCCTACCTCATGATGTTAATTTGTATAACTTCACTGGTATCTAATATGAGATGATTAATATTAAATTTATTTTTCTGCTGACAGGGTATATACTGGATCTATACAATTCAGTCACCCATGTAAGTATCAAATTTCTGATTTAGTTATTTAATAATAAATATATATATTTTAAACCAAATATGCAAAATAGATTTTGAACATTATATATTTTTTGTTTCTTTTGAGACATATATTTTGTTTTGTTTCAAATAAGTAAAAAAAGACAGATTACAATGAATCACAATGATATTAAATATGATGGTTATTAATGTTGCAGTGTACTGTTACTCTACTTATAAACCCTACTCATTAGCTTACTTGTCTGTCCTGCACAAGATAGCAACAATGTTCCTGCATTTAGAATTAGCCTTAAATTTAGTACTTGAAAGAAGCCCCACATATTTATTTTCTGTAGTTTATATTTTAATACTTCCTATTGGTTCAAAAAAATCCATATGTCATTGTTTCATGTTATTTGAATATGCAAAAACACATTATAAAATTCATAATCTAATTTGATGAAGCAAATATAATCCTTACAAATGTAAATCATGAAGAGTCATAACATTGCACACTTAATTTGCTTTTTATTCTAAGCCTTGCTAAGAGATTAGAGGTTAACTCATGACGATAGTAGTTGACTGGGCCAGATATCTCCGGGATAGCAGTGTTGGGAGCCTTTAGTACTACTGCCCAGGGTGCTGCGGACTGGAGGTAATGTGTCGGGGTTGAGCTTGGGTCCTTGTACGTGTCAGGCATGTCACCCGTTAGCCCCTGAGGGTTCTATATCACCTCCAAATTATGCATTTTTAAAGAGTGATGTGTGGGAGATAAAGAAGTATCCCTTAAGGCAGAGAATCCCTTATAACATAGCTTTCTTCTGCTTATAAAAAGTTCACCCTTCCCCTGGGTACAAGCTGCTTTATACGGGGATATCCTTTTTAAGAGGATATCCAGCTGGTGTAGCAACTATTTGCTCAATACTAACTCCTTCTGAACCCGTCAGTTGGGAAAAAATATGCAGTCCAGAGCCGGTGCCAGTAAAATGAATGCTGGAGTTGTAACATTGATTAGAAAAGTAATAAAGCAATGTTATACTTAATATAGTCACAAAAGAAAGCTCCCCTTTTAGACAGCTCTTTTTTTTTAATTCAAGAAGACATTATGAAAGATGATAAAAGAATAATTGCATTTGGAAGGCTTCCCAAGATTCACATAGGTAGGAAAATCATAAATTCATTTTGGTAGCTAAAACATTGAGAAGAAGTTGGGAGAGTGCAATTTATAGAAACAGTTGGAAAAACAGTGTGCTTGTAACTGATATATTGAGAATGGAAATACAGGTGGTACAAGACTTTTATATTAGAATGAGTAGTTTAAATATTGTGCTTTTGGGCAACAGAAAATCATTAAGACATTTTGTGAAAATGATTAATGCAATTAGAAGAAATTATTTTGGGAAATACCAATCTAATGCAAGAGGATATTTGTACTTAAAAATCATGGAATAAATGAAATTAATGTTTAGTAAATTAAAATGCAAAAGTTCAGAAAAAGTAAATATTTCCAACTATAATTCAACTACAGTGAGTCAGAACTTCTTGTATTCACTAACATCAAGCTTTATTGAATGCATATACGTGATTTTTTATTGTACATATCACACACATTCATATTTCACATATTCATGCATTTATGAATAGAAAATGTTATTTGAACTAAAGTTAACAGAGCAAAAATGTAGACTAAAAGTAGCCCAGGTAAACTGCTATTAAGACTGAAAGTTTTAGGCTAATGCTAAGTGAGTAAGTAAATCACTAAATAAGAAGTGGTTTAAAAATTGACAACAGGAATAAATATAATTAAAATTTTAAAAGTTAAAGGAAATTATGAATTATTTCAATAGACATGATTGTTTTTATTAATTTTTATTTAATAAATCACTGCACAAAATAAAATATGAATATCTCCTCATGAAAAATTAATTCAGTAAGTAGAAATTATCATATATAATAGTAGTTAAATAATATTTTGCAGATTTTAGCAAGACTTCAAGTAACTATTATTCCTTATAATTAAATGATTTTTAGGGAAGCAACTTTTTATTTGCAAAAGTATGTTTAGAAAATATGGTAGAATGTCTAAATATTATAAAGATAAAAAAGAAGAGTAGATAAAACTACTAAACAATACTAGACATAAGAATAGATAAAATATATATTAGGAAATTGTCCAAGTTGAAAAAAATGATAGCTAGTACCCAGTTACAGGCAATAAATTGAGCACTGTAATTATTTCATGTTATTCGATAAGTGAATAGAACCTGTTTTGGAAAGTGATATCTACTAATTTTTTAAGTCATATCTACTAATTTTTTAAGTCATATCTACTAATTTTTTAAGATATATAGATGAGGAGTAGGCTCTAAATTATCATTATGATAGCATTAAGCATCAGTTTCACTAGATTATTGTTGCAGGACTACTAAGGGCAGCTGCATCTGCTCTGGATTGCCTCCTGCAAATCACTCCGTAGATAAGGGGGTAGTCTAAATGTGGCAGTTTATCCGACCATGTATGCTGTACTAGCTGGTATAAATATTCTCCCATGCTACCACAATCATTGTGGGACTAGCTAGATCTTACCAGCATATTAGCCTGGCCACGTAGGACACCTAGTAATTAGATCAGAGAGAAATGCTGTTTGCTTCCAAGCAAACAAGCATGGCTCCCTGATATACTCAAAAGCAACTAAAATATAAAACTACAATGAAGTAGAAGAGACTTGTGAAGGCTTGGAGAAGTATTTAACTGGCATTAGTATTAGTCTTTGGTACACAGACATGCCATCTCAGAAACCCCTTCTCTACCCTATAAAGGCACTCCCAGGCAGATCTTGGCTCAAAACATTAGCATACTAAAGGGCCTAGGTGAGGTGCATGGAGGGATTACCTAAGGGCATTTGACCCTCCCTGCTTTCCAAAACAGTGGGAGGAAGGTCTGAGTTGCAGGGGTATAAACTAGCCGTTTTTCTCTCTCACGCGCTTCTTGGTGGGGCCTCTCTCTTTGTGTGCGCTCACCCTTCTTGGAAGTCTTGTCTTCTTCTCCTTTTTACAAGGCCTTTACACGTGGTGACCGCCATTTTGGCCTACACGTGGCTGGGGTTCTAGCCTGGAATCCTAAGCACCGGCTTTTCCTTTTGCTGATTTGTATGCCTGAACCTGTGATAAGTAAAGCCTTTTAAAACTGCATCGGATTCCTGAGTGTTCATCCATTCCTCGCCGGCTTCGGAGGTAGAAGGGAACTCGCTTCCCGGCACTGTCGGGGACCCGGCGGAGCGCCCTGAGAATTATGGCATGTCCAGATTTGGGGTCAAAGCTATTCTAGTTATTTCTACAAGTATATATTTTTATGTGTGTAATGGACTGGGCCCCCTGGGATGAACCCCAAGCCACAGCAAAAGCCTGGCAAACTACACATGGTATATTCAATAGCCAAAAACAGTAACAAAAATGGACCTCATTCCCAATAAATGCAGACGTTACTGGCGCCCGCTCAAGCAAATCGATGAACAATGGGAAGACAAGTGACAAGTGGAGTCGTTACCTAGAAGTGCTCCTGGCTTACTCCTGTCTGTGTTCTTAGGGCTCACTTCTGCCTGTACTCAGAGTGCTGTATTTGTTCTAGGGTTGGACCAAGGTTGTTGATTCTAAATCAAGCACTTTACAACCAATAATAAATATGTCTCCAAACCCGTATTTTGGATTAAATGTAAAATTAAGATACATACATATTAAAGTAGATGGCCCTTTCCTAACTCCACTTTACCAGTTGAAGTCTTTACAAGAACTAAAAGGATGAATCAGAGAGATAGCATAGATGTTAAGGTGCTTGCTAAACACACAGTCAGGTATAATCCCTGAAGGCCACTGGGATTGTTTGGCACCAAAACCAAACAATAACAAATGACTAAAAGTTTCTTTGAGTTGTACTGGAACAGTTGTACTGAAACAACCGTTTACTGCCCTTGGACTCAATTACACAAGGATTCTTTCTGTGTATTGAGCCTACCAGCCTTCATAACTTGATAAAGTAGTTTCTAACATCAGCTTTCCTGAGCCTTATCTTACTGGCTTTCCTTGTACTTTACCAATATCTATTATCTATCTATTGTTGCAGTACACCTGCCCAGAGCCTCTGCATCTGGCCTGGAGTTGCTTCCTGCAGGTCACTTTGTAGATAGGAGTAGGACAGTTTGATTGTGGCAGTTTATCTGACCATGTATTCTATACTGGCTGGTATAAAATTCTCTCATGCTGCCACAATCATCGTGCAACTAGCTAGATCTTACCTGTTTGCCTCCAAGCAAGCAAGCAGGGCTCTCTGATAACTCAAAGCTAAAATACAGAACTGCATGAAGTAAAGACGAGACTCTTGTGAAGGTTTGGGCAAATATTTAACCGGCTATAGTACATTTTTGGTACAGCTTCATGACTTTGTATGCTGAGATACAGTTCATCTCAGAAATACCCTGCAGAGGTATTTCCAAGGCAGATACTTGGCTCAGCAACATAAACATCTCAAAGGGCCTAGGTGAGGTCCTGGGAGAAATTACCTGAGGGCATTTGACCCTGGTGGCTTTCCATAGAAGTGGGAGGTCTGGGTTGCAGGGCTATAAAACTAGGCTGCTTCCTCTCTGGGCTCTCTTTTCTTCCCCCTTTTCTGCTGTGCTGCTTCACAGTCTTCTCTTTACAGGGCTTTAACATGTGGTGGCTGCCATCTTACCTTCACGTGGCCAGGGCCCAGCCTGGAACAGTAGGTATGCGTTTTTTCCTCTTGCTGATTTGTATGCCTGAACCCGTGATAAGTAAAGCGTTCTGAAACTTCACCGGATTCTTGTGTCTTTCTATGGCCATTGGCCACTGATCCCCTGGGACAGAAGCGGATCCCTGACCCTGCTCCTGATTTTGTGCAAGGAGCCTCAGTATTTCCCTGCAATCTATCTATCTAAATATGTCTGTCTGTCTGTCTGTCTGCCTGTCTCTCTATCTATTTATCTGTCTGTCTGTCAAATATATATAGTCTACTGGTTCTTTCTCTCTGGAGATATATGACTAAGAGTAAAGGTAATATTATTTTTAAATACAGAAGTTTATTTCTCTTATCCTTACTCCATGGTTATCCCCGTTTTCTGTAGCATGCCTGTGCAGTTAAATGAGGTAAATTGAAAAACTAGATTGTTTTCTTGGAAGCTTTGTGTACTGAAAGTGTATCTTTCTTTTCTGTTTAACATTGTTTAGGCGTGAGTATAGAAGGTCTCTCACTGTGCAGCAAATCCTTGGCATATATATGTACTTAATATATAATATATATAAAGTATGTATATATGTTTACAAATACAATATTATATTTATATATATGAACTTTTCATTTATAACTATAATATATTTATATGTTCTATATGATAAATATAAATAATATATATGTATCACTTGTATCGCTTGTCTTCCTGTTGTTCATTGATTTGCTCAAGCAAGCGCCAGTAACATCTCCATTTGTTGGGAATAAGGACATTATTGTAACTGTTTTGGGCATATCAAATATACCACAGGTAGCTTGCCAGACTCTGCCATGGCTTTGGGTTTATACCAGGGGACCCAGTCTGTTTTATGTCAGACCATCAACCATGCAGGGCCCAGGGGTAGAGCCCTGGGTGTAGACAAACCTGTCTCCCTGTCTGCCACCTGCCCACACAGCTGGACACCACAGCCACAACTCTAACACCTAGAGGGGCAGATTATATGTATACATGTATACACAAATATATGAATATATGTATATATATACATATATATATATATAAACATACTTTTAACATACTGCAAGTAAATTTCTATCTTGACCAATATCACAAGTCAGATGTGACTTGTCTGGAGCAGATGGAATTAAAGGGATGTAGGCAACAGGTGCTTCTATCATTACTTTTTTGATAATGACTCTAAAAGGACTAGAGGTAGTAAGTATATTTAATATATTCCATCTTTCTTTCTTTCTTCCTTCCTTCTTTCTTTCTCTCTCTCTTTCTCTCTTCCTCTCTCTTCTTTCTTTCCTTCTCTCTTTCTTTCTTTCTTTCTTTCTTTCTTTCTCTCTCTCTCTTCTTTTCTCTCTCTTTTCTTTCTTTCTTCTTTCTTTCTTTCTCTCTTTCTCTTTCTTTCTTTCTTTCTTTCTTTCTTTCTTTCTTTCTTTCTTTCTTTCTTTCTTTCTTTCTTTTCTTTCTTTCTTTCTTCTTACTTTCTATTTATCTATCATCTATTTATCTATCTATGAAATATATATGGACTACTGGAAAAGTTTCTTGATGTCAGATAATCACCTACAGATGACATTCAAAACAGTTTGATTAGGAACCTGAGGGATGATTATAAAAGGGCCCCAGGGGAGCATCCTCGGGTTCCAGGTGCCTGGACCAGAGGGCAGCACCAGGGCTCTGCGGCCTAATGCCTAGGCCTGAGTCAGTGCCAGTGCCACAGATCCACAGGACCAATGGCAGGATCCAGTGAGTTAGCCTGAAAGACCAAGACCTGAAAAGAGAGGACCTGAAGGGAAAGAGAAAAGACAAAGAAACAGAAGCAGAGAAATAGAGAAACAGATAAAGAAGCACACAAACAGAGATAGACAAAGAAAGAGAAAGAGGCCGTGAAGAGAGAAGCCCTGCAGAGAGAGGATCTGAGAAGAGAGCTTCTGAAAAGACAGTCCCCGGAGAGGACCTGAAAATGTGGCCCTCAAGAGAGAAGTCCTGAATAGAGAGGCCCCGAGACAGGAGCCTGCTGGAGATGCTACTGGGACAGGGAGGGTCCTTGGATAGAGGTTCTGACAGTAGGTAGAGAGTGAGAGAAGTCAGAAGAAGAGCGTCAAGAGCCTGTGGTATTGTTCCTTTATCCGTCAGTCTGGAGGAATCATTGGCCCCAGATGCAGGCCGGGGACCTTACTGGATTGTGGGACTGTTGGGGACCCTGATGGACTCCTGGCACCTGCTGCTTTGGTTATCCTCTGACCCAAGTACTGTTGGGCCTCTGGGGCCCTGGGGTTCCTGGGGAGTCCTTAAGCCTTGAGAATTAATCTATCCAACTACGACATATTCTTCAACTAAGAGGCACACTGATTTGCTCTGCAGAAAATTATGATTGCTATCCTTACTACTAAACACTAAAAGCAGAGTGGTCAGATATTTTGGTTCAGATGATGGAACTGATCTGGTCCCTTTAATGTGTGTTTAAAAAATCAACACTATTAGTTAAGAACCCCATCCCGAGGCAGAAAAGCCCATGTCAAGCCGATGTGACTAGCTTCTCCCTTAGCAATAAAAAATGGTATCATTCAAAAACGCCTCACAACAATATTAGTGAATGCTGATAGCATTATCGCTACAATGGCACTGTATTCTGAGCAATCATTCCCTGTATTGCAAGGGCAGGGGGAAGCATAAAGTCTATGAGATGTTTTGACAGGAACACAAAATGGGAATGGAATGAGGAAAAAGAATTATACAGAGAGTGTGACTGTCCAAGTGTAGCGGTAGATGAGGATTCACAAGACAGGAGTTGTGACAGTAACTGTGGAAATACATTTACTCATTCTTTTCTCATTTTTCACTTATGTCAAAAATCAATATCTCCCATAATTGACTCCTACTAGGTTTATGTATTTTAACTGTTGTCACAGCCCCTAAATGCTTTAAATTTAATCCAATTTATACACTGATAGTGAATTTCTTTTAAAAAATCTAAAATATTTTAAGTATACAATCCCATAATATAATATAAATTCAAATCCATATCAGGAAGTTGTATTTTTAGTAAAATATTCAACATTTTTCTACAAAAGAAAATTCATAAAATCCCTATTGCAACTTTCTTAATTGCTAGTTTTCTCTCATTCTCTGCAAAAATCCTGCTATTAAATTATCAATTTTGGGGCCATAGCGATAGCCAAGCAGTTAGGGCGTTTGCCTTGCATACAGTCGACCTGTGCCGGCCTGGGTTCGATCCCGGCATCCCATATGGTCCCCCGCCAGGAGTAATTCCTGAGTGCAGAGCCAGGAGAACCCCTGAGCATTTCCAGGTGTGACCCAAAAAGCCACAAAAATAAATTATCACTTTTGTATAATTAACAAATATATTTTATTTGAAAATTTCTTGATAAATATAATGTTATCTCCTGTATTTTAAACATCTTACAGTGGTGCTTTCTATCACTATCCTCCCGTTGATCATCTATTTGCTCGAGCAGGCACCAGTAATATCTCCATATGTCCTGTCTCATACTAGTAGAGCCCAAGGCCATCTGCTCGCTCCAGGAACATAAAGAGCCTCAAACCATTATATTAGGTCATGGGAATGAACTAATATAATTGTTACTATTTGGCATATCAAATACAACATGGGAAGCTTGCCAGGCTTGCCGTGCAGGTGGCATACCCATGTAGTCACTTCTAACTATAGCATTTATAGATGAACAGCGTGGCTGCAGCGGCTGCTGTGATAGGCTGTCGCTGAGTGAAGTTCTGATGAGAGGAAAATCTGGATGTGGAAAATGGGAGCCCGATGGACGGGGGTGTCATCTGGCTTGTTGTGCAGCTCTGCTGGGGTGGTGGGCCAAGGCTAGAACCCGCCATCCCTCCAGGGCGCCTTGTGAGCAGCTGGGCACAGGGAGAGCAAGTAGCAGCTCTGCTCCATGCTTTCTATTTAAGCTTATTTTCATCCATCACTGGTGTTTCTAGTATATTTTCACAGATGTTTACATTTTTGTTTTTCTAAAATACATATTCTGTCATGTGAAATCCCATATCAAATTTCTTCGCTTATGTCCTATCTCACAATATAAACTCATGTAGCTTCAATATAGCATAAAGATAAAGACAGGAATTAAGTGATTTTTAATCTGCATCTTAACCTGAGAAGTAGGAAGTGATAAAAACAAAACACTTTGAGGGTTCAAAATCGAGACATAAAAAGTTAGAGGGTTCCTATATACAAATAATGAAAGAGATGAAAGGGAGATTAAAAAATAATTCCATTCACAATTGTGCCACAGAAAATCAAATGCCTAGAAATAAACTTAACTAAGAGTGTAAAGGACCTGCACAAATAAAACTGTAAGACACTACTTCAAAAAATAAAAGGACACAATGAAGTGGAAACACATTCCCTCCTCATGGATTGGGAGAATCAAATTTTTCCAAGTGGCAATACTCCTTAGAGCTTTATACAGAATCAATGCTATCCCAATAAGGATACCCATGATATTCTTCAAATAATTGACCAAACACTCCTGAAATTTGCATGGAATAATGAACCCCTGAAAAAAAAAGCAATCCTTGGAAAAAGAAGATGGGAGCCATTACCTTTTCCAACTTCAAACTATACTACAAAGCAGTAGTAAAAAAAAGTATAGTATTGGCGTAAAAAACAGACCTGTGGACCTATGGAATAGAATTGAGTATCCTGACACACATCCTCAAATACACAATCATTTAATCTTTGATAAAAGCAACAAAAAGTATATGAAATGGAGCAAGGAAAGCCTCTTCAATAAAGTGGTGCTGGGATTACTGGGCAGCTACATGTAAAAAATGAATTTGAAGCTCTGTCTAACATGCAAAAACCTCAAATCAAAATGGATTAAAGAGTCAAAATTAGACCTGAATCCATAAAGTATGTCAAAAAATATAGGAAGAACCCTCCAGGACATTGAAGCTAAAGGCATCTTCAAAGATGGAACACCACTAACAAAGCAACTAGAAGCAAAGATAAACATATGGGACTATGTGAAACTGAAAAGCTTCTGCACCTAAAGAAACAGTGACCAAGATACAAAGACAGTCCACAGAATGGGAAAGAATATTCACCCAATGCCCATCTGATAAGGGGTTAATATCCAGGATATATCAGGCACTGGTAGAACTTTACAAGAAGAAAATAGTCAACCCCATCAAAAAATGGGGGAGAAGAAATGAACAGAAACTCGACAAGGAAGAAATTCATATGGCCAAATGGTATATGAAAAAATGCTCATCATCACTAATCATCAGAGAGATGCAAATCAAAACAACCATGAGATATCATCTCACACTACAGAGACTGGCACATATCCAAAAGAGCAAGGACAACAATGCTGGCGGGGGATGTGGTGGGAATGTACACTGGTACAGTCATGTTGGAAAACAATACGGACATTCCTCCAAAGACTAGAAATTGAGTTCCCATTTGATCCAGCCATACCACTCCTGGGAGGTCAAAAAAACACAGCAGAAGCAGCATCTGCTCTTTTTATGTTCATAGCAGCACTATTCACAATAGCCAGAATATGGAAACAACCAGAGTGTCCATGAACTGATGATGGATAAAGAAACTTTGGTACATCTACACAATGGAATACTATGCAGCTATTAGGAAAAACAAAAGTTATAAAATTTGCCTATAAATGATGGACATGCAGAGGATCATGTTGAGTGAAATTAGCCAGAAGGAAAAGAATGACTGCATTTGTTTGCATTATATATATATATATAATATATAAATATAAAATGATACCAATATCCAAGGTCAGGCAAAACATGAATAAGGAGGTCTTTTTGTCATTTTATCTTTTATTATGTTATATGTATGTATAATGAACAAGATAAATTTTATTTTTTAATTTAAATTAAATTAATTACTGTATCAGTCAGATACACAGTTATAAAATTGTTAATGATTTGGTTTGAGTCATACAATATTCCATCACCAGTGTGTGTTTCCCACTGCCAATGTCCCAAGTTTTCCTCCGTCCATCCCTGCCTGCCTCTATGACAGGAACTTTCCTTCTCTCTCTCTTCTCCCTTTCTTTTCTTTCTCACTCCTTCTCTTTTTTAGGCTTATAATTTATAATATAGGACCAAAAGCTTATCAGGTATATCCTTTTGCTTACTTTCAATACCCAGTTTCTGTCCAAAATGATCATTCTCAACTATCATTCGTCATATCGGTCCCTTCTCTGTCTTAACTACTCTTTACCTCACAGACACCCTTGTGACAAGCTTCTAAACATTTTTTCTTTAGTTCCAAAGAATTTAGTATAAACATCTGATGCCAGGAATGAATTGAATGCTGCAAATCAAAGAGGTGATATATTTAAACATTACTGGTCTTTTATTTTCTTAACTTTTTATTATACCACCGTGATATTATACAATTACAAGGATGTTCATATTTGGGTCTCTGTCATACTGTGTTCCAGCACCCATCCCTCCACCAGTGCCCTATTCCCACCAGCGATCTCCAAACACTTCCTCCAGCCCAACCCCAGCCTGCCCCTATAAGGCTCCTTTTCTTTCTCTTTCTTTCTCCTCTCTCTGTCTATGTCTCTGTATTTTTGTCTATCTTCTCTTACACTTTGTGGCTTCCCCTACAGATATTAACAGTTTATGTTGTCTCTATGTGTATATTCAATAGTGATTTATAGTGTAACATTATAATTCCCCCCATTCCCCATCAACTTTCCCAGTTTGTTGCCACTAGAATGAACCTTGCAGTGTTTAAATGTGAAAGATCCGGTGAAGGACCTAGTTCTAACTTCCAGTATTGTATAAGTCTTGGAGGTATTGTCACATAGGTGGAATCTTCCACAAACATGAGTTTAGGTAAGACAGACAGAGAAGGGAACAATGTGCTAATAATCATTGAAAATGATAATCACTTAACTTGTATCACTTGTCTTGCCATTGTCCATCTATTTGCTCTACTGGGCACCAGCAACATCTCCATATATCCTGTCACATGCTAGTATAGACCAAGGGCTTCTGCCTTCTCCAGGGACATGAAGAGACTCAAACCATGGTATGATAATACCAGTCTAGAACTGATCATTGAATATAGGCAAAAAAGATACATGATAACCTGTAAATGTATGTATTGCGTCCACAATGTGTAAGAGAAGTAAGAGAGAGAGAGGAGGAGGGAGAGAGAGAGAGAGAAAGAAAAAGAGAAAAGGGATAAAGAACTGCCATAGAGGCAGACTAGGGAAGGGGTAGGAAATTCCGGACATTGGTGGTAGGACAATCAATAATGTGATTAACTTGCTAGACATTGTTCCTTCGTGGATTTTATAACCTTGCTGTTGATGTGAAAGAGATGAGCGCACAAATGCTGAATCATAAGCTGCGAGAATCATTGGATGGGAAAATATACCTCAGAAGAAAACTGGGACTAGCGTGATATGATGATGTGGGACATTGTTGGGAGCACTAGAAGCTGAGCACTTCATGAAAGTCACCTTGATGTAGGACCAAAAATGATAAGAAAGGATCGAATTTTCACTGAATGTTGATTAAAAATGCAATATAGTTATTTTTTGGGGATACATACTGGCCCCCTGGGATGAACCAGAGCCATGGCAGAGCCTAGCAAGCTGTGTCACTGTATCACTGTCTTCCGCTCATCATCGAGGGGCCCAAGGGGACCAGTAACATTCCATATGTGCTTGTCTAAGCAGAGAGCCCAAGGGGACTGCTTGCTCCAGGAACATAAGAGCCTTAAACCATTCCAGGTCATGGAATGATGTTAAAATTGTTACTGGTATTTGGCATATCAAATACGACACGGGTAGCTTGCCAGAGCTCTGCCGTAGGGTAGCATACCCCAGTCATCCCTTTAGTCATTTCCTAGCAAGCTACCCCGTGGTATATTTGATGTGCCAAAAATAGTAACAATAACGAACCTCATTCCCAACAAATGGAGATGTTTCTGGCCCCTGCTCAAGCAAATCGATGAACAACTGGAAGACAAGTGACAAGACAAAAGAAGTGACAAGTGGTGGTAGGAAATGGACCCTGGTGGAGGGATGGGTGCTGGAAAACTGTATGACCGAAACCCAAACATGAACATCTTTGTAACTGTATAACTCACAGTGATATAATGAAATTTAATTTAAAAAGTAAAAAAAAATAAAATATTTTGCAAATGAAAATGTCTTCTATATATAACTTACATGAATAAGTCAAAAGTCAAGTGAAGTGATGAAAATAGACTTTAACAGGCAAATTTTTCAAGGCCATAAAGACAGTTCAACATCTAAACATATGCTTTAAGGATTTCGTCACTGTGTCTGGTATTTGGACTGACACTGTCTGTTCCCAGGTGCCACTGCCAGGAGTGAACCTGGAACAGAGTTGGGAGTAACATTGAGCACAAAGTAAACAAGACAAAACTAACCCTTAAAGAACAACAAACTTTTAAACAAAAGCGGGATTGTATTAAGCTAAGGGGACAGCCTCTGTTGCTGCTTCAGTCAGTGTCTTTTTCAGAATTGATGTTCATACCTAGTAGAACTTTTCCTCATATGTACCTTTTTGGTCTCCTTCTGAATAATATCTGTCCTCTGCCTTTACCCTTCTTTACATGAAATCATGCAAAAGAAATAATGCCAAGAGACAGAATCAAAAGAAATGAGATCCAGAATTGATTGAAGCAAATAAATTTTTGCAAAAAAGTATACATATACATTAGCTTGATGGTCCTAAGATAATGGTGACACATAGTCAACTCTTCTATCTCTCTCATATATAGATATACAGATAATACATATCTATATATTTCTATATATAGATTTCTATATGTAGATTTATAGATATATAGATAATAGATATCTATAAGATATCTAGATATCTAGATATCTAGATATATAAATATAGATATAGATATATAGATATATCAATATATCGATATGTAGATCTATAGATCTGTAGATCTATAGATGTAGATATAGATATATAGATACATAGATACATAGATACATAAAGTATAGATGTATCTCTATAGATATAAGATATAGATATGTATTATCTATATAGATAATACATATCTATATATCTATATCTAGAGAGAGAGGAATTACATAGTATGCAAACAATTGACTGTATCTGGTTTGACCATTGATCAGGTTATAATTAGAGGATCAGAATATAGACTAGACTCTGAAATCAATAGTAGAGACTGAGTGGACTGGAAATAAATACATATTTTCCCTGTATTCCAGCCCTTTAAAAAACGTTCTTTGGGGCTACCTGAAACCTTTTTTTCGATCTATATTTCTATGAATCTGAGAATTGTTCCTTTAACTTTATTTTATATTCATGAGTAAAATTTGATTCAAAGCAGCAGTCGTAAGTAATTTATATAAGATGACAGTTATGAGACTTCAATGACTGCTTCTCTGAACTGGAAAAAATAATTAAAATAAACAAATAAACAAAATACTGCTTAAGGTCTTTGCAAATGGTCAGGTGAGCATACAGAGCACTGAACAGTCATAGGGAATCTAATATTATTCAGCAAAAACATCAATATTTTATGGCATTTGAAAGAGGACAAAGAAGAGAATTTGGGAAAACTCAAAATGAAGTATATGTTTTAATATATGTAATTCCTAATTAACTAATGGACCAAAAATGACATCAAAAGAGAAATCAAATCATTTGAGATAAATTAGCATAATGCAGAACCTAAAACTTACAAGTAGCTAAGTCAGTACAAAGAGTAAACTTCATTGTGATTAAGTCATCAGCAGAAAGGAAATACACACAAATATACATAATATGTATGTTTATTATATATATGCATATATTATATTCTCAAATCAATATGAAATTATGTTGAAAACTGGAAAAAAGAACAAATTAGACATAAAAAAGAACTAAAGTATTAAAATTGGACTAAGTATTAAATACAAATAAAATGAAAAGGAAAAATCAGGGCTCGAGAGAGTGGCAATAAGTAAATCTGCAATGCATGTGACTGATCAGGTTCAATTCCCAGCAATACATGTGGCTCCCCAAGCCCCACCAGGAGTGGTCCTTTGAGCATACAACTAGAAGAAAGATCTGTGCACTTTCAGGTATAGCCCAAGACATCACCCTGACAAGTCTAAGTAAAGAGAAAATATATAGTGGGCTGTATAAAGCCCAAAGTCATGTTTGCTTGCTCATTTGTTTGTTTGTTTTAAAGATTATAAGTTCGCAAAATCAATTTTTAAAAAGACTCAGGGGTCAAGAATCAAAATGATAGAGGTGATTTTACAAAAGGTAAAAATAATTATACAGGATGAATCCATTTATTTACCTTACCCAACAGTTCGGAACGTTTGATCACTTGTATCACTTGTATCAATTGTATCATGTCTTCCCGTTTTACATCGATTTGCATGAGAGTCGATTTAATGGGAAATGAGATCCATTATTGTTCCTTTTTTTAGCATATGGGCTGCTACACCATGGGTAGCTTTCCAGGCTCTGTTGGGCTCTAGGTTCAGCCAGGGGGCCAGTCACTTTTCTATGTCAGGCCATCAGCCATCCCAGGGGGCTCATAGGACAGAGCCCTGGGGTGAATGACCTGTCTCTGTCTGCCACCTACTTAATATAGCCAGGCACTGCAGACACATGCAACTCCTTAAAGAGGGCAGGGCTGGCATAGAAAGTTAAATAGATAGACAAATTCCAAGAAATACAAAATTCGTAAGTAAAACACTAACTGAAAGTAAATATGAAAATGCTATTACCACACCCAGCCTCCTCGGACTGCCTTCCTAAGCCATCTGCCCTACGCCCAGTAGCTCCCACTCTCCCCACCAGGTGCCTTCCCATTGGGCAGCCCGAGTACCCCTTTCCAGCATAAAGGGCTTGACCTTTGAGAAGGGGACCAAGCCACACCCAGCCTCCTCAGACCGTCCTCCTGAGACCATCCGCCCAGACACCCAGCAGCTCCCCACTCTCCCCACCAGGTGCATTCCCGCGGCGGGCAGCCCCCAGGCACCCCTTTCCAGCATAAAGGGCTGGAACTTTGAGAAGGGGACCAAGCTACAGCCAGCTTTTTCCGATCTTCCACTAGATTAGCTCCATCCCGACCCCCCTGACTCCAGAACCACCCACCAACACTCCAAAATTCAAAACCGGGGCATAGAAGTAATATCTATCTACCCGAGATACCACTGAGCATTTGCCCCTACATTCTTTGCTATACATCCCTAACTGCAAAGTAATTCCAGGCACCTACTATCTCTATTGACAAGTCACCCATAACACACACTTTCAACCTACGATAGTCATTATGGTAAAGCAATGCAGAATTCCTTCAAGCTCTACGATTGAAGTCACTAATACAGATGAGGCAAGCAATAACGATGAGCTATATAACCTCTCTGAAAAGGAATTTCGGAAGGAACTGTTAAAGATTCACAAAGAACTCAAAGAAACAATGGAATATAAAGTCAATAAAATACAAGAGGACATGAGAGCAGAATTAAGTAAATTTCAGATAAAAGTACAAGCAGAAATGACAGATATTAAAAATGAGGTAAGTGAACTGAAAAACACAGGGGAAGGCCTCCAAAGCAGAGTAACAACTACTGAAGAAAGAATTAGTGATCTTGAAGACGAGGTTCAGAGATTCTGTAGACAACACCAGAAGATGGAAAAAAAGACTCACAATCAACCAACAGACTACCAGAGAAAATCGGGATGAAGCCAAAAGGAACAACATACGCATCATTGGGGTCGCAGAAGGGCAAGAAGAAAACCCTGATGAAGAAGAAACTGTCAAAGTCATCAGCGCTGAGAAGTTCCCCGAACTTAAGAAAGCATGCTCCCAGATACAGGAGGCCCGTAGGATACCAGCTAAAAGAAACCCCAACAAGAATACCCCAAGACACATCCTTATTAAAATGACAAAAACGACAGAGATAGAATACTGAAAGCAGCAAGATAAAAGAAGGAAATAACATACAAAGGAGCATCCCTGAGGTTTACAGCAGACTTCTCAGATGAAACACTCCAAGCCCGAAAACAATGGTGGGATATTGTGAAAAGGCTGAATGAACTGGAGGCCTCACCAAGAATTCTTTACCCAGCTAGAATTAGTTTCATATGTGAAGGAAAGATACACAACTTCACGGATAAACAACAATTCAGGAAATTCATAGACTCACAACCAACTTTAAAAGAAGGATTGAAGGGTCTATTGCAAAATAAGACAACCCAAAACCACAACAAGTTTAAACAGAAATATGGCACAAAATCCAATGACAATAATATCTCTCAACGTCAACGGTCTAAAGGCACCAATTAAGAGACATAGGGTGGCAAAATGGATTAAAAAACTGAATCCAACATTCTGCTGCCTACAAGAAAAACATCTGAATGGTCAGAGCAAACACACACTCAAAGTCAAAGGCTGGAAGACCATTCTCCACATAAACAACTCCTCCAAAAGGCAGGTGTGGCCATAATCCTATCAGACAATATAGACTTAAGGCTGAACAAGGTTAACAAGGGAAAATGAAGGCCATTTCTTAATAATTAAGGGGTATGTATACCGGGAAGAAATCACACTACTAAACATATATGCGCCAAACGAGGGGCCAGCAAAATACGTAAAACGACTATTAATAGACCTCAAAGAAGACGTAAACAGTAGCACAATAATAGTTGGAGACTTCAACACTGCCTTATCGACTATGGATAGATTGACGAGACTGAAACTCACCAGGAAAATACTGAACCTCAAGGAAGAAATAAACGAAAGAGATCTGGTTGATATATACAGGGCTTTTCATCCCCCAAAAGCTAAATACACATTTTTTCCAGTGCACATGGAACATTCTCCAAGATAGACCTTATACTGAGCCACAAAGCATACCTCAACAAAATAAAAAGATAGAAATTGTGTCAACTATCTTTTCAGATCATGATGCACTGAAAATAGTAGTTAACCATATACAGTAGCAGGGAGTCAAACCAACCACCTGGAAACTGAACAGCTCACAGCTAAACAACAAATGGGTTATAGAAGAAATCAAACAGGAAAACAAAAGATTCCTATAAACAAATGACAATAAAGATACCAACTATCAGAACTTGGGGGACACAGCAAAATCTGTGTTAAGAGGAAAGTTCATAGCTCTGCAAGCATTCATAAGGAAAGAAGAAAGGGCCCACATAAATAACCTGACCTCACAGCTGAAAATATTAGAAAAAGACCAACAAAAGAAGCCCAACCCAGGAAGAAGGAAGGAAATAATAAAACTTAGGGAGGAAATGAAAAAAGCTGGAAACCAAAAAAAAAAAAAACAATCCGAAAGATTAATGAAACCAAGAGCTGGTTCTTGAAAAAATTAAACAAGAGTGACAAGGCACTGGCAAGACTTGTAAGGACAGGGAAAGAGAGAACCCAAATAAACAGAATCAGAAATGAAAATGATGACATCACAACAGAAAAGACAGACATCCAAAAGATCATCAACGATTACTTTGAGAACCTTTATTCCAGGAAACATGAGAACCTAGAAGAAATGGATAAGTTCCTGAAGTCCTATAACCTCCCACAATTGAAACAAGAAGATCTCCAATACCTGAATAAGCCTATCGCCATCGAGGAAATTGAAACAGTAATTAAGTCTGCCCAAACACAAAAGTCCACTTCCAGATGGGATCACTAGTGAATTCTACCAAACTTTTTAAGGAGGACCTACTGACAGTCCTGTTCAAGCTCTTCCAGGAAATAGAAGAAACAGAAACACTCCCAAACAGCTTCTACGAGGTACACATCACCCTGATACCCAAAACAGGGAGAGACAACACGAAGAAGGAAAATTACAGACCAATCTCCTTGATGAACACAGATGATAAGATCTTCAACAAAATACTAGCAAACAGAATCCAAAGACTCATCTAAAAGATCATGACCAAGTAGGATTCATCCCGGGAATGCACGGGTGGTTCAACATTCGCAAATCAATCAACATAATACATCATATCAATAAGAGAAAAAATAAAAACCATATGATCCTATCAATAGATGCAGAAAAGCATTTGACAAGATCCAGCAACCATTCATGACTAAAACCCTCCAGAAAATGGGAATTGAAGGAAGCTTCCTTAAGATAGTTGGAAGCCATCTACCAAGAGCCCACAGCGAGTATTATTCTCAATGGGGAAAAATTGTAAACCTTCCCATTAAGATCAGGAGCATGACAAGGTTGCCCTCTCTCACCTCTTTTATTTAATATAGTACTGGAAGTACTCGCCATAGCAATCAGAGAAGAAAAGGACATTAAGGGCATCCAGATAGGCAAGGAAGAAATCAAGCTATCATTATTTGCAGATGACATGATATTATACTTAGAGAACCCTAAACTCTCGACCCAAAAACTCTTAGAAACAATAGATATGTATAGTAGAGTGACAGGGTACAAAATCAATACCCAAAAAGTTGGTGGCTTTCCTATACACAGATAACAAAAGAGAAGAAAGGGATATTAAGAAATCGATTCCATTCACAATTGTACCACAGAAAGTCAAATAACTAGGAATCAGCTTAACCAAGAGTGTAAAGGACCTATACAAAGAGAACTACAGACAGTGCTTCAAGACATAAAATGGACACGAGGAAATGGAAACACATTCCCTACTCATGGATGGGGAGAACTAACATTGTCAAGATGGTAATACTCCCAGAGCTTTGTACAGATTCAATGCGGTTCCTATAAGGATGCCCATGGCATTCTTTAAAGAAATTGACCAAACACTCCTGAAATTTGTATGGAATAATAAACCCCCATGGGTAGCTAAAGCAATCCTCTGGAAAAAGCAGATGGGATGCATCTCCTTTCCCAAGCTCAAACTGTACTACAAAGCAGCTGTAATAAAAACAGTGTGGTACTGGAATAAAAAACAGACCTGTATATCTATCTAACTGGGTAATAGTTTTACTCTCTCTGAGATTCAGTTTTCTTATGTGTATAAAGAAGTGGGCAATGTGTTGGTGATCATGATGACACATATCTTGAAGGGGTTGTCTTGTGGATGAAATAAAGTTCTATATATGCAACAATGTTTGGTGCATAGTTGCCATTTACTAAATCCGATCTATTAATATTCATGTTGTTATTTATACTGGTGATATCATAGGACCTATTACCCAATATTTTTCTATAAAAGTTCAGCGGGTGCTGAATGCCCTGAAGGATATCATTGGTCACTTATATATATATATATATATATACATATATATATATATATATCTGAATAAGCTACTTTAATAAAACTTTCTGTATAGAAGTATTGCTTTGTCGCAAATTAATTAATCCAAATGTGAAGTAGCATAGTACTTAAGTCAGATAACTTTTGGCAAATATTATAGATTAGTAGAGAAGGTGTCTTAGTATATCAGATTAATGCTTTAAATAGCATTAGTCACTGGAGGCTTTGTAGTGTGAGAGTCATACTACTGGAGGCCTTTTAGTGTGGGAGTCACACTACTGGAGGCTTTTGAATGTGTCTCACACTACTGGAGGCTTTGTAGTGTGAAAGTCTGTATTATGCTATTACTGCTTTATTATATTATGCAAAATAGAATGGACTAAGTTATAAAATTTGTTCAATTCAAGAAGAAGGCAACTAATAAAGCATGGGTACTTGTGCCTGTAAGTAACTTATAAAGATAGATGTTACTGCATACATCTTGACAGTTGAAGTTCTACTGGAGATATCACATCCTTTGGGATTCTGCAAGATACCTAGCTATTCCTAGATTTTTCAATTAGAACCAGGGAGAATTCTGATCCTTGTCTGTCTGCTCTAGTAGACATCCTTCAGGTCATTCAGAGTAAGTTGTTGACTGTCTCATGTATTTTGTTATACTTGTACAGGACAATATAACAGTTGTAACCAAAGAAGGAAAACTTCTGCTGACAAATTTGGGAGGTCCTTCCTCTGGAGAAGCTGTCAGTTCAAGTGTAGAGCGCCGTCAGCCAATAAATGGTGAATGGCAAACTGTTAACAAGTGAGTCTCTCCCATTTGAAAGTGACTACTTCCATTTCATGCTTTCAAAAGGGAATGGAATAATTTTCCCGAATACGTCAGTGTAAAAGCTTCCCTAGACTTCTGAGAACCAGACTACTTCTTCCTGAGTTGTGTGCCAAAGATGAATTTGTGTGCAGAAGAAATTCAACAGTAATGGTCACTATTAGGATCAGAAAACCCGTGTTTCATAATGTCTATAACTTTTAATGTACAGTTAGTTGAGGCATATCTGCCTACCTACAGAATCAATGGTCATTTGCTTTTTCTTTGCTAAGATTGCTGACTCAAGTACATGACATGGAAGTTGCTTTTGATGGATTTTGGGAGAAACATCAGATAAAAATGCAGCAGTATTTGCAACTATGGAAGTTTGAGCACGATTTTCAAGAGGTCAGTCAAAACATTCCTCTTTTCCTTTCTTTTTATTGTTCCAGAGGTGCTAACTTGCAAAAGTAGATATTTTACCTATATAGATGAAAAGGGAGTAATTCCAAGTGATCCTTGAGTCTAGAGTGTAGGAAGCAGCTAAATTGTGCAGGCTTTCCCATCTCTGACTTGCTCATTTCTTTTTTAAAATTTTTATTATACCATGTGAGATATACAATTAAAAGGATGTTCATAATTAGGTCTCTGTCATACAGTGTTCCAGCACCCATCCCTCCACCAGTGCCATATTCCTACCACCCATATCTCAAACATGCCCCTACCACCCCAAACGCTGCCTGCCCCCTATTGCAGGCACATTTTACTTCTCTATCTCTTTGTCTTTGTCCCTGTATTTCTCTCTCTCCTGTTTCACTTTGTGGCTTGCCCTACAGATACTAACAATGTGTGATGTCTCTATGTGAATATTCAATAGTGAGTTCTAGTGTGACAACATAATTCCTCCAGTTTGTTGCAACTAGAATGATCATTATAGTGTATAAATGAGAAAGATCCTAGGAAGGACCTGGTGCTAAAATGGGTTAATGTCTAAGATTGTCGCTTGGCCTCAGAGCGGCCGTATGCCAGCACACTTGTGGATCTGCAGTGTCTGTATTCCGGTGGTTGGCTGTGGTGGCTGGGAGCTCAGGGTCACATCCACCGACCTGGAGTCTGAGGAACGGGTGGAGGGGCCTAAATCCACGCTCCATGTCTGGCCAGTGTGGCTGCCTGCATGCTGAGCAAGCCCTAGGAGCTATGTAGGACACAGCCAGGGACTGGCCGATTCTTTGCCATTCCCCAGGAACTCCATGGGCCGCTTCACATGAGGCCGGACTTGCTCATTTCTTATGAGAATGAATTTAATTTCCAACTTATATGGCACAGGACAAAATTTCTACGGACTCTGCTGTTTGTTTGCAACATTTATTTTAGGTATAAACTTTTATATTGTGGGGTAGCTTTCTAAGGAAATAGTACCAATTTCCTTGGCAGTCCCATAAATAACGCATATCATATAAAGTACATCTCTGGGCCCCCTGGGGAGAACATTTAAAATCCAGGCAGATATCTTCCTTCTCTTAAAAAACATCACCATAGATTTAGCATCAACTGATTCTTGATTTTAGCTAACTTTTACTCTCATGGCTGTGAAATGTCAAATTTCCAATTCCAGTGCCCCACTCTCCTGTTCAGACATGGAACACACATCGATTAACTAGTGCAGACTACTGTTGGTCAGAATAGATAATTCTACCCCGTTATCTTATTATTGAGTTCATGGCTTCCTCATTTTCAGGTGTTTAAAAATTACTTCTAAACTGTTTTATGTTTTGAAGTGATTTCTGTGTTGAGCCCTCACATACAGAACTTTTTATTTTTTATTTTATTTTTATTTAATTTTTTATTTTTTTAATTTTTATTTTACAATTACAAAGATATACAATTAAAAAGTTCATATTTGGGTTTTGGTCATACAGTGTTCCAGCACCCATCCCGCCACCGGTGCCCATCTCCCACCACCAACGTCCCCGGTTCCCTCCCCCTCCCCCAGCCCAGCTCCATGGCAGGTTCTTTATTTCTTTCCCTTTCTCTCTCTTTCTCTTTTCCTTCCCCTCCAGACTATGGATTACAGAACATACATTAAAGGGTTGTCATGTGTATCTTTTTGCCTCTATTTAATGCCCAGTTCTAGGTTGGCATTAGTACCCTCGACAATTGTTAGCACACTGTTCCATTTTCTGTCTTACCTAGCCTCCTGACTCCCACACGTTTGTGATAATTTCCACCTTTGAGAAGACCTCCTGATATATGTTTCACTTGGCCTTGGATATTGGTATCATAATATGTACATATATATATTTATGTTATGCAGATAAATGCAGTCATTCTGTGTCTGTCTCTCTCCTTCTGGCTAATTTCGCTCAACATAAACTTCTCCATGTCCATCCATTTATAGGCAAATTTTATAACTTCATTTTTCCTAACAGCTGCATAGTATTCCATTGTGTAGATGTACCAAAGCTTCTTTATCCAGTCATTGATTTTCGGGCACTCTGGTTGCTTCCAGATTCTGGCTATTGTGAATAATGCTGCTATGAACATAAAAGTAGGGATGGTGTTTCCGCTGCGTATTTTTGGTTTCCCAGAGTAGATTCCCAGGAGTGGTATGGCTGGGTCAAATGGGAGTTCAATTTCTAGTCTTTGGAGGAATGTCCATATTGTTTTCCAGAAAGGCTGTACCAGCCGGCATTCCCACCAACAATGGATGAGTGTCCCCTTTTCCCCACATCCACGCCAGCACTTGTTGTTCTTGCTCTTTTGAATATGTGCCAGTCTCTGTGGTGTAAAGTGGTATCTCATTGTTGTTTTGATTTGCATCTCTCTGATGATTAGTGATGATGAGCATTTTTTCATATGTTTTTTGGCCATTCGAATTTCTTCCTTGCTGAAGTTTCTGTTCATTTCTTCTCCCCATTTTTTGATGGGGTTGTTTGTTTTCTTCTTGTAAAGTTCTACCAGTGCCTGATATATCCTGGATATTAACCCCTTATCAGATGGGTATTGGGTGAATATTCTTTCCCATTCTGTGGACTGCTTTTTGTATCTTAGTCACTGTTTCTTTTGAGGTGCAGAAGCTTTTAGTTTCATGTAGTCCCATATGTTTATCTTTTCTTCTAGTTGCTTTGTTAGTGATGTTTCACCTTTGAAGATGCCTTTAGCTTCAATGTCGTGGAGGGTTTTTCCTATATTTTCTTCAATGTACTTTATGGATTCAAGTCTGATATTGAGATCTTTAATCCATTTTGATCTGATTTTTGTGCATGGTGTTAGACACAGGTCCAAATTCATTTTTTACGTGTTGCTGCCCAGTTTTCCCAACACCACTTGTTGAAGAGGCTCTCCTTACTCCATTTTAGACTCGTTGCACCTTTATCAAAGATTAAATGATCATGTGTTTGAGGTTGGGTGTCAGGATACTCAATTCTATTCCATAGGTCCACAGGTCTGTTTTTTATTCCAATACCATGCTGTTTTAATTACTACTGCCTTGTAGTACAGTTTGAAGTTGGGAAAGGTGATGCCTCCCATCTTCTTTTTCCGAGGATTGCTTTAGCTATCCCTGGGGGTTTATTGTTCCATACAAATTTCAGGAGTGTTTGGTCAATTTCTTTGAAGAATGTCATGGGTATCCTTATAGGGACTGAATTGAATCTGTACAGAGCTCTAGGGAGTATTACCATTTTGACAATGTTGATTCTCCCCATCCATGAGCAGGGAATATGTTTCCATTTCCTTGTGTCCTCTTTTATCTCTTGGAGCAGTGTCTTGTAGTTTTCTTTGTACAGGTCCTTTACACACTTGGGTAAGTTGATTCCTAGGTATTTGATTTTCTGTGGCACAATTGTGAATGGAATTGTTTCCTTAATATCCCTTTCTTCTCTTTCGGTATTTGTATATAGGAAAGCCACCGACTTTTGGGTGTTGATTTTGTATCCTGCCACTCTACTATATGCCGTCTATTGTTTCTAGGAGTTTTTTGGTAGAGAGTTTAGGGTTCTCTAGGTATAATATCATGTCATCTGCAAAAATAATGATAGCTTGACTTCTTCCTTGCCTATCTGGATGCCCTTGATGTCCTTTTCTTCTCTGATTGCTATGGCAAGTACTTCCAGTACTATATTGAATAAAAGAGGTGAGAGTGGGCAACCTTGTCTTGTCCCTGATCTCAGGGGAAGGCTTTCAACTTTTCCCCATTTAGAATGATGCTCGCTGTGGGCTTTTGGTAGATGGCTGTAACTATCTTGAGGAAAGTCCCTTCAATTCCCATTTTCTGGAGGGTTTTAATCATGAACGGGTGCTGGATCTTGTCAAATGCTTTCTCTGCGTCTATTGATAGGATCATATGGTTTTTATTTTTTCCTTTATTGATATGATGTATTATGTTGATTGACTTGCGAATGTTGAACCATCCTTGCATTCCCGGGATGAATCCTACTTGGTCATGTTGTATAATCTTCTTGATGAGTCTTTGGATTCTGTTTGCTAGTATTTTGTTGAAGATCTTAGCATCCGTGTTCATCAGGGATATTGGTCTGTAGTTTTCTTTCTTTGTGTTGTCTCTCCCTGCTTTGGGTATCAGGGTGATATGTGCCTCGTAGAAGCTGTTTGGGAGTGTTTCTGTTTCTTCTATTTCCTGGAAGAGCTTGAAAAGGACTGGCAGTAGGTCCTCCTTAAAGGTTTGGTAGAGTTCACTAGTGAATCCGTCTGGACCTGGGCTTTTGTGTTTGGGCAGACTTTTAATTACTGTTTCTATTTCCTCAATGGTGATAGGCTTATTCAGGTATTGGAGGTCTTCTTGTTTCAGCCGTGGGAGGTTATAGGACTTCAGGAATTGATCCATTTCTTCTAGATTCTCATGTTTCACGGCATACAGGCTCTCAAAGTAATCTCTGATGATCTTTTGGATTTCTGTGGTTTCTGTTGTGATGTCACCATTTTTATTTCTGATTCTGTTTATTTGGGTTCTCTCTTTCCCTGTCCTTACAAGTCTTGCCAATGGTTTGTCAATCTTGTTTATTTTTTCAAAAAAACCAGCTCTTGGTTTCATTAATCTTTTGGATTGTTTTTTTTTTTGGTTTCCAACTCATTGATTTCCTCTCTAAGTTTTATTATTTCCTTTTTTCTGCCTGGGTTGGGCTCCTTTTGTTGGTCTTTTTCTAATGTCTTCAGCTGTGTAGTCAGGTTATTTATGTGGGCCCTTTCTTGTTTCCTGATGAATGCTTGCAGAGCTATAAACTTCCCTCTTAACACGGCTTTTGCCGTGTCCCACAAGTTCTTATAGTTGGTGTCTTCATTTTCATTTGTTTCCAGAAATCTTTGGATTTCCTGTTTGATTTCTTCTATGACCCATTTGTTGTTCAGGAGTGAGCTGTTCAGTTTCCAGGTGTTTGGTTTGACTCCCTGTTTCTGTGTACGGTTAACTTCCATTTTCAGTGCATCATGGTCTGAAAAGATAGCTGACACAATTTCTATCTTTTTATATTTTATTGAGGTATGCTTTGTGGCTCAGCATGTGGTCTATCTTGGAGAATGTTCCATGTGCACTAGAGAAAAAATGTGTATTCAGCTTTTTTGGCATGAAAAGCCCTGTATATATCCACTAGCTCTCTTTCTTCCATTTCTTCCTTCAGGGCCAATATTTCCTTGGTGAGTTTCAGTCTTGTTGATCTATCCATCGTTGATAGAGCAGTGTTGAAGTCTCCAACTATTATTGTGCTACTGTTAATGTCTTCTTTGAGGTCTCTTAGCAGTTGTTTTATGTATTTTGCTGGCCCCTCGTTGGGTGCATATATGTTTAGTAGTGTAATTTCTTCCTGGTGTACATACCCCTTAAGTAATAAGAAATGGCCTTCGTTGTCCCTTCTAACCTTTTTCAGCCTGAAGTCTATATTATCTGATACTAATATGGCCACACCAGCCTTTTTGGAGGAGTTGTTTGCATGGAGAATGGTCTTCCAACCTTTGACTTTGAGTCTGTGTTTGTTCTGATTATTCAGATGTGTTTCTTGTAGACAGCAGAATGTTGGGTTCAATTTTTTTAATCCATTTTGTTACTCTGTGTCTCTTAATTGGTGCATTTAGACCATTGACATTGAGAGAGATTATTGTCATCGGATTTTTGTGTCATCTTTCTGTTTGTGCTTGTTGTGCTTATGGGTTTGGTCGTATTACAGTAGACCCTTCAGTCCTTCTTTTAAAGTTGGTTTTGAGTCCATGAAGTTCCTGAGTTGTTGCTTATCCATGAAGTTGTGTATCTTTCCTTCATATCTGAATGTGAGTCTGGCCGGGTAAAGAATTCTTGGTGAGGCCTGCAGTTCATTGAGCCTTTTCACAATATCCCACCATTGTTTTCGGCGGCCGAGTGTTTCATCAGAGAAGTCTGCTGTAAATCTTAGAGATGTTCCTTTGTATGTGATTTCCTTCTTTGATCTTGCTGCTTTCAGTATTCTATCTCTATCTATAGTTTTTGTCATTTTAATTAAGATGTGTCTTGGAGTATTCTTGTTGGGGTTTCTTTTAGCTGGTATCCTACGGGCCTCCTGGATCTTGAGGCAAGCGTTCTTTAGTTCCGGGAACTTCTCAGCAATTATGGCTTTGACAGTTTCTTCTTCATCAGGGTTTTCTTCTTGGCCTTTTGGGACCCCAATGATCCGTATGTTGTTTCTTCTGGCTTCATCCCGATTATCTCTTTTTGTCTGTTCAGTAATTGTGAGTCTTTTTTCTATCTTCTGGTGTTGTGTAGAGAATCTTTGGAACTCGTCTTTGAGATCACTAATTCTTTCTTCAGTAGCTATTATTCTGCTATGATGGCTTTCCACTGTGTTTTTCATTTCATTTACCTCATTTTTAATATCTGTCATTTCCATTTGCATTTTCTTCACTTCTTCTATCATGTCCTCTTGTATTTTATTGATTTTGCATTCCATTGCTTCTTTGAATTCCTTTTGAATACTTAACATTTCTTTCCGAAATTCCTTATCAGAGAGTTTATACAACTCATTGGTATTGCTTGGCTCATCTGGACTAGTGACTTCACTCACAGAGCTTGATGGAATTTTGCATTGCTTTACCATTATGACTATTGTAGGTTGCAAATGTGGGGTCTTGGGTGACTAGATAGTATAGTTAGTAGGTGTCTGGTCTGTTTGCAGAGTTTGGGTGGGTAGCAAGGATGTAGGAACCAAGGTTCACTGGTACCTCATGCAAGATAGGTAGTAAGAGGGTCGCGCATGGCGCATCTGCACGGTTTTGAGTTTTGGGATGTTCCTGGGAAGCGCAGGGGCCCAAGGGTCCGGGTGAAACCAACGCAGTTTGCCTTGGTTCCCATTGATGGAGTTTCCGCTCTTCCCTGGGGCAACTTGGGTCAGCGGATACGCAGGGGTCACACACACACCTGTGGGGTAGATTTGCAGCCGGTCCCTGGAGCGCAGCGCCCTAGGGGTCCATGGTGAAACCAAGGCAGTTTGCCTTGGTTCCCGTTGATCGAGTTTCCGCTCTTCCCTGGGGCAACTTGGGTCCTGGAGACGCAGGGGTCACACACACACACACACACACACACACCTGTGGGGTAGATTTGCACCCGGTCCCGGGGGCCGGTACAGGTTTTAAAACTTTGTTCTTTTACCTCCAGTTTTTGTTCTGGAAGTTTAGAATTTTTAGTAGTATAAGAAAAATAGCATAGCTAATGAACTGTCATCATAATGTAGCGGGAATAATTCTTTAGGACTGAGGTTCACACAAAGATGGTTAATGTCTCCAGATGAAGAGGAAAACAATATCATGGGAGAATCTTTTGACAAACCACAAAGGAAACATCATAGCTTTCTCACAATAGTGGTTCTACAGCAGGCTCTAAGGTTTCCTTTAGTATGGGTTGAGGCTGTACTGTGCACTCAGTTTAGTGTCTTGTCAAAGATAAACCAGGTTTATGTAATGAAGATACCATTAGAGTTTTAATTTTTTATCACTGATTTCCTATCATGTAAGGGAAGAAGGGCAAAATTAATTTTTCTTCTATCAGGCCAAGCTAACTCAAGCAGGCTCATCAGTGGTCACTTGATCACTTGACATCCCGTTATTCATCGATTAGTTCGAGCAGGCGCCAGTAACATTTAAATTTGACCCTATCACGTGCCACTGTAGCCCAATGACATCTGGTTGCTTCAGGAATACGAAAAGCCTCAAAGCTTTCATTCAGAGTCTTGACGAAGACTAACCGTCTTGTAGATGAGTGGCCATGTGATCTTTTGACATCCTGTAGGATCCAGTCGGTAACAGATCTAGTCCAGCGATCATCCCCAAATCACATTAATGTTCAGCCCATCTGATTTTCGATGCCTTGGCAAACGAGATTGGGTCCCTGACTCTGGAACAGCAATGGAGGTCAGAGCTCCGGATTCCTTCTCTCACTTGAGTGAGGCATGATAATCCAAGCATAGTTCTTTCAATTCTTCTTTGGGAGATCCCAATAGCATTCTCATCCTGCTTTTGTAGGGCCCAGGTCTCTGAGGCGTATGTTAATGCAGGGAGAATAGTGGAGTTGAACAGATGTGCCCGGAGATGGAGGTTCTTTGTCTTTTAAGCGATTTCGTCAAAGCTTTTGAAGGCATTCCATGCCACTCTCTTCCTCCTGCACAGCTCAGGTTTTTGGCCGTTCATCATCTTGACTTCTCGACCTAGGTACACATAACTGCTGCATTCAGAGATGTTTGTTCCATTGAGAGTGAATGTGGCCTCTGAACTAGTTCATTTTTCATGAACATAGTTTTTCTGAGATTCAGCTGTAGACCTATCTTTCCACATTTCTGGTCAAAGTCAGCCAGCATTTGTGCTGCTTGGCTAATGTTTGTTGTTATTAGAACAATGTCATCAGTGAAGCGGAGGTGGTGTAGTTGCCAGCCGTCTATCTTTGCTTCCATTCCTTCCCTTTATAATTGTCGCATGATGTTCTCGAGGGTGGTGCTGAAGAGTTTTGGTGAAATGGTATCACCCTGTCGAACCCCTCTTTTGACATTGATGATCACTTCTTTGTAGAATGGTGAGATCCTGGTGGTGAATCTGTAATACAGCTCACGAAGGATCTTGATGTATTGGGTTTGAATGCCCTGTTTGGCTAGGGCTTTGATGACAACTTCAGTCTCCACAGAATCAAAAGCTTTCTTTAAATCAATGAACATGAGACAGAGTGGTATCTTGAACTCCCTACAGACTTCAATGAGCTTGATTGCCATGTGGATATGGTTGATTGTGCTGAATCCTTTTCGGAAGCCAACTGCCCGCATGGTTGCCCTTCATCTAACGTTCTGCCAATCTTGTTTAGGATGACTTGAGTGAACAGCTTGTGTATGACAGACAACAGGCAGATAGGGTCATAGTTGCCAATGTTGTGGATGTCTCCCTTCTTGAATAGTAGAGCTGTCCTGCTGGTTTTCCTTTGGGAGGGTACCTTGCATTCAGACGGTAGCATGTGAAGAGCTGAGCCAGTGTATTGATGAGTACTGAAGGCAGATTCTTCAGCTGTTCAGGTCTGACTTTGTTTGGGCCTGGTGCTGTTACCTTCTTTACCAAAGAAATGGCATGTTGGATTTCAGAAGGGAGAATGTTGGGAACGACATATCCATCCTGCGGAATTTGGTATGTGGGAAGGTAGACGTGGCTATCAAAGACATCTTAGTACAAGCCATGGATAATCTTCTCCATTGCCTTTCTGGAAGATGTGATAGATCCATTAGGACGTTGGAGGGCAGTCATCTTGGTCTTATCGTTGGCGAAGGTCAGGCAGGCATTGAGAATGCTTTTCCCAACTTCTGCTGCATTGGCCAGCATTTCTGCTCTTCTCTCTTTGAGGTCTTCCTTTATTGCTTCTCTGCACTGCTTTGCAAGTGCTTTGTATGTTAGCATTTGGTTGCCTGAGGCTCGCGCCTTGCCACATTGGCGAATGAGCTCATCAGTGGTACAACTCTTCAGTGGTAACAGGAGTAACTTCTAACCTGGAAGGTCTTCTGTACCAAAAACCTTAACTTACAATTGGTAATAAACTAATTACATTTATAACACTAGCAAGATTACAGTTTTGAGCTGAGGTACTGAATCTTGAAAACTATTCACCCTGTTCCTAAAGGAAAATTTTCTTGCACCTTAGAACTTTTCCTAGGGTTGGAAAGGTACCTCAGTGGGAGCACATGATTTGAACATAGATAACCGAGGTTCTGTCTCTTCTAATCTCATGTCCCTGGGCACTGAGCAAGCAGAGTTGTTTATGAGCTTGGTATGTGGCCCCACACTAACCAACCAAACAAACCAACACTCTATTCTAAATCACAGTGTGTTGTCCTATGTGGGTGGGTGTTGCAGGACTCCTCTAAGGGCCGCTGCATCTGCTCTGAATTGCCTCCTGCAGATCACTTCGTAGATAAGGGGGTAGTCTAAATGTAGCAGTTTATCTGACCATGTATGTTACACTAGCTGGTATAAATATTCTCCCATGCTACCACAATCATCATGGGACTAGCTAGATCTTACCAGTATATTAGCCTGGCTACGTAGGACCCCTATGTAATCAGACCAGAGAGAAATGCTGTTTGCTTCCAAGCAAACAAGCATGGGTCCCTGATATACTCAAAGGCAACTAAAATACAAAACTACAATGAAGTAGTAGAGACTTGTGATGGCCTGGAGAAATATTTAACTGGCATTAGTATTAGTCTTTGGTACAGAGACATGCCATCTCAGAAACCCTGTTCTCTACCCTATAAAGGCATTTCCAGGCAGTTCTTGTCTCAAGACATTAGCATATAAAAGGGCCTAGGTGAGGTGCAGAGAGGGGATTACCTAAGGGCATTTGACCCTCCCTGCTTTCCATAAAAGTGGGAGGAAGGTCTAATTTGCAGGGGGATAAAACTAGCCTGTTTCCTCTCTCGGGCGCTTCTTTTGGGCTCTCTCTTTGTGAGCGCTCACCCGTCTTGGGAGTCTTGTCTTCTTCTCCTTTTACAGGGCCTTTACATGTGGTGGCCGCCAACTTGGCCTACACGTGGCTGGGGATCTAGCCTGGAATCCTAAGCACCGGGCTTTTCCTTTTGCTGATTTGTATGCCTGAACCTGTGATAAGTAAAGCCTTTTAAAACTGCATCGGACTCCTGAGTTTTCATTCATTCCTAGCTGGCTTTGGAGGTAGAAGGGAACTCTCTTCCCGGCACTGTCGGGGACCCCAGCGGAGCTCCCCGACAGGTGGGGTTTGTTTTCTGATGAGGGTTCTGTCCATTTGTTTTTTGCTGCACAAGGCATGAGAGTGGAGGTTTCAGGTTTGTTTCTGAGTGAATATCATTTAAATTTTTTTCATGTTATGTACTAGGATCACAGGAGTTGGTAAACACAGGTTCTTCCCATTTAATCATCTTGGTGTTATAACAGTAGTAATTTAGAAAAAAAAGTTCCTGTAATGTGTGCAGTATTTTTAAATTTTTTTTATTTTTACAATTACAAAGATATACAATTAAAAAGTTCATATTTGGGTTTTGGTCATACAGTGTTCCAGCACAAATCCCGCGAACCAGTGCCCATATCCCACCACCAATGTCCCCGGTTCCCTTCCCCCTCCCCCAGCCCTCCTCCATGGAAGGTTCTTTATTTCTTTCCCTTGCTCTCTCTTTCTCCTTTCCTTCCCCTCCAGACTATGGATTACAGAACATACATTAAAGGGTTGTCATGTGTATCTTTTTGCCTCTATTTAATGCCCAGTTCTAGGTTGGCATTAGTACCCTCGACAATTAGCACACTGTTCCATTTTCTGTCTTATCCAGCCTCTGACTCCCACACGTTTGTGATAATTTCCACCTTTGACAAGACCTCCTGATATATCTTTCACTTGACCTTGGATATTGGTATCCCGTAGGATACCTGCTAAAAGAAACCCCAACAAGAATACTCCAAGACACATCTTAATAAAAATGACAAAAACTATAGATAGAGATAGAATACTGAAAGCAGCAAGATCAAAGAAGGAAATCACATACAAAGGAACATCTCTAAGATTTACAGCAGAGTTCTCTGATGAAACACTCCGAGCCTGAAAACAATGGTGGGATATTGTGAAAAGGCTTAATGAACTGCAGGCCTCACCAAGAATTCTTTACACGGCCTGACTCACATTCAGATATGAAGGAAAGATACACAACTTCATGGCCAAAAAACATGAAAAAATGCTCATCATCACTAATCATCAGAGAGATGCAAATCAAAACAACAATGAGATACCACTTTACACCACAGAGACTGGCACATATTCAAAAGAGCAGGAACAACAAGTGCTGGCGTGGATGTGGGGAAAAGGGGACACTCATCCATTGTTGGTGGGAATGCCTGCTGGTACAGCCTTTCTGGAAAACAACATGGACATTTCTCCAAAGACTAAAAATTGAACTCCCATTTGACCCAGCCATACCACTCCTGGGAATCTACTCTGGGAAACCAAAAATACACAGCAGAAACACCATTCCTACTTTTATGTTCATAGCAGCATTATTCACAATAGCCAGAATCTGGAAGCAACCAGAGTGCCTGAGAATGGATGACTGGATAAAAAGCTTTGGTACATCTACACAATGGAATACTATGCAGCTGTTAGGAAAAATGAAGTTATAAAATTTGCCTATAAATGGATGGACATGGAGAAGAGTATGTTGAGCGAAATTAGCCAGAAGGAGAGAGACAGATACAGAATGACTGCATTTATCTGCATAACATAAATATATATGTACATATTATGATACCAATATCAAGTTCAAGTGAAACATATATCAGGAGGTCTTGTCAAAGGTGGAAATTATCACAAACGTGTGGGAGTCAGAGGCTAGGTAAGACAGAAAATGGAACAATGTGCTAACAATTGTCGAGGTTACTAATGCCAACCTAGAACTGAGCATTAAATAGAGGCAAAAAGATACACATGACAACCCTTTAATGTATGTTCTGTAATCCATAGTCTGGAGGGAAAGGAAAAGAGAAAGAGAGAGAAATGGAAAGAAATAAAGAACCTGCCATGGAGGCAGGCTGGGGGAGGGGAGGGAACCGGGGACATTGGTGGTGGGAGATGGGCACTGGTGGAGGGATGGGTGCTGGAACACTGTATGACCAAAAACCCAAATATGAACTTATTAATTGTATATCTTTGTAATTGTAAAATAAAAAAATTATAAAAAAAAAGACCTGTACCATCCATATAAAAATACTGAGCTCCATGAACAAACACAATGACTTCTTTGTACCTGTATTGCAAACCATAATATACAACAGCAGAGAGGGAGGAAGATGCAAAGTGCCTGTCACAGAGACAGGCTAGGGGATGGGGTGTGGCAGGAGGACAAATAGCAACATGGTGGGAAATGTACCTTGGTAGAAGGATGGGTGTGACTGAATATGAACAGCTTTGTAATGTTCTATATCATAGTGATTCAATTAAGTCTATAGGTTATAATTAAAGGTTGGAGTTGTCTATTACCCCTGGTGATAGTCACGGTCCTGTGACCTCTTACAAGCTTGCCTATATTAACAATGATGGATCTCTTTTGGAGCTGTCCACAGTAATAAGCATTGAGGAAAAACTGTGAGGAGAACTTCACCTATTCATGACAAGTATATGAGTTAGCTGGGGCATGAGAGATTATTATTGGCAACGCTTACTTGTGTCAAACTAACAAAACTGACCCCTGAAAGTTCACAACTGTCTATTAGCAAGTAAACTGTGCTCTAGACAGAAATCAGTCATAGAATTTGCAAAGCCTTGAGACTTAACATGGGTTCTTGTAGACTGCTGTGACTCCATGATATGGTATATGGCCAGCCAGTATCTGTTCTTTATCAGTGCTGGATGTTTTTTTCTGTCATAAATTGGAAGTGATTCTCCAGTTTGGCTTGGGATCCTCAGCCATCACCCAGGACTTTGCAAGCATAATTTTCTAGCAGCCATTGAATACTGTCTTCCCATTCATCATCGATTTGCTCGAGCGGGCACCAGTAACATCTCCATATGTCCTGTCTCACGCAAGTAGAGCCCAAGGGCACCTGCTTGCTCCAGGAACATAAAGAGCCTCAAACCATTCCATCAGGTCATGGGAATGAGGTCTATAATTGTTACTGGTATCTGGCATATCAAATACGACACTGGTAGCTTGCCAGTCTCTGCTGTGAGGGTAGCATATCTTGTAGTCATCTCAAAATCCAGCATTTATTGATGAACCACGCTGCTGCTTGTGGCGCTCCAGCCGGGCTATGATAGGCTGGTCTGCTGGGTGGAGTTCTGATGAGGGGGAAATCCGGATGTGGAAAATGGAGGTCCTCATGGAGTGGAGGGTCATCTGGCTTGTTGTGAGGCTCTGCTGGGGTGGCAGGCCAGGGCTAGAACCTGCCACCCCTCCCGGGCACCTCATGAGTGGCTGGGCGCAGTGAGAGCCAACAGCAGCTCTGCCCCATGTCTGCCATTGAATACAAACCTTGAAATTTCTACTGGTTGAATTCTGTAGTAGTTGCCACCTGGTTTGAGGCTCAACCTCACTCCAGAAGCCACATAAGTTTCCTGGGCATTTGTGAGAGTAGCTCTATTCTCTGACCTCGAAGTTAGAGTGAGGTTGGCTGTTGTTGCATTGCTTTAATCCAATCAAAAGACATCAAATGGCAGTATGGGTCAAACAGTAGCTGTACAAGTTCTGCTTTACATGCTTACCCAAAGTAATGAAAACACACTATGTTTTATTTCACATGGAGTATTTAGCATAAGAAATCACATGTTGGGAAATAAAACTGGTGTCAAAACAAGATAACTGGAGCTGGCATAGAAAAGGCATCTTTCAGCACTCTGAATAGCAGTTAAGGTCAAAAACTTTCTAAGTGAATGAGTGTGGGGGCTCCGTGTAAGTCCTGACTTTGGGAGAGAACCATTAAACGAGACCTGCCCATTGCAGCTAACAGTGCTGGGATGAGGGAAACAGGACCTGTGGTTATTGGCCCCATGACTTTCGCGCTAGGCTTAGCAACAAAATTTAGAAGACTGAAAAGGGCATTTGGGTTCTAACTTAACAGTGTGCGGAGAGGAATTTCAGTTACTGAGGTGCTCTAGCTGGTGCTAAAGATCCTGCACCAGCAGGGAAAACCACTTCTTCCTTCCTGGATCAGCCTGCTGCTGCGCCAGTAAACAGTGGAGAGCTTCCCTGAGAGCAAACTGTCTGGAGATCCAGGAGGAAGTGCGGGTGGCCTGAGGCACCCAGCCACACACCCAGAGCACCCAGATCACAAATGGCAGCAGAACCGCTCCAGACCCAACCCAGGCTGGGGCTGCGCAATAGCCCTGGTTGATGAAACACAGGTGGTTTGGTAGTGCTGGCTGGCCTGGACTGGCAGAGCAGGCAAATCAGCTGCCGTAAAAGTGCACTCCAGCTTCCCAATAGCATGCAGTGCCTCTAACCAGTCTCCAATGACCCAAAACTAATCTCCAAGTGAAGTTAAAACGCCCAGTGGCTGGAGCGATAGCCCAGCGGGTGGGGTGTTTGCCTTGCACTCGGCTGGCTTGTGCCCACCTGGGTTCGATCTCCGGCATCGCATATGGTCCCCCGAGCATCGCCAGGAATAATTCCTGAGTGCAGAGCCAGGAGAAACCCCTGAACATTGCCGGGAGTGATCCAAAAAGCAAAGGAAAAAAAAAATCCTCCCAAAGTTGGGTATGTGGGAGCTATACCCACAAACTGCCTCTGGCTCAAATATACAAGTTCACTTACCAGCTGTGCTCCAGAAATTCATAAATAAACCTCAAAGGAAATCTGAAGACACAGTTAAGAAGTGCATTCACCAGCCATAGTTCAGAGACTCATATATAAATCTCGAAAGAGATCAATAATGGGCAGAGACACCCCGTCTGCTAGGCTGACTCAAACAGGGTAATTCCGAGGGGGATGGGTTTGGGTCTGGCCGTCCCAGCAGAGCCCCAGCAGACAAAAACATTACACTCAAATATCACTGCCATGTTCAAGGTTGGACTCCACTGCTTGGGCAAGCTCCACCCAAAAAATTAAGCTGCTAAAAAATTCAGATATATGGGTTTTGTGACTGATGTAACCAGGCTTTCATGGAGTTGGGATTGGGGTCCCTCCCGCAACTCCATTCCTCCAGAAAGTTGGCAGAGCCACCCAGCAACCATCTCAGGTGCCATGTAATCTCATCCAATCGACATGGTCCAGAGACTCATATATAAATCTCGAAAGAGATCGATAAGGAGCAGAGATTCCCCTGGTCAACCAAGTTGACTCACCTGGGTCAAGTGAGAGGGGTTGGGAATGGGTCTGGCCCATCCCACCAGAGCCCTAGCAGCCAACACTCTCGGCACTCCACAATCACCACCATGCTTAAGGCCGGACTCCACTGATTGGGCGAGTTCCACCCAAAAATTAATCTGCTGCTGAAAACCAGTGAGTTTTGTGAATTAAATCTCTAGGTTTTCATGGAGCTTGAATTGGGCTCCCTCCCCTAACCAAATTCTTCCTAACTGGCAGACACACCCATGAACCGTCTCAGGTGCCAAATAATCTCATCTACCTGCCCTGGTCCAGAAACTCAGGCATAAATCACAAATGATATCAATAACAGGAAGAGATGTCCTGGTCTGCTACATTGAGTCATCTGTGGCAATTTGAAAGTGGACAGCTTTAGATCTGCCCCAACCTAGCAGAGCCCAGCAGCCAAAAATCTTCATACTCCCTCACCACCATGTTCAAGGCTGGACTCCACTTCTCAGATAAGCTCCACCTAAAAATTATGCTGCTGAAAAACTCAGGTATGTGAGTCTTGTGACTGAAATCTCCAAGTTTCCGAGTTGGGATTGGACTTTCTCTTCCCAACCTCAGTTCTCCTAAAAGCTGGCAGACACACCTATGAACCACCTCAGAAATCTCAACCAACGGCCATGCTCCAGAGACTCATATATAAATCTCGAAAAGATCAACAAGAAGCAGAGATGCCCCCAGTCCACCAGGCTAACTCATCTCGGGCAACTTGGAGGTGGATGTGTGTGGGTCTGCCTGTCCCAGCAGAGCCCCAACAGCCAAAAAGTCTCCACACTCCACAGTCATCCCATGCTCAAGGCTGGACTCCATTGTTAGGTTAAGCCCTACCCAAAAAATTAAACTGATGAAAAACTCATGTACATGAGTTTTGTGACTGAAATCTCCAGGCTTTCACACATTTGGGATTGGGATCCCACCCCCAACTCCTACTATCAAAAGGCCAGCACTTACTTCCACGCCCCAAAACCAACACACAGTTAAAAATTTAACTCTATCTTTATCACCCTGTTAAAGATTTTGGAGTTTGTAGAGCCCTCAGCTGTTACAATACACCATCATTACACGATATATGTTGCAATAAGCAACAGAAAGTAAAATAATCATTGCTTGCTGAGAAAACAGGCTTGGAGGTGGGTGGGAAGCTGGGGGAGGGGGTTGTTGGCAGTAAAGGCACATTGGTGGTGGGACTGGTGCTGAAATACTGAATATATGAAACAATTGTATTTGAACAGCTTTGCAATTCATAGTGTTTAAATGAAGATTCAAAACAAAAACTGGTCTCAAATTCATAAATATTGAATTTTTTTCCTCTTTTGGGATTGCAATAATATAAATCTAAAAATCAACTATATATTTGAAAAGCTTCAAATATTAGAAGCTATGATACATGTAATTCAATTCAGTTGTCGAGTTCTATGAGTACATCAGAGAAGAAATTGTAAAAAAAATTCTAGAAGCAAACAAAAATGAAGACAAGTATACCAAAATACATGGTACATACTGAACCCCAAAAAATACATTCTCAGAAAATTTACAGGATTTTTTACAATATTATTATTAAATATAATCAACATATTGTACGTTAGATCTACTAGCTCTATTAACATTTCAATGCTAATATGACTGCAACTTTGTATCATATGACCTCGATCTCTCCTTTTCCTCTATGTAATTGTAATTTACAATTAAGCGGGTTCTAGCCCTGGCCTGCCACCCCAGCAGAGCCTCACAACAAGCCAGATGACCCCCCACCCCCGACTCCATGGGGCCCGCCATTATCCACATCCGGACTTCCCTCTCACCACAACTACACCCAGCAGACCAGACTATTACAGCAGCTGCGCAGTTCATCAATAAATGCTTTATTTAGAGGTGACTGCAACAGTATGCCACCTGCACGGCAAGCCTGGCAAGCTGCTCATTTAGTATTTGATATGCCAAATACCACTAACATTTATATTAGGTCATTCCCATGACCTAATATAATGGTTTGAGGCTCTTTATGTTCCTGGAGGAAGCAGATACCTTTGGGTTCTACTAGCATGAGACAGGACATATAGAGATATTACCGGTGTCCACTCTAGCAAATAGATGATTAATGGGAAGATAGTGATAGTGATAGTGAATTGTAATTTAATGCTGAGACATATACTTTTTTCTTTATTTAAAAAATTCATTATTGTTTAGGTATTTATATTAATATTACTGTATTTTGGTACTAATGTGCGAAATTGCTATGAACAACCACCACCAAAGTACCCACAGATTTCTAATACTATCTCTATGTCTCTTCTCATCTGATCTTATTTTTCTCCTAACGCTCTCACTGATTTGGTTCCATGTTCAGTACTGTCTTTTTTTTTTTTTGAGTCTGTATTTTTACAGATGTATTAGACCATCTGCGATTTTTCGTTTTCCCTCTGCCTTATTTTGCTTGTCATGATGATTTTCAATTCCACCCACAGAAACTTCATCTTTACTTACAGCTACATAGTATTCATATATACATAGTCTTCAGAGTCCACCTGAATGAGGCATTGGTAGTTTTTATTTTCTTTCGGTGTCAGGGGGCCCTGGCCAGCAGTCCCAGGCACAAATGGGAAAGACCTAGATCTTGCCGAACTTCATCCCTGTGGAAAAAGGAAAGGGATGGACTTGGGAGAAACTCTGGAAAGAAAGAAAGAAAGAAAGAAAGAAAGAAAGAAAGAAAGAAAGAAAGAAAGAAAGAAAGAAAGAAAGAAAGAAAGAAAGAAAGAAAGAAAGAAAGAAAGAAAGAAAGAAAGAAAGAAAGAAAGAAAGAAAGAAAGAAAGAAAGAAAGAAAGAAAGAAAGAAAGAAAGAAAGAAAGAAAGAAAGAAAGAAAGAAAGAAAGAAAGAAAGAAAAGAAAGAAAGAAAGAGAAAGAAAGAAAGAAAGAAAGAAAGAAAGAAAGAAAGAAAGAAAGAAAGAAAGAAAGAAAGAAAAGAAAGAAAGAAAGAAAAGAAAGAAAGAAAGAAAGAAAGAAAGAAAGAAGAGAGAGAGAGAGAGAGAGAGAGAGAAAGAAAGAAAGAAAGAAAGAAAGAAAGAAAGAAAGAAAGAAAGAAAGAAAGAAAGAAAGAAAGAAAGAAAGAAAGAAAGAAAGAAAGAAAGAAAGAGAGATAGAAAGAAAGAAAGAAAGAAAAAAAAACAAAAAACAAACAAAGAAACAAAGAAACAAAGAAAGAAACAAAGAAAGAAACAAAGGAAGAAAGAAACAAAGAAACAAAGAAAGAAACAAAGAAAGAAACAAAGAAAGAAAGAACTATATGAAGCAGCGGGGGAGTTCTGGATAGCAGCACTCCCTTTAATGGACACAGTTTAAGCCTTTTATACAATATGTGGGTGGAGGGGTACAAGCACACATCACAGGGCATTTGCAAGCTCCTGGGCCATTGTAACAGATAACAATCTTCACAACAAATGACAATCACAGATTTAGCTTTTACAAGGTAACATTTGTAAAATAACAATCATTGATTTACATATTCCTGTGATCAGATGTTAGAAGACCAGGCATGTTCTGGCCTCACCTTAGCCTCGGATATGCACAGATGTTTTGGGTGTAACCATAGGAGCAGGGTACATTTCTGGGTCCTGCCCTTAGGGTCTTGTGACGGGAAAAATGTTGGACCCTAAGGCTAGCAACTCAGAACCCAACATTTCAGTGTTTATTTATTTTCTTATTCAACATAATGACTTTTGCAATAAATTATTTATGTCACACACAAATTCTCAGGCAGAAAACCCCAAATAAGCAGTCAGGGTTACATGAAATGTAAATCTTTCCACCATATTAAATGAAAAACAAACATGAAAGGAAACTTTGAAATGATAGTGTTGCAGAACATATCTGATAAGATTTTATTTAAAGTACTTAATAATAAACATAAATAACTTTAAAATGTGCTGCTTTTAAAAATAGATGCTAGAGAATTGAGAGAGAGATAGTACAGCAGGTAAAGTGCTTGGCTTAAATACAGCTGATCCAGGTTTAAAACCTAGCATTCCATTTGGCTCCCTGAGCATTGCCAAGAGTGTCTCCTGAATTCAGTTTCAGGAGTAAGCTCTGAGCACAGCCAGGTGTGGTCCAAAAACAAACAATAAACAAATAAATAATCAACAAAAAAGGACAGTAGACATAAATAGATATTTTTACTCCAGAGAAGACATAGAAATGACCAAAATATATAGAAAATATGTTTATTATTGCTATTTACATATTATTAATGAGAATAAGGCAGAACTCCACCCAGCCGACCAGCCCATCACAGCCTGGATCATCGACACCCACCCTGCAGCCGTTTCTTCCTCAATCCAGCCCAGAACTCCACCCAGCCGAGACCAGCCCATCACAGCTGGGATCATCGACACCCACCCTGCAGCCGTTTCTTCCTCAATCCGGCCCAGGTATGCTGGTCCAGAGACTCTTAGACATGGGACAGAGCGGTTCCTTGCTCTCCCTGTGCACAGCCGCTCATGAGGCAGTCGGGAGGCATGGTGGGTTCTAGCCTTGGCCCACCACCCCGGCAGAACCCTCACAACAAGCCAGACAACCCCCCACCCACTCCATGGGTGCCGCTATTTTCCACATCCGGACTTCCCTCTCTTCAGAACTCCACCCAACCGACCAGCCCATCACAGCCTAGCGTGGCGCCGCTGGCGGCCGCTGGTCATCAATAAATGCTTTATTTGGAGGTGTTTAAAGAATATGCCTCCCGCACGGCAAGCCTGGCAAGCTGCTCGTGTTGTATTTGACATGCCAATGGCCAGTAACAATTATATTAGGTCATGGGAATGACCTAATATAATGGTTTGAGGCTCTTTATGTTCCTGTAGCAAGCCGATGCCCTTTGCTCTACTGGCATGAGACAGGACATATGGAGATATTACTGGTGCCCGCTCTAGCAAATAGATGATTAACGGGAAGATCGTGGATCGTGATCGTGGAATGAGAATAAGACAGATGTAAATATTAATTACAATGAGCTAGCATCTCACACCATTAGAATATAATGTTCAAATAATAAAAGTTTGTTTTTACTGTGTCAAAAACTGCTACTCAGGAAGTTGAAATTACTTATCTGGCACAGATAGGATTCTATCTAACAATGAAGGTTAAAGTTACAGTTGCTAATTTTAAAGCACTATTTATGGAAGTTCAAACAGAAATTGAATAAGATCACTCGGTTTATTTGTAGAGATTGGGGGAAAAATAAAGCTTTTGTAATATGGGGTTCTTCCTCCATTTAAAGTATTAATGCAGATACTCTTGCATCTCACTGGGTATGTCTAATTTGCCCAAAAGTAGTCACTGTGCTTACTCCACAGTCAAAGTGAAGAAGACCATTTGCCAGTATGAATTGCAGTAGGTATGATTACATGAGGTCAGTAATATAACAGTTTACCACAAAAAAAGCAACTTATAGCAAAATTTCACATAACTGCCATAATATTCATTTTTGTAAACTAATGGTCTGTCATTGTTTTAAGTCTTTTCTTCATGATCCATCCTCCTTGCTTTCACATGAGAACTTATCCGAACTCATTGCCTCCATAATTTTGTGGAGCAAAAACCCAAAATTTTGCTAATGAAATATCTTAAATATCTTTTTACTGTTCCTTTGTGCTTGCTATAAATTCCCATTAATTTAATTATTGTATCACTGTCTTCCCATTCATTGATTTGCTCGAGTGGGCACCACCATCTACATATGTCCTGTCTCATGCTAGTAGAGCCCAAGGGCACCTGCTTGCTCCAGAAACATAAAGAGCCTCAAACCATTCCATCAGGTCATGGGAATGAGGTCTATAATTGTTACTGGTATTTGGCATATCAAATATGACAGGTAACTTGCCAGGCTCTGCCGTGCTGGCAGCATACTCTTGTAGTCACCTCTGATCTCCATCATTTAATGATAAACTGCATGGCCACAAGTAGCTGTGTGAGTTGGGCTGTGATCAGCTCTTCTGCTGGATGGAGTTCTGATGAGAGGGGAGTCCGGATGTGGAAAATGGTGGCCCTCATGGAGGTGGGGGGGTCATCTGACATCTTGCAAGTCACTACTGGGGTGGCGGGCCAGGGCTAGAACTCGCCATCCCTCCCAGGCGCCTCGTGAGCAGCTGGGCACAGAGAGAGCCAGTAGCAGCCTTTCCCATGTTCTGTGGTCTTTGTTAATAAGTTATCAGAACTTATTAACATTAGTATCACCAAAGTTGGTATACATTAATTTAAACTATTAAAAATAGAATTAGTGAATAAAACTACTTGAAATTAAATAGACACAGTCCTTTCTAACCCTATCAAGCATAGAAACTAGACTTCCCTTTGTTAGAAATCAATATTGCATTGCAAAAAGTAACAACATTCGGGTCGGAGCAATAGTCCAGCAGGTAGGGCGCTTGCCTTGGCATTACGGGCGGCCTGTGCTCTGCCCAGTTTCAATCCCTGGGATCCCATATGGTCCCCTGAGCACCGCCAGGAGTGATTCCTGAGTGCAGAGCCAGGATTAACCCCTGAGCATTGCTGGGTGTGACCCAAAAGCCAAAAAAAAAAAAAAAAGTAACAACATTCTTTGTTGATTCAATGCAATAAAGAATACACATTGGGATTTATGGAAATTTCAATCTTTGATTTAGTGCTATTGTATTTGGCTCTCTAATGGAGGCATACATAAATTGGGAATTAAAGAGATCCAGAAAAAACTCAAAGCGGAAGCAACAGTTCTTTGAGTGGTTTTAATGCTCAGAACATCTACTCTTTAACATATTGATGATAAAATTTATAAATTATGTTCATGACATGGTGAAATATATTTATTACTGGTTAAAATTATTTGGCTGTTCTTTTTATTTTTCAGGGATGAACTGTAGTCAAGTCCCCTATTTTGTAATAGTCCATCATTATATTGAGTCTGCTGCTTCTGGGCAGTTTCAGAACGGGAGAAGAAACAAGGTAACACACTGCATTATTTACATGTGGAAGTAGGAAAGGAGATAAATTGAAGATAGTTGAAAGTTGTGTAAAATAACTTGAACTGAGCTACATAACTGTTTGTGAAACCAAGAGACTTGTCAACTAATGTAAAGACAGGAAGGTTTCATATAGGTAAGAAGCAATGAAGCATAAGTAGCCTTTCTAAAATCAAGGCATAGGTCACCTTTGCTCACTGAGGAAAATGTAGGGAAAAAATCAAGTAGATAATACACAAGTGTCTTGAACTAAACCTATGCCACACTTTCCACATGTAATACTATCACTTGATCTCTTGACATCCCATTATTTATCGATTTGCTTGAGTGGGCACCAGTAATATTTCTATTTGACCCTATCACGTGCCAGTGTAGCCCAATGACATCTGGCAGGTTCAGGAATACAAAGAGCCTCAAACCGTTTCAAACCGTTCGCTCAGGGTCTTGACAAAGAAGTCTGACCATCTTGTAGTTGGGCGGCCACATGATCTTTGACATCCTGTGGGATCCAGTCGATAATGGCTCTAGTCCAGTGGTTATCTCCAAATCGCATTACTTGTGAAGGCTTGGAGAAATATTTAACTGGCATTAGTATTAGTCTTTGGTACAGAGACATGCCATCTCAGAAACCCACTTCTCTACCCTATAAAGGCTTTTCCAGGCAGATCTTGGCTCAAGACATTAGCATATAATAGGGCCTAGGTGAGCTACTGGGAGAAATTACCTAAGGGAATTTGACCCTTCCTGCTTCCCATAATAGTGGGGAGGTCTGGAGTTGCAGGGTATAAAACCAGTCTGCTTCCTCTCTCTCTCTTTCTCTCTCTCTCTCTCTCTCTCTCTCTCTCTTTATGGGCCTCTTTTGGGCTCTTTTTGAGCTTGCACTCTTCTTGGGAGTCTTGTCTTTGTCTCCTTTTTACAGGGCCTTAACACGTGGTGGCTGCCATCTTGGCCTACACGTGGCTGGGTTCTAGCAGAGAATCCTAAGCACAGGGTTTTTCCTATTGCTGATTTGTATGTCTGAATCTGTGATAAGTAAAGCATTTTAAAGCCTGTGTCGGATACCTGAGTTTTCATCCATTCCCCGCCGCTCTGGAGGTAGAAGGAAACTCCGCTTCCCTGCACTGTTGGGGGCAGCATTCCCTGACACCTGACTCTGGAACAGTGATGGAGGTCAGAGCTCCGATTCCTTCTTTCACTTGAGTGAGGCGTGATATTCCAAGCATAGCTTTTCGATTCCTCTTGGGAGACCCGAATAACATTCTCATCCTGCTTTCATAGGGTGCAGGTCTCTGAGGCGTATGTTAATGCAGGGAGAACGGTGGGAGTTGAAGAGATATGCCAGGTGCCAGAGGTTCGTTGTCCTTTTTAGCTATTTCTTCGATGCTTTTGAAGGCATTTCTTACTGCTCTCTTCCTCCTGCACAGCTCAGGTTTTAGGTCATTCATCATGTTGACTTCTCGACCTCGGTACACATAACTGCTGCATTCAGAGATGTTTTTTCCATTGAGAACAAACATCTATAATACTATAGTACATCATTTAATGCCGTGTGAACAACTTTAGGAAACATGAAAGGCCAACTCATCCCTATATATTCTTACTACGCTCAACACTAGACATAAATGAGACAAAACAGAATAGCTAAGTCACATCTCAAAATGTAAAGTATAGCTATTGTTTTAGTTAGCTGAATAAGAATATGAGACAGCAACAAGTGATTATACTTTATGCCAAAAGTTTTCTGAATGGTCTACTGTACAAGATTTTTAGGTGACATCTTCTATTCGATAAAGTTGTCACATATCGCAAATGTAGCAAATATTTGTCATTAATAACAAAGAGAAAGACAGTAAAAAATTAAGTATAGAAGTTAGGAGAATACATATAGGGGAAAATGATGTTACAGAGGGTAAATTATTTCAGAAAACCGTATCCTACTTGAAAGAAAAAATTATATAATAAGTTTGTTTTGAAGGAAAAATGTGCTACAGAATGTTCAAAGGTGAGTGTATTTCTATTATTTGTGTTTTTAGTTACTATCAACAATAGTTGTCATATTGCATTCTGATGAAATTTTTCTATTTCATATTTTATCTATTATAACTTCTCTTTTTCCTTACAGAATATAGATACAGGTTTATCAATTTATTTCTTCTCAGAGAAACAACCTTTGTTTTCATTTATCTTTTGTGCTATCATATATATGAGTTATATGATATATATGCATATATATAAATACATTGTATAAATATACACACACATATATGTGTATATATATATATGATTTCTACCTTTTGGTATTTTATACTTTGCTTTTATTTGTTGTTTTTTTCATTCCTTGAAAGTAGCAATTTAGGTTATTCACTTTAGACTTCCTTTTTTAAAGCAGTCTTCTATTGCCATAAACTTTACTGTTAGTGTTGTTTTGTTGCACTATATTACCTAGCTCTAGGGTTTAAAAAAAAGTCTTAAATTTCCTTACCCAATAGTTATATAATAGTCAATGTGTATTTTAGGCACTGTATAATTAGGGAAATACAGATTTCTTTCTATAGTTTCTTTCTAGTTTTAAACATTTGTAACAAGAAAAGATAATTGACTATTTCAACCTTGTCCCCAAGTGTTATCTCTGAATAATCTGTTACCCATGCTACCACTTTGTGTAACTTTTGGAGGACCCTGAGCATCACTGTTCTAACCTTGGTTACTCCTAGCTCACTGGCTTAAGTAGCACTACAATGCTTCACCTAATATTGAACCAACTTTTGCCTGTTCAGATGAGTACCAACAGAAGTGGCCTACAACTCCTCTGAACTACTCTACCCTCCAGCACGCCCCTGACACACAAAAAATTATATGAGTGGAACAAATTACAACATTTACTCAACCTTGAAATTGCATGTGAAGTATAGAAGAAAATTAAATAATTTCAGGCAGCATTATTTATATGTGCTATTATTAAATCTTATTTTATTTCAGTTACTCTTTTCCATACTTAATACTGCTTGGTTTTATAGAGAGGAACAGTAGTGATACAAATTTATCTTGGACTGATTATATGACAAACCTCAATAGGTGTGTCATTTTCCTAGGATGTGTGTTACACATTATCACAAATTCAATGTCTTAAGACAGCCTGAATTTATCCCATCACTCAGCAGCCCAGAAATATAAAAACCAATATATTTATGGTTGAATTATTCAGGAATTTCAAAAGAAACTATTTTTCAATTTTATTTTTACTGCAATATGAAGTGCCCACTACTTCCTCTTGGCTTGTACTCAGGATCACTTCAGGTGTCGCTCTGGAAACCAAGTGTGTTGTGGGAATGTATTGGGAACTATGGTCAGTCATCTGTAAGGTATATAAACCCCTGCACTATTTCTTTGGTACTCAAGAGAACAACATTATTGCACCTTTGGCAATCGCTGAAATTCCTCTGTTTATAAACAGCTTGTAAACACCTTGTAAAGAATATCTAAGCTATATCTTATCTAAGATAAAGCTAAGTGTGACAGAACAAAATAAGAAAAAATCATTAAAATTGTTACTATTAAAATTATATAATTAAAAAGATTAGTGAGGAACAGATAACATATAGTAATTAGGTCTATGGATAGATACCTTCACTATTTAAGGAAAGGATATTTCAGAATATGTGAAGTTAATTAATTTAATGCTTAATGACTATATAATTGACTGATTTTGTTTTAGGTAAATTTACAGGTGAAAGAACTCCAGTTGGAAAATTATTTTACGGGTATCACAAGTTTGATGTAAAACAACACTTTTTGCTATATTTTCTAGAAATGTGGACAGTAATGTAAAATACTTTTGTGCAATGTTCTTGCATGATTAGAGCTACAAATAGGATTTATCAATAATATCAAAAAACAAACTGAAAACCAGTTGTTTCTGTGTAGAATAGCAAATTAAACTATTTTTGTCCCATTTTCCTTGTGATTTTTTACAAGAGCATAATTTATCCTATGAACCCAAGATTTTTCATCAACTTTGCTACCTTATACTTCATAAGAATCCACTAATATTCACTACACTCTAAGAGGAAATAGATTTAAGTTTATGTTATTATATATTTATGAAATATATAGAAATATATATGAACCCAGCCTACAAGGACCCACCACTTAGAGACCCGCCTCTTCAGAGGAGAGTATTTCAAGCGCAGGAATGCTTGAGCCTAAGACACAGGTACACCCAGCAGAGCAGAAACCAGCTTTCCTCGTTGCACATGGTTGCTGCGAAGCCACGGATTTACCTCCAAATTACAGTAAATATTCTACCTACCACTCTGAGAGAGCCCCAAAAAGTAATGAGAATATAGCGCCCGCATGGCAGAGCCTGGCAAGCTGTCCAGTGCATGTTCGATATGCCAAATCCAGTAACAGAAATGTTTATTTTCCTGACCCCAAAAAGAGCCCCTAATATGGCAGCAGTAAGAAAAGGCAACCAAGCAGTGCCTGATAAAATTCTCATGGCCATCCTAGGCTGCCAAAACGAAGAAGGACTAAAATGACTGTCTGTACTTTCAATGCACGTGCGCCATCGGAAGCATATATTGAGGATCTGATGCTGCGAAAAGATCAAGTACGACATCTTTGGTCTGACTGAGACGGAGGAGGCATCAGTTGCATCATGATGTATTTGACACCGTGAAGAATTGTACCTTGGAACATGTGATGAAAGAGGCGCCGGTGGCGTTGGTGTCCTTGTCAACACGAACATGGCCGTCAACATGATTTCATTTGAATGTCTAACAAACCGGATAGGATGATTATACTTGAAGAGATGTGGCCCACTGCCAGCAATTTCTATCTTCATTGTCTACGCACCAACATCCACATACAAAGAAGATGAAATTGAGAAATTCTACATGGAATTGGAGGAGTTCTATAAAAGATCACAGGCTAGGACCAAGAAGATCGGCTGAACAACTCACATCGGGACCTATGGCCTAGAATGGAACGAACAGGGTGAGAGACTATCTGAGTTCATCATGTCCACCAAGACCATTCATGGGAACTCACAATTCCAGAAAGCTGAAGCGAAACGTTGGACATGGGAATCTCCTGGTGGACGGTTCCACAATGAAATTGACCACGTCATCTTCAATCGATGGTTTTGTCTGGACCGATGTTGCTGTCGCCCCCAAAATTCCAAAACAGGATCGGACCACCGCCTCCTTCGCGCAAAATTCTACTTCCGCAACAGGAGAAAAGGCTGCAAAGTTTAAGAAGAGAACTCCCAGAACGACCACCAACTGGGAACTCTTTGGCACCATTGCAGCAACATGGGAAGATACCATCATTGACGACATCGATGAAGAATACAACCGACTGGTTCAGCACCTCCATAATTGTGCGAAGAATGCCGAGAGAGAGAAAGACAAACAAAAGGACGCCTGTCTTCAGAAACTCTCGAGCTCATTCCGCCAACGTGGCAAGGCGCGAGCCTCAGGAGACCAAATGCTAACGCCCAAGCTTGCTAAAAGGTGCAGAGAAGTGATAAAAGAAGACCTCAAAGACAGAAGAGCAGAAATACTGGAAGATGCAGCAGAAGCCGGAAAAGCATTTGCACCGCCCGCCTGTCCTTCGCCAACTATAAGACCAAGATGACTGCCCTCCGACGCCCTGATGGATCTATCACATCTTCCAGAAAGGCAATGGAGAAGATTATCCATGACTTCTACTCAAATCTCTTTGATAGCCACATCCACCTGCCCACATACCAAATTCCACAGGATGGATATGTCATTCCCAACGTTCTCCCTTCTGAAACCGGCATGCCATCTCGTCGGTAAAGAAGGGAACAGCACCAGGCCCAGACAAAGTCAGTCCCGAACACCTGAAGAATCTGCCATCGGTACTCATCAATACACTAGCTCGGCTCTTCACACGCTACCTGTCCGAATGCAAGGTGCCTCCCAATGGAAAACCAGCAGGACAGTTCTACTGTTCAAGAAGGGAGACATTCACGACATCGGGCAACTATCGCCCCATGTTGTCTGTCATCTACAAGCTGTTTACACGAGTCATCCCTGAACAGGATTAGCAGAACACTAGATGAAGGACAACCATGCGAGCAAGCAGGCTTCCGGAAAGGATTCAGCACAATCGACCATATCCACACAGTAACCAAGCTCATTGAGGTTTGTAGGGAGTACAAGATGCCGCTCTGTCTCACATTCATTGATTTACAGAAAGCCTTTGATTCTGTGGAGACTGAAGCAGTCATCGGAGCCCTAGCCAAACAGGGTGTTCAAACCCAATACATCAAGATCCTTCGTGAGCTGTATTACGGATTCACCACCAGGATCTCACCATTCTACAAAGAAGTGATCATTAATGTGAAAAGAGGGGTTCGACAGGGTGATACCATTCACCAAAACTCTTCAGCGCCACCCTCGAGAACATCATGCAACAATTAGAATGGGAAGGAATGGGAGTGAAGATAGATGGTCGGCAACTACACCACCTCCGCTCGCTGATGACATCGTTCTAATAACACCAAACATTAGCCAAGCGGCACAAATGCTGGCTGACTTTGACCGAGAATGTGGAAAGATAGGTCTACAGCTGAATCTAAAGAAAACAATGTTCATGAAGAATGAACTAGTTCCAGAGGCCCCATTCACTCTCAATGGAACAAACATCTCTGAATGCAGCAGTTATGTGTACCTAGGTCGAGAAGTCAACATGATGAACGACCTAAAACCTGAGCTGCGCAGGAGGAAGAGAGCGGCATGGAATGCCTTCAAAGGCATCAAGAAATAGCTAAAAGGACAAAGAACCTCCGGCCCGGGCACATCTCTTTGACTCCACCGTTCTCCCTGCATTAACATACGCCTCAGAGACCTGGGCCCTACGGAAAGCAGGATGAGAATGCTATCTTGGGTCTCCCAGAGAGGAATCGAAAGAGCTATGCTTGGAATATCACGCCTCACTCAAGTGAGAGAAGGAATCGGAGTTCTGACCTCCGTCGCTATTCCAGAATCAGGGACGCTGTCTCGCTTTGCCAAGGCATCGAAAAATCAGATGGGCTGGACATGTAATGCGATTTGGAGACAACCGCTGGACTAGAGCCATTACCGACTGGATCCCACGGATGTCAAAAGATCACGTGGCCGCCCACCTACAAGATGGTCAGACTTCCTTGTCAAGACCCTGAAGGAACGGGTTTGAGGCTCTTCATATTCCTGAATCAAACCAGATGCCATTGGGCTACATTGGCACGTGATAGGGTCCAATGGAAATGTTACTGGCGCCCGCGCGAGCAAATCGATGAATAACGGGATTCAATAAAAATGATGATGAATCTCATTTCTTTTCCTTGTACTACTGAGGAGGAATATAACGCTTTGGTTCAAGTGAAATATTCAAATTAATAATGCTTGAAAATCAGATTGTTTAAAATGGTTAAAATGTTTTTGAATACTGAACGGTTTTAATATAATGGAATTTCTTTTGGAATGGGGAAACAAATGCAAGTGTTAAGAAAATCACTTGT
>JAJIBD010023574.1:0-25606 GCA_021461705.1 Cryptotis parvus | reverse complement strand
ATGTTGGGAAATAAAAACTGGTGTCAAAACAAGATAACTGGAGCTGGCATAGAAAAGGCATCTTCAGCACTCTGAATAGCAGTTAAGGTCAAAAAAACTTTCTAAGTGAATGAGTGTGGGGCTCCGTGTAAGTCCTGACTTTGGGAGAGAACCATTAAACGAGACCTTGCCATTGCAGCTAACAGTGCTGGGATGAGGGAAACAGGACCTGTGGTTATTGGCCCCATGACTTTCGCGCTAGGCTTAGCAATAAAATTTAGAAGACTGGAAAGGGCATTTGGGTTCTAACTTAACAGTGTGCGGAGGAATTTCAGTTACTGAGGTGCTCTAGAGCTGGTGCTAAAGATCCTGCACCAGCAGGAAAACTCACTTCTTCCTTCCCGGATCAGCCTGCTGCTGCGCCAGTAAACAGTGGAGAGCTTCCTGAGAGCAAACTGTCTGGAGATCCAGGAGGAAGGCGGGGTGGCCTGAGGCACCCAAGCCACACACCCAGAGCACCCAGATCACAAATGGCAGCAGAACCGCTCCAGACCCAACCCAGGCTGGGGCTGCGCCAATAGCCCTGGTTGATGAAACACAGGTGGTTTGGTAGTGCTGGCTGGCCTGGACTGGCAGAGCAGGCAAATCAGCTGCCGTAAAGTGCACTCCAGCTTCCAATAGCATGCAGTGCCTCTAACCAGTCTCCAATGACCCAAAACTAATCTCCAAGTGAAGTTAAAACGCCCAGTGGCTGGAGCGATAGCCAGCGGGTGGGGTGTTTGCCTTGCACTCGGCTGGCTTGTGCCCACCTGGGTTCGGGATCTCCGCACGCATATGGTCCCGAGCATCGCCAGGAATAATTCCTGAGTGCAGAGCCAGGAGAAAACCCCTGAACATTGCCGAGTGATCCAAAAAGCAAAGGAAAAAAAAAATCCTCCCAGTTGGGTATGTGGGAGCTATACCCACAAACTGCCTCTGGCTCAAATATACAAGTTCACTTACCAGCTGTGCTCCAGAAATTCATAAATAAACCTCAAAGGAAATCTGAGACACAGTTAAGAAGTGCATTCACCAGCCATAGTTCAGAGACTCATATATAAATCTCAAAGAGATCAATAATGGGCAGAGACACCCATCGCTGCTAGGCTGACTCAAACAGGGTAATTCGAGGGGATGGGTTTGGGTCTGGCTCGTCCCAGCAAAGTCCCAGCAGACAAAAACATTACACTCAAATATCACTGCCATGTTCAAGGTTGGACTCCACTGCTTGGGCAAGCTCCACCAAAAAATTAAGCTGCTAAAAAATTCAGATATATGGGTTTTGTGACTGATGTAACCAGGCTTTCATGGAGTTGGGATTGGGGTCCCTCCCGCAACTCCATTCCTCCAGAAAGTTGGCAGAGCCACCCAGCAACCATCTCAGGTGCCATGTAATCTCATCCAATCGACATGGTCAGAGACTCATATATAAATCTCAGAAGAGATCGATAAGGAGCAGAATTCCCCCTGGTCAACCAAGTTGACTCACCTGGGGTCAAGTGAGAGGGGTTTGGGAATGGTCTGGCCCATCCCACTCAGAGCCCTAGCAGCCAACACTCTCGGCACTCCACAATCACCACCATGCTTAAGGCGGACTCCACTGATTGGCGAAGTTCCACCCAAAAATTAATCTGCTGCTGAAAACCAGTGAGTTTGTGAATTAAATCTCTAGGTTTTCATGGAGCTTGAATTGGGCTCCCTCCCCTAACCAAATTCTTCCTAACTGGCAGCGACACACCCATGAACCGTCCCAGGTGCCAAATAATCTCATCTACCTGCCCTGGTCCAGAAACTCAGGCATAAATCACAAATGATATCAATAACAGGAAGAGATGTCCTGGTCTGCGTGAGTCATCTGTGGCAATTTGAAAGTGGACAGCTTTAGATCTGCCCCAACCTAGCAGAGGCCCAGCAGCCAAAAATCTTCATACTCCCTCACCACCATGTTCAAGGCTGGACTCCACTTCTCAGATAAGCTCCACCTAAAAATTATGCTGCTGAAAACTCAGGTATGTGAGTCTTGTGACTGAAATCTCCAAGTTTCCGAGTTGGGATTGGACTTTCTCTTCCCAACCTCAGTTCTCCTAAAAGCTGGCAGACACACCTATGAACCACCTCAGAAATCTCAACCAACGGCCATGCTCCAGAGAGACTCATATATAAATCTCGAAAAGATCAACAAGAAGCAGAGATGCCCCCCAGTCCTACCAGGCTAACTCATCTCGGGCAACTTGGAGGTGGATGTGTGGGTCTGCCTGTCCCAGCAGAGCCCCAACAGCCAAAAGTCTCCACACTCCACAGTCATCCCATGCTCAAGGCTGGACTCCATTGTTAGGTTAAGCCCCTACCCAAAAAATTAAACTGATGAAAAACTCATGTACATGAGTTTTGTGACCTGAAATCTCCAGGCTTTCACACATTTGGGATTGGGATCCCACCCCCAACTCCTACTATCAAAGGCCAGCACTTACTTCCACGCCCCAAAACCAACACACAGTTAAAAATTTAACTCTATCTTTATCACCCTGTTAAAGATTTTGGAGTTTGTAGAGCCCTCAGCTGTTACAATACACCATCATTACACGATATATGTTGCAATAAGCAACAGAAAGTAAAATAATCATTGCTTGCTGAGAAAACAGGCTTGGAGGTGGGTGGGAAGCTGGGGGAGGGGTTGTTAGCAGTAAAGGCACATTGGTGGTGGGACTGGTGCTGAAATACTGAATATATGAAACAATTGTATTTGAACAGCTTTGCAATTCATAGTGTTTAAATGAAGATTCAAAACAAAAACTGGTCTCAAATTCATAAATATTGAATTTTTTCCTCTTTTGGGATTGCAATAATATAAATCTAAAAATCAACTATATATTTTGAAAAGCTTCAAATATTAGAAGCTATGATACATGTAATTCAATTCAGTTGTCGAGTTCTATGAGTACATCAGAGAAGAAATTGTAAAAAAAAATTCTAGAAGCAAACAAAAATGAAGACAAGTATACCAAAATACATGGTACATACTGAACCCCAAAAAATACATTCTCAGAAAATTTACAGGATTTTTTACAATATTATTATTAAATATAATCAACATATTGTACGTTAGATCTACTAGCTCTATTAACATTTCAATGCTAATATGACTGCAACTTTGTATCATATGACCTCGATCTCTCCTTTTCCTCTATGTAATTGTAATTTACAATTGCAGCGGGTTCTAGCCCTGGCCTGCCACCCCAGCAGAGCCTCACAACAAGCCAGATGACCCCCACCCCCCGACTCCATGGGGCCCGCCATTATCCATATCGGACTTCCCTCTCACCACAACTACACCCAGCAGACCAGACTATTACAGCAGCTGCGCAGTTCATCAATAAATGCTTTATTTAGAGGTGACTGCAACAGTATGCCACCTGCACGGTAAGCCTGGCAAGCTGCTCATTTAGTATTTGATATGCCAAATACCACTAACATTTATATTAGGTCATTCCCATGACCTAATATAATGGTTTGAGGCTCTTTATGTTCCTGGAGGAAGCAGATACCTTTGGGTTCTACTAGCATGAGACAGGACATATAGAGATATTACCGGTGTCCACTCTAGCAAATAGATGATTAATGGGAAGATAGTGATAGTGATAGTGAATTGTAATTTAATGCTGAGACATATACTTTTTTCTTTATTTAAAAAATTCATTATTGTTTAGGTATTTATATTAATATTACTGTATTTTGGTACTATATGCGCGAAATTGCTATGAACAACCACCACCAAAGTACCCACAGATTTCTAATACTATCTCTATGTCTCTTCTCATCTGATCTTATTTTTCTCCTAACGCTCTCACTGATTTGGTTCCATGTTCAGTACTGTCTTTTTTTTTTAATTTTGAGTCTGTATTTTACAGATGTATTAGACCATCTGCATTTTTCGGTTTCCCTCTGCCTTATTTTTGCTTGTCATGATGATTTTCAATTCCACCCACAGAAACTTCATCTTTACTTACAGCTACATAGTATTCATATATACATAGTCTTCAGAGTCCACCTGAATGAGGCATTGGTAGTTTTTATTTTCTTTCGGTGTCAGGGGCCCTGGCCAGCAGTCCCAGGCACAAATGGGAAAGACCTAGATCTTGCCGAACTTCATCCCTGTGGAAAAAAGGAAAGGGATGGACTTGGGAGAAACTCTGGAAAGAAAGAAAGAAAGAAAAAGAAAGAAAAGAAAGAAAGAAAGAAAGAAAGAAAGAAAGAAAGAAAGAAAAGAAAAGAAAGAAAGAAAGAAAGAAAGAAAGAAAGAAAGAAAGAAAGAAAAGAAAGAAAGAAAGAAAGAAAGAAAGAAAGAAAGAAAGAAAGAAAGAAAGAAAGAAAGAAAGAAAGAAAGAAAGAAAGAAAGAAAGAAAGAAAGAAAGAAAGAAAGAAAGAAAGAAAGAAAGAAAGAAAGAAAGAAAGAAAGAAAGAAAGAAAGAAAGAAAGAAAGAAAGAAAGAAAGAAAGAGAAGAAAGAAAGAGAGAAAGAAAGAGAGAAAGAAAGAGAGAGAGAGAGAGAGAGAGAGAGAAGAAAGAAAGAAAGAAAAGAAAGAAAGAAAGAAAGAAAGAAAGAAAGAAAGAAAGAAAGAAAGAAAGAAAGAAAAGAAAGAAAGAAAGAAAGAAAGAAAGAAAGATAGAAAGAAAGAAAGAAAGAAACAAACAAACAAAAAGAAACAAAGAAAAAAAGAAAAAAGAAAGAAACAAAGAAAGAAACAAAGGAAAGAAAGAAACAAAGAAACAAAGAAAGAAACAAAGAAAGCAAAGAAAGAAAGAACTATATGAAGCAGCGGGGAGTTCTGGATAGCAGCACTCCCTTTAATGGACACAGTTTAAGCCTTTTATACAATATGTGGGTGGAGGGGGTACAAGCACACATCACAGGGCATTTGCAAGCTCCTGGGCCATTGTAACAGATAACAATCTTCACAACAAATGACAATCACAGATTTAGCTTTTACAAGGTAACATTTGTAAAATAACAATCATTGATTTACATATTCCTGTGATCAGATGTTAGAAGACCAGGCATGTTCTGCCTCACCTTAGCTCGGATATGCACAGATGTTTTGGGTGTAACCATAGGAGCAGGGTACATTTCTGGGTCCTGCCCTTAGGGTCTTGTGACGGGAAAATGTTGGACCCTAAGGCTAGCAACTCAGAACCCAACATTTCAGTGTTTATTTATTTTCTTATTCAACATAATGACTTTTGCAATAAATTATTTATGTCACACACAAATTCTCAGGCAGAAAACCCCAAATAAGCAGTCAGGGTTACATGAAATGTAAATCTTTCCACCATATTAAATGAAAAACAAACATGAAAGGAAACTTTGAAATGATAGTGTTGCAGAACATATCTGATAAGATTTTATTTAAAGTACTTAATAATAAACATAAATAACTTTAAAAATGTGCTGCTTTTAAAAATAGATGCTAGAGAATTGAGAGAGATAGTACAGCAGGTAAAGTGCTTGGCTTAAATACAGCTGATCCAGGTTTAAAACCTAGCATTCCATTTGGCTCCCTGAGGCATTGCCAAGAGTGTCTCCTGAATTCAGTTTCAGGAGTAAGCTCTGAGCACAGCCAGGTGTGGTCCAAAACAAACAATAAACAAATAAATAATCAACAAAAAGGACAGTAGACATAAATAGATATTTTTACTCCAGAGAAGACATAGAAATGACCAAAATATATAGAAAATATGTTTATTATTGCTATTTACATATTATTAATGAGAATAAGGCAGAACTCCACCCAGCCGACCAGCCCATCACAGCCTGGATCATCGACACCCACCCTGCAGCCGTTTCTTCCTCAATCCAGCCCAGAACTCCACCCAGCCGAGACCAGCCCATCACAGCTGGGATCATCGACACCCACCCTGCAGCCGTTTCTTCCTCAATCCGGCCCAGGTATGCTGGTCCAGAGACTCTTAGACATGGGACAGAGCGGTTCCTTGCTCTCCCTGTGCACAGCCGTTCATGAGGCAGTCGGGAGGCATGGTGGGTTCTAGCCTTGGCCCACCACCCCGCAGAACCTCACAACAAGCCAGACAACCCCCACCCACTCCATGGGTGCCGCTATTTTCCACATCCGGACTTCCCTCTCTTCAGAACTCCACCCAACCGACCAGCCCATCACAGCCCAGCTCGCGGCCGCTTGCGGCCGCGCTGGTCATCAATAAATGCTTTATTTGGAGGTGTTTAAAGAATATGCCTCCCGCACGGCAAGCCTGGCAAGCTGCTCGTGTTGTATTTGACATGCCAAATGCCAGTAACAATTATATTAGGTCATGGGAATGACCTAATATAATGGTTTGAGGCTCTTTATGTTCCTGTAGCAAGCCGATGCCCTTTGCTCTACTGGCATGAGACAGGACATATGGAGATATTACTGGTGCCCGCTCTAGCAAATAGATGATTAACGGGAAGATCGTGTGATCGTGATCGTGAATGAGAATAAGACAGATGTAAATATTAATTACAATGAGCTAGCATCTCACACCATTAGAATATAATGTTCAAATAATAAAAGTTTGTTTTTACTGTGTCAAAACTGCTACTCAGGAAGTTGAAATTACTTATCTGGCACAGATAGGATTCTATCTAACAATGAAGGTTAAAGTTACAGTTGCTAATTTTTAAAGCACTATTTATGGAAGTTCAAACAGAAATTGAATAAGATCACTCGGTTTATTTGTAGAGATTGGGGAAAAATAAAAGCTTTGTAATATGGGGGTTCTTCCTCCATTTAAAGTATTAATGCAGATACTCTTGCATCTCACTGGGTATGTCTAATTTGCCCAAAAGTAGTCACTGTGCTTACTCCACAGTCAAAGTGAAGAAGACCATTTGCCAGTATGAATTGCAGTAGGTATGATTACATGAGGTCAGTAATATAACAGTTTACCACAAAAAAGCAACTTATAGCAAAATTTCACATAACTGCCATAATATTCATTTTTTGTAAACTAATGGTCTGTCATTGTTTTAAGTCTTTTCTTCATGATCCATCCTCCTTGCTTTCACATGAGAACTTATCCGAACTCATTGCCTCCACAATTTTTTGTGGAGCAAAACCCAAAATTTTGCTAATGAAATATCTTAAATATCTTTTTTACTGTTCCTTTGTGCTTGCTATAAATTCCCATTAATTTAATTATTGTATCACTGTCTTCCCATTCATTGATTTGCTGGAGGTGGGCACCACCATCTACATATGTCCTGTCTCATGCTAGTAGAGCCCAAGGGCACCTGCTTGCTCCAGAAACATAAAGAGCCTCAAACCATTCCATCAGGTCATGGGAATGAGGTCTATAATTGTTACTGGTATTTGGCATATCAAATATGACAGGTAACTTGCCAGGCTCTGCCGTGCTGGCAGCATACTCTTGTAGTCACCTCTGATCTCCATCATTTAATGATAAACTGCATGGCCACAAGTAGCTGTGTGAGTTGGGCTGTGATCAGCTCTTCTGCTGGATGGAGTTCTGATGAGAGGGGAGTCCGATGTGGAAAATGGTGGCCCTCATGGAGTGGGGGTCATCTGACATCTTGCAAGTCACTACTGGGGTGGCGGGCCAGGGCTAGAACTTCGCCATCCCCTCCCAGGCGCCTCGTGAGCAGCTGGGCACAGAGAGAGCCAGTAGCAGCCTTTCCCCATGTCTGTGAGTCTTTGTTAATAAGTTATCAGAACTTATTAACATTAGTATCACTAAAGTTGGTATACATTAATTTAAACTATTAAAAATAGAATTAGTGAATAAAACTACTTGAAATTAAATAGACACAGTCCTTTCTAACCCTATCAAGCATAGAAACTAGACTTCCCTTTGTTAGAAATCAATATTGCATTGCAAAAAGTAACAACATTCGGGTCGGAGCAATAGTCCAGCAGGTAGGGCGTTTGCCTTGCATACGGCCGGCCTGTGCCTGCCCAGTTTCAATCCCTGGCATCCCATATGGTCCCCTGAGCACCGCCAGGAGTGATTCCTGAGTGCAGAGCCAGGATTAACCCCTGAGCATTGCTGGGTGTGACCCAAAAAGCCAAAAAAAAAAAAAAAAAAAGTAACAACATTCTTTGTTGATTCAATGCAATAAAGAATACACATTGGGATTTATGGAAATTTCAATCTTTGATTTAGTGCTATTGTATTTGGCTCTCTAATGGAGGCATACATAAATTGGGAATTAAAGAGATCCAGAAAAAACTCAAAGCGGGAAGCAACAGTTCTTTTGAGTGGTTTTAATGCTCAGAACATCTACTCTTTAACATATTGATGATAAAATTTATAAATTATGTTCATGACATGGTGAAATATATTTATTACTGGTTAAAATTATTTGGCTGTTCTTTTTATTTTTCAGGGGATGAACTGTAGTCAAGTCCCCTATTTTGTAATAGTCCATCATTATATTGAGTCTGCTGCTTCTGGGCAGTTTCAGAACGGGAGAAGAAACAAGGTAACACACTGCATTATTTACATGTGGAAGTAGGAAAGGAGATAAATTGAAGATAGTTGAAAGTTGTGTAAAATAACTTGAACTGAGCTACATAACTGTTTGTGAAACCAAGAGACTTGTCAACTAATGTAAAGACAGGAAGGTTTCATATAGGTAAGAAGCAATGAAGCATAAGTAGCCTTTCTAAAATCAAGGCATAGGTCACCTTTGCTCACTGAGGAAAATGTAGGGAAAAAATCAAGTAGATAATACACAAGTGTCTTGAACTAAACCTATGCCACACTTTCCACATGTAATACTATCACTTGATCTCTTGACATCCCATTATTTATCGATTTGCTTGAGTGGGCACCAGTAATATTTCTATTTGACCCTATCACGTGCCAGTGTAGCCCAATGACATCTGGCAGGTTCAGGAATACAAAGAGCCTCAAACCGTTTCAAACCGTTCGTTCAGGGTCTTGACAAAGAAGTCTGACCATCTTGTAGTTGGGCGGCCACATGATCTTTGACATCCTGTGGGATCCAGTCGATAATGGCTCTAGTCCAGTGGTTGTCTCCAAATCGCATTACTTGTGAAGGCTTGGAGAAATATTTAACTGGCATTAGTATTAGTCTTTGGTACAGAGACATGCCATCTCAGAAACCCACTTCTCTACCCTATAAAGGCTTTTCCAGGCAGATCTTGGCTCAAGACATTAGCATATAATAGGGCCTAGGTGAGCTACTGGGAGAAATTACCTAAGGGAATTTGACCCTTCCTGCTTCCCATAATAGTGGGAGGTCTGAGTTGCAGGGGTATAAAACCAGTCTGCTTCCTCTCTCTCTCTTTCTCTCTCTCTCTCTCTCTCTCTCTCTCTCTCTCTCTCTCTTTATGGGCTCTCTTTTGGGCTCTCTTTTGGAGCTTGCACTCTTCTTGGGAGTCTTGTCTTTGTCTCCTTTTTACAGGGCCTTAACACGTGGTGGCTGCCATCTTGGCCTACACGTGGCTGGGTTCTAGCAGAGAATCCTAAGCACAGGGTTTTCCTATTGCTGATTTGTATGTCTGAATCTGTGATAAGTAAAGCATTTTAAAGCCTGTGTCGGATACCTGAGTTTTCATCCATTCCCCCCCGGCTCTGGAGGTAGAAGGAAACTTCGCTTCCCTGCACTGTTGGGGGCAGCATTCCCTGACACCTGACTCTGGAACAGTGATGGAGGTCAGAGCCCGGATTCCTTCTTTCACTTGAGTGAGGCGTGATATTCCAAGCATAGCTTTTCGATTCCTCTTGGGAGACCCGAATAACATTCTCATCCTGCTTTCATAGGGTGCAGGTCTCTGAGGCGTATGTTAATGCAGGAGAGAACGGTGGAGTTGAAGAGATATGCCAGGTGCCAGAGGTTCGTTGTCCTTTTAGCTATTTCTTCGATGCTTTTGAAGGCATTTCTTACTGCTCTCTTCCTCCTGCACAGCTCAGGTTTTAGGTCATTCATCATGTTGACTTCTCGACCTCGGTACACATAACTGCTGCATTCAGAGATGTTTTTTCCATTGAGAACAAACATCTATAATACTATAGTACATCATTTAATGCCGTGTGAACAACTTTAGGAAACATGAAAGGCCAACTCATCCCTTATATATTCTTACTACGCTCAACACTAGACATAAATGAGACAAAACAGAATAGCTAAGTCACATCTCAAAATGTAAAGTATAGCTATTGTTTTAGTTAGCTGAATAAGAATATGAGACAGCAACAAGTGATTATACTTTATGCCAAAAGTTTTCTGAATGGTCTACTGTACAAGATTTTTAGGTGACATCTTCTATTCGATAAAGTTGTCACATATCGCAAATGTAGCAAATATTTGTCATTAATAACAAGAGAAAGACAGTAAAAATTAAGTATAGAAGTTAGGAGAATACATATAGGGGGAAAATGATGTTACAGAGGGTAAATTATTTCAGAAAACCGTATCCTACTTGAAAGAAAAAAATTATATAATAAGTTTGTTTTGAAGGAAAAATGTGCTACAGAATGTTCAAAGGTGAGTGTATTTCTATTATTTGTGTTTTTAGTTACTATCAACAATAGTTGTCATATTGCATTCTGATGAAATTTTTTCTATTTCATATTTTATCTATTATAACTTCTCTTTTTCCTTACAGAATATAGATACAGGTTTATCAATTTATTTCTTCTCAGAGAAACAACCTTTGTTTTCATTTATCTTTTGTGCTATCATATATATGAGTTATATGATATATATGCATATATATAAATACATTGTATAAATATACACACACATATATATGTATATATATATATGATTTCTACCTTTTTGGTATTTATACTTTGCTTTTATTTGTTGTTTTTTTCTATTCCTTGAAAGTAGCAATTTAGGTTATTCACTTTAGACTTCCTTTTTTTAAAGCAGTCTTCTATTGCCATAAACTTTACTGTTAGTGTTGTTTTTGTTGCACTATATTACTCATAGCTCTAGGGGTTTAAAAAAAGTCTTAATTTCCTTACCCAATAGTTATATAATAGTCAATGTGTATTTTAGGCACTGTATAATTAGGGAAATACAGATTTCTTTCTATAGTTTCTTTCTAGTTTTAAACATTTGTAACAAGAAAAGATAATTGACTATTTCAACCTTGTCCCCAAGTGTTATCTCTGGAATAATCTGTTACCCATGCTACCACTTTGTGTAACTTTTGGAGGACCCTGAGCATCACTGTTCTAACCTTGGTTACCCCCAGCTCACTGGCTTAAGTAGCACTACAATGCTTCACCTAATATTGAACCAACTTTGCCTGTTCAGATGAGTACCAACAGAAGTGGCCTACAACTCCTCTGAACTACTCTACCTCCAGCACGCCCCCTGACACACAAAAATTATATGAGTGAACAAATTACAACATTTACTCAACCTTGAAATTGCATGTGAAGTATAGAAGAAAATTAAATAATTTCAGGCAGCATTATTTATATGTGCTATTATTAAATCTTATTTTATTTCAGTTACTCTTTTTCCATACTTAATACTGCTTGGTTTTATAGAGAGGAACAGTAGTGATACAAATTTATCTTGGACTGATTATATGACAAACCTCAATAGGTGTGTCATTTTCCTAGATGTGTGTTACACATTATCACAAATTCAATGTCTTAAGACAGCCTGAATTTATCCCATCACTCAGCAGCCCAGAAATATAAAAACCAATATATTTATGGTTGAATTATTCAGGAATTTCAAAAGAAACTATTTTTCAATTTTATTTTTACTGCAATATGGAAGTGCCCACTACTTCCTCTTGGCTTTGTACTCAGGGATCACTTCAGGTGTCGCTCTGGAAACCAAGTGTGTTGTGGGAATGTATTGGGAACTATGGTCAGTCATCTGTAAGGTATATAAACCCCTGCACTATTTCTTTGGTACTCAAGAGAACAACATTATTGCACCTTTGGCAATCGCTGAAATTCCTCTGTTTATAAACAGCTTGTAAACACCTTGTAAAGAATATCTAAGCTATATCTTATCTAAGATAAAGCTAAGTGTGACAGAACAAAATAAGAAAAAATCATTAAAATTGTTACTATTAAAATTATATAATTAAAAAGATTAGTGAGGAACAGATAACATATAGTAATTAGGTCTATAAATAGATACCTTTCACTATTTAAGGAAAGGATATTTCAGAATATGTGAAGTTAATTAATTTAATTGCTTAATGACTATATAATTGACTGATTTTGTTTTAGGTAAATTGCACAGGTGAAAGAACTCCAGTTGGAAAATTATTTTACTTGGGTATCACAAGTTTGATGTAAAACAACACTTTTGCTATATTTTCTAGAAATGTGGACAGTAATGTAAAAAATTACTTTTGTGCAATGTTCTTGCATGATTAGAGCTACAAATAGGATTTATCAATAATATCAAAAACAAACTGAAAACCAGTTGTTTCGTGTAGAATAGCAAATTAAACTATTTTGTCCCATTTTCCTTGATTTTTTACAAGAGCATAATTCATCCTATGAACCCAAGATTTTTCATCAACTTTGCTACTCTTATACTTCATAAGAATCCACTAATATTCACTACACTCTAAGAGGAAATAGATTTAAGTTTATGTTATTATATATTTATGAAATATATATGAAATATATATGAACCCAGCCTACAAGGACCCACCACATAGAGACCCGCCCTTCAGAGGAGAGTATTTCAAGCGCAGGAATGCTTGAGCCTAAGACACAGGTACACCCAGCAGAGCAGAAACCAGCTTTCCCGTTGCACATGGCCGCTGCGCATCCACGGATTTACCTCCAAATTACAGTAAATATTCTACCTACCACTCTGAGAGAGAGCCCAAAAAGTAATGAGAATATAGCGTCCGCATGGCAGAGCCTGGCAAGCTGTCCAGTGCATGTTCGATATGCCAAATCCAGTAACAGAAATGTTTATTTTCCTGACCCAAAAAGAGCCCCTTAATATGGCAGCAGTAAGAAAGGCAATCAAGCAGTGCCTGATAAAATTTCATGGCCATCCTAGGCTGCCAAAACGAAGAAGGACTAAAATGACTGTCTGTACTTTCAATGCACGTGCGCTGCCATCGGAAGCATATATTGAGGATCTGATGCTGCAAGCGAAAAAAGATCAAGTACGACATCTTTGGTCTGACTGAGACGAGGAGGCATCAGTTGCATCATGATGTATTTGACACCGTGAAGAATTGTACCTTGGAACATGTGATGAAAGAGGCGTCGGTGGCATTGGTGTCCTTGTCAACACGAACATGGCCGTCAACATGATTTCATTTGAATGTCTAACAAACCGGATAGGATGATTACACTTGAAGAGATGTGGCCCACTGCCAGCAATTTCTATCTTCATTGTCTACGCACCAACATCCACATACAGAAATGAAATTGAGAAATTCTACATGGAATTGGAGGAGTTCTATAAAAAAGATCACATAGGACCAAGAAGATCGGCTGAACAACTCCACATCGGGACCCATGGCCTAGAATGGAACGAACAGGGTGAGAGACTATCTGAGTTCATCATGTCCACCAAGACCATTCATGGGAACTCTCAATTCCAGAAAGCTGAAGCGAAACGTTGGACATGGGAATCTCCTGGTGGACGGTTCCACAATGAAATTGACCACGTCATCTTCAATCGATGGTGTTGTCTGACGGGATGTAGCTGTCGTCCCCAAATTCCATACAGGATCAGACCACCGTCTCCTTCGTGCAAAATTCTACTTCCCACAACAGGGAGAAAAGGCTGCAAAGTTTAAGAAGAGAACTCCCAGAATGACCACCAACTGGGAACTCTTTGGCACCATTGCAGCAACATGGGAAGATACCATCATTGACGACATCGATGAAGAATACAACCGACTGGTTCAGCACCTCCATAATTGTGCGAAGAATGCCGAGAGAGAAGAAAGACACAAAAGAACGCCTGTCTTCAGAAACTCTCGAGCTCATTCGCCAACGTGGCAAGGCACGAGCCTCAGGAGACCAAATGCTAACGTCCAAGCTTGCTAAAAGGTGCAGAGAAGATATAAAAGAAGACCTCAAAGACAGAAGAGCAGAAATACTGGAAGATGCAGCAGAAGCCGGGAAAAGCATTTGCACTGCCCGTCTGTCCTTTGCCAACTATAAGACCAAGATGACTGCCCTCCGATGCCCTGATGTATCTATCACATCTTCCAGAAAGGCAATGGAGAAGATTATCCATGACTTCTACTCAAATCTCTTTGATAGCCACATCCACCTGCCCACATACCAAATCCACAGGATCGATATGTCATTCCCAATGTTCTCCCTTCTGAAATCCGACATGCCATCTCGTCGGTAAAGAAGGGAACAGCACCAGACCCAGACAAAGTCAGTCCCGAACACCTGAAGAATCTGCCATCGGTACTCATAAATACACTCCGCTGGGCTCTTCACACGCTACTTGTCTGAATGCAAGGTGCCCTCCCAATGGAAAACCAGCAGGACAGTTCTACTGTTCTAGAAGGGAGACATTCACGACATCGGCAACTATCATGTTTTCTGTCATCTACAAGCTGTTTACACGAGTCATGCTGAACAGGATTAGCAGAACACTAGATGAAGGACAACCATGCGAGCAAGCAGGCTTCCGGAAAGGATTCAGCACAAAGGACCATATCCACACGATAACCAAGCTCATTGAGGTTTGTAGGGAGTACAAGATGCCACTCTGTTTCACATTCATTGATTTACAGAAAGCCTTTGATTCTGTGGAGACTGAAGCAGTCATCGAAGCCCTAGCCAAACAGGGTGTTCAAACCCAATACATCAAGATCCTTCGTGAGCTGTATTACGGATTCACCACCAGGATCTCACCATTCTACAAAGAAGTGATCATTAATGTGGAAAGAGGGGTTCGACAGGGTGATACCATTTCACCAAAACTCTTCAGCGCCACCCTCGAGAACATCATGCAACAATTAGAATGGGAAGGAATGGGAGTGAAGATAGATGGTCGGCAACTACACCACCTCCGCTTCGCTGATGACATCGTTCTAATTACACCAAACATTAGCCAAGCGGCACAAATGCTGGCTGACTTTGACCGAGAATGTGGAAAGGTAGGTCTACAGCTGAATGTAAAGAAAACAATGTTCATAACGAACGAACTAATTCCTGAGGCCCCATTCACTCTCAAGGGAACAAACATCTCTGAATACAGCAGTTATGTGTACCTAGGTCGAGAAATCAACATGATGAACGACCTAAATCCTGAGCTGCGCAGGAGGAAGAGAGCGGCATGGAATGCCTTCAAAGGCATCGAAGAAATAGCTAAAAAGACAAAGAACCTCCGGCTCCGGGCACATCTCTTTGACTCCACTGTTCTCCCTGCATTAACATACGCCTCAGAGACCTGGGCCCTAGGAAAGCAGGATGAGAATGCTATTCGGATCTCCCAGAGAGGAATCGAAAGAGCTATGCTTGGAATATCACGCCTCACTCAAGTGAGAGAGGGAATCCGGAGTTCTGACCTCCATCGCTATTCCAGAATCAGGGACGCTGTCTCGTTTGCCAAGGCATCGAAAATCAGATGGTCTGGACATGTAATGCTATTTGGACACAACCGCTGGACTAGAGCCATTACCGACTGGATCCCACGGGATGTCAAAAGATCACATGGCCGCCCACCTACAAGATGGTCTGACTTCCTTGTCAAGACCCTGAAGGAACGGTTTGAGGCTCTTCATATTCCTGAATCAACCAGATGCCATTGGGCTACATTGGCACGTGATAGGGTCCAATGGAAATGTTACTGGCACCCGCTCGAGCAAATCGATGAATAATGGGTTTCAAGTGATCAAATGATATGAATCATTTCTTTTTCCTTGTACTACTGAGGAGGAATATAACGCTTGGTTCAAGTGAAATATTCAAATTAATAATGCTTGAAAATCACATTGTTTAAATGGTTAAAATGTTTTTGAATAATTTAATCGGTTTTAATATAATGAAATCTTATTTTTGGAATGGGGAAACAATGCATGTGTTAAGAAAATCACTTGTATCACATGTATCACTAGTTTTTCCGTTGTTCATCAATTTGCTCTAGCAGGTGCCTGTAATGACTCCATTTGTTGGGAATTAGGTTCATTATTGTTACTGTTTTTGGCATATTACACCCACCACGGGTACTTTGCCAGGCTCTGCTGTGACACTGGGTTCATCCCAGGTGGCCCAGTCTTTTTCTATGTCAGACCATCAACCATCCAGGGCTCATGGGGCAGAGCCCTAGGGGTGGAGTAGACAAGCCTGTCTCCTGTCTGCTACCTGCTTATGCAGCTGGGCACCGCAGTCACACCTGCAACACCTTGAGGGGCAGGGCAGGGTGTTGAGAAAATATAGATTATAATATACTACATGCATGATTTCTTTGCAAAAAATTTCTTCTATTGGAACATGATTAATAGACAGTAACACTTTTTCAATTTTTTGAATTTCAAAGATACTTTTATTGGAGTGGGCTCAGCAAGAACCTGTTTATACCAATGATTCATAAGAATGTACTTTGTGAAACAGACCTGTTACTGATGGTGTTATTCCCTGTGCAGGTTATCAGCACCTATTTAAAATAACTTGGATATAATTAAAATGAATCATCTCTCAGTGTGTAGTTCAATATTGTCAGGAACTATTATAACATAAGCATATAAAAACTATTTTATACCTCTTCACCAGAATCACCTGTAAGTTATTAAAATAAGTGTTAATGTATGGAGTAAGTTATAGATTCTAAATTGGAATCTCTGATTAGGTAGTGTTTGTTCAAATTCAGAACTGGGACATTGTGATATAGACAAATATATAAACATACAATGAGGAACACTTCTCCTAAATTATCTTTTTCAGAAATTGTAAAACAAAAGATGGCTTCTTTACTATTAATATTAGAAAATATTTTTAGTTAACTATCCAACTAACAGTGATCATGTACATTTTACTTGGTATAATAATATTTTAAATGTGTTTAGCCATCCTTTTTTGTATTTGTCTTTGCCAAATTTATACTAGATATTTTGATATAAACTGGAAAATTAAAAGGGACCAAAACTATTACTGTGTTCAAGAAACTCACACTGTAGTAAAAGAATAATTCATTGCTACTTATGAAACCATATATTATTTGGTGACAACATAATACATGGTAGAAGTATACTAAAATATTCAATGCTTAGTAATATATTCTTAAGTATTCAAAGCAGATACTTCTATACGTTTACCTTATTAAGCATAAGACAAATGCATACAATTTTAAAGACAATTGTCTTTAAATGTCTATGTACTATTTGGAAATAGAATCAGTACATGCACATTCCAAATAATAGGGGGAAAATGCATTCTGAGGGATATTGACTCTTTAAAATTCTTTCTGAAAGGACATCTCTACATCTTTATGTCTCTTTACTTCTTTTCTTTAAAAGATTAATTCTTGTATTTTGGTGTGTTATATCCATATTTTCATGCTAAAAGTGATACATTGAATTTCTAGATTTGAAAAGAAATGACATAAGCATAGAAAAACTATTTTAAACCTCCTCAAAGTTTACAATAGAATTGTGTTCTTATCTGAGATTGAGTTAGACAAGTTTAAATACATGTAATAAGGTACTGTCAGGCAGAATGTGGAAAATAGCACTGACAACCCAAAGAATAACTTAATTTACACAATATAAAGGACACAATCATAAAAGTATAAAACTAATTTTAGGAAGAAATCAAGAGTCTAATGAAGGCTTGAGTATCAAGTTAGTTCTGTACATGCCACCATTAAATATAATACACATGAATGCAAAAATCACTTCAAATTATTATAGTAGCAGGTTGATGACTATGCTTTTAACCTGCAATTTTATAATGAGGCTCTTTGCCCCTTTAAAATAATCTTGAGCCAATAACACATTGCAGATAATAACATTTCAGTGCTAAGATAAGAACATTCTGGGATTGTAGAGATTTAATTAAGGAGTTATGCCATTAATTTTCTATTATTGTGAAATGGTGCTTTACAAACCACCAAGAAGAAAATGAGTCATTTTGGTATAATTAATAATATATTATCTGGGTCTTATAAATAATACATAATGAATTCTGAAAATAAACATTTTATTAGTTAGAACTCTAGAAGCAAAAAAAAATTACATTAACAGAATCATACTTATATACTTGGGTGATTGCATTTCTAAATTTCTATATCACTTCACCAAACTTATATCAGCATTTGACCTAATGACTCACTCAGAAATGACTGAAATGGTTTTTCAAGCATATCTTCAAGAAATAAAAGATTATTTTTCAACATTTTTTGAACCGGGTAGAAAAATTTATGGAACACTTATTTTTCCTTACTTTTAAATTTTTACATTTTTAAATCAGAGTATTATAGTTTCCTATTCACTTGATCACTTGACATCCCGGTACTCATCAATTTGCTCGAGCAAGAGCCAGTAACATTTCATTATGATTAAACTTAGTATAATTTCATGATTCTACTGACTCCAATATCCACTTAAATTATGCGTTTGTTATAATTCTCTTCTGAATCTTTATCTTCTTTGCATGTCCAAACTTAAGAAATATATATGCACATATAGGTGTGTACATATCCGTGTACATATATATGTGTACACATATCACTTTATATGTAACTATAGTTCAAATTTTCCATTTATATTTTAAACTATACTTCTAAAACAGTTCCACAAAGTTTTAAAACATGATTTAAATATATCTTATAAAACTATTCAATTTTTTCTATGCCATGTATTACTTTCATAAACTTCGTTGCCTCAATTTACCATACTGGAGGAATGATCACAGGTGTTTATATGTCTATCACATTCCCAAAATCTGCAAGTTTTTAAAGGCAAGTTTAACTCTAGCAAGTTTTTATCGTATTTAATAAGATTGTATCCTCTAAAACTGAACACTTACTGCCTAAATTTAGCATTTCATAATAGTTTCTTCTGGAAACTATTTCTTTTTGAGTGAGCACACAGCTGCAGATCACAGAACACAGGTATTCTGACAGGTATCATGTCACAATACCTCAATCACACTGAGCTGAACAGGCACCAAAAGCAGAGTGGGAATAGACATCATGCCATGGCAGATTATTTGTACTTCCCAGATTTTCCTAACCTGAGAGGGCAATGAGCTGCTTACATCCAAGGAGCTGTGCTAGTTGGCACCTGGTGAACAAACTTTTGTTGCTTTTAAGGTCACCCTAAGTTGAGAAGGAAACCAGACATACAACACCCTAGTGGTGAATAGGTTGGAGATGCTATCCAGACGCCATTAACTGATAAGGAAACCAGGATACAGACACTTATGGTTCTAGATCTGGCACATAGTTGTCTGCAAAATATCAATGAGGCCATTCCAATATAATCAGTCTCTTAAGCACTGTGGGGCATTTCTGATATGAAATGTCACCCCTGCCCCCTAAGGTTGCAGAACGTTTTTGAAACTTGTGAAATGGTATCCATGATTTCCAGAAATCAGTAGCATTGCAGGACCATCTTGTGAACAGAAGTAGCGGATCGTTGCTTGCACCAGCTAATACGTGAAGTTCCTCCCTTACTTCCAGTATAGTACCAGGAATATTAGTAACATGAATAATCAGCTGTATCATGATGGAGAGTTGTACCAAAGCACAAGAAATTCTACAGACACTTCAGAACTATCAAAGTTGTTTGAGGAAGATATGAAGGTAACAGTTGTATGGATGTTCAACAAAAAATAATATTTTAATTCTGAATCAGTAAGCCTGAAGAAAATTTGATAGAAAAAAATGAAATAAACTGAAACATAAGGGCACTGGTGATGGATGTACAACCAAATACTAGCTACACATGTTACCACCCACTCTCATCACTGGACAGATTAGCAGAAAGGTAATTAATAAAGAAATATAATATCTAAAGTAGGAATTGAAAAAAACTGGAATCTGTAGCTTTGTCAGGGCTCTCTACCCTTCACAAACAAGATAACTTTTTTTTCTCCAGTGCATTTGCAACAGTCTCCATAATAGAGACCTGATATTGGAATATGTGTTCACAAAGCCATGGAAATAATTTGTCTTAAGTTACCTTTCAGACTACAATGTCACAAAGATATAAAATTAACCAGATGAAGAAATCTGGAAAAAGTTTCAAAATTTTGAAACTAAACAGCATACTGGTGAATAGCTATTACATCAAAGAGGAAATCAAGAAATAAATAATAGTGTACCAAAAAAATAAGATTGACGACACAAGTTGCCAGAATATACAGGATACAGCAAATTGCAAAAGCTCTATTCAGTGTAAGACGTTCATCGTAATAAAGGATTATATCAGGAAATAAAAACATCAAATTAATAAACTAAATTCAGAACTTATTAAACTAGACATAGCACAATAAATTAAGCCTCAAATTAAAAAGATAAAGTAGGAAATAAATTTAAGAGCAGATCTCAGTTGCATAGAAGTCAAGAAAACAATAAAAGGGTCAACAGAATAAGGAATTAGTAATTTAAAAGAATAAATATTAGTAAATTATTTGTTAAAATCAAGAAAAGAGAGAAAGGCAAAAAAAATCAGTTCAGAAATGAAGCCACAGTCAAAAACCATCAAGTCCTAGGAATCAACTTAAATGATGAGAAAGATATACATCAAAAACTGTAAATTGTTATTAAAGAAAAGGAAGAGGACAGAAGAAAGAAATTTACACTCATGAACTAAATTAATTAAATAGTTCATATTAATGAATTCTAACATGGTAAAAATGAACATATTAGCCATAAAATTGCACAAATGGAGCCAAAGCAATAATACAGTAGGTAGGGTCTTTTCCTTGCATGCTACCAACCCAGGTTCTATCTTCAGCATCCCAAATGGTCCACCAAGCACCACAAGGAGAAATTTCTGAGTACAGAGCCAAGAGTAACCCCTGAGCACTGTTGGGTGTAACTTAAAAGAAGACCAAAAAAAAAAAAATCATACAGACTCAATATATTAGTCAAAAAAACTGAACCTAAAAAGAAAATCATTGCACTGCCTAACTTTTTTTTAAATTTTTTTTATTAATTTTTTTATTTTTACAATTACAAAGATATACAATTAAAAAGTTCATATTGGGGTTTTGGTCATACAGTGTTCCAGCAACCATCCCGCCACCAGTGCCCATCACCCACCACCAACATCCCCGGTTCCCTCCCCCCTCCCCCAGCCCTCCTCCATGGCAGGTTCTTTATCTCTTTCTGTTTCTCTCTCTCTTTCTCTTTTCCTTTACCTCCAGACTATGGATTACAGAACATACATTAAAGGGTTGTCATGTGTATCTTTTTGCCTCTATTTAATGCTCAGTTCTAGGTTGGCATTAGTACCCTCGACAATTGTTAGCACATTGTTCCATTTTCTGTCTTACCTAGCCTCTGACTCCCACAAGTTTGTGATAATTTCCACCTTTGACAAGACCTCCCAATATATGGTTCACTTGAACTTGGATATTGGTATCATAATATGTACATATATATTCATGTTCTGCAGATAAATGCACTCATTCTGTATCTGTCTCTCTCCTGGCTAATTTCGCTCAACATAATCTTCTCCATGTCCATCCATTTATAGGCAAATTTTATAACTACATTTTTCCTAACAGCTGCATAGCATTCGATTGTATAGATGTACCAAAGCTTTTTTATCCAGTCATCCATTCTCAGGCACTCTGGTTGCTTCCAGATTCTGGCTATTGTGAATAATGCTGCTATGAACATAAAAGTAGGGATGGTGTTTCCGCTGGGTATTTTTGGTTTCCCAGAGTAGATTCCCAGGAGTGGTATGGCTGGGTCAAATGGGAGTTCAATTTTTAGTCTTTGGAGGAATGTCCATATTGTTTTCCAGAAAGGCTGTACCAGCAGGCATTCCCACCAACAATGGATGAGTGTCCCCTTTTCCCCACATCCACTCCAGCACTTGTTGTTCCTACTCTTTTGAATATGTGCCAGTCCCTGTGGTGTAAAGTGGTATCTCGTTGTCGTTTTGATTTGCATCTCTCTGATGATCAGTGATGATGAGCATTTTTTCATATGTTTTTTTTTTTGCCATTCGAATTTCTTCCTTGCTGAAATTTCTGTTCATTTCTTCTCCCCATTTTTTTTTTATTTTTTTTTATTTTTACAATTACAAAGATATACAATTAAAAAGTTCATATTTGGGTTTTGGTCATACAGTGTAGCAGCACCCATCCCGCCACCAGTGCCCATCTCCCACCACCAATGTCCCCAGCTCCCCCTCCCCCCCAGCCCTCCTCCATGGCAGGTTCTTTATTTCCTTCCATTTCTCTATCTTTCTCTTTTCCTTCCCTTCCAGACTATGGATTACAGAACATACATTAAAGGGTTGTCATGTGTATCCTTTTGCCTCTATTTAATGCTCAGTTCTAGGTTGGCATTAGTACCCTCACAATTGTTAGCGCACTGTTCCATTTTCTGTCTTACCTAGCCTCTGACTCCCACACGCTTGTGATAATTTCCACCTTTGACAGGACCTCCTGATGTATGTTTCACTTGACCTTGGATATTGGTATCATAATATGTACCTATATATTTATGTTATGCAGATAAATGCAGTCATTCTGTAACTGTCTCTCTCCTTCTGGCTAATTTTGCTCAACATGATCTTCTCCATGTCCATCCATTTGTAGGCAAATTTTATAGCTTCATTTTTCCTAACAGCTGCATAGTATTCCATTGTGTAGATGTACCAAAGCTTTTTATCCAGTCATCTATTTTCGGGCACTCGGGTTGCTTCCAGATTCTGGCTATTGTGAATAATGCTGCTATGAACATAAAAGTAGGGATGGTGTTTCCGCTGCGTATTTTTGGTTTCCCAGAGTAGATTCCCAGGAGTGGTATGGCTGGGTCAAATGGGAGTTCAATTTCTAGTCTTTGGAGGAAAGTCCATATTGTTTTCCAGAAAGGCTGTACCAGCAGGCATTCCCACCAACAATGGATGAGTGTCCCCTTTTCCCCACATCCACGCCAGCACTTGTTGTTCTTGCTCTTTTGAATATGTGCCAGTCTCTGTGGTGTAAAGTGGTATCTCATTGTTGTTTTGATTTGCATCTCTCTGATGATTAGTGATGATGAGCATTTTTTCATATGTTTTTTGGCCATTCGAATTTCTTCCCTTGCTGAAGTTTCTGTTCATTTCTTCTCCCCATTTTTTGATGGGGTTGTTTGTTTTCTTCTTGTAAAGTTCTACCAGTGCCTGATATATCCTGGATATTAACCCCTTATCAGATGAGTATTGGGTGAATATTCTTTCCCATTCTGTGGACTGCTTTTGTATCTTAGTCACTGTTTCTTTTGAGGTGCAGAAGCTTTTTAGTTTCATGTAGTCCCATATATTTATCTTTTCTTCTAGTTGCTTTGTTAGAGATATTTCATCTTTGAAGATGCCTTTAGCTTCAATGTCATGGAGGGTTTTTCCTATATTTTTCTTCAATGTACTTTATGGATTCAAGTGTGATATTGAGATCTTTAATCCATTTTGATCTGATTTTTGTGCATGGTGTTAGACACAGGTCCAAATTCATTTTTTTACATGTCGCTGCCCAGTTTTCCTAACACCACTTATTGAAGAGGCTGTCCTTACTCCATTTTAGACTCGTTGCACCTTTATCAAAGATTAAATGATCATGTGTTTGAGGTTGGGTGTCAGGATACTCAATTCTATTCCATAGGTCCACGGGTCTGTTTTTATTCCAATACCATGCTGTTTTAATTACTACTGCCTTGTAGTACAGTTTGAAGTTGGGTAAGGTGATGCCTCCCATCTTCTTTTTCCCGAGGATTGCTTTAGCTATCCTTGGGGGTTTATCGTTCCATACAAATTTCAGGATTGTTTGGTCAATTTCTTTGAAGAATGTCATGGGTATCCTCATAGGGACTGCATTGAATCTGTATAGAGCTCTAGGGAGTATTACCATTTTGACAATGTTGATTCTCCCCATCCATGAGCAGGGAATGTGTTTCCATTTCCTTGTGTCCTCTTTTATCTCTTGGAGCAGTGTCTTGTAGTTTTCTTTGTACAGGTCCTCTACACACTTGGGTAAGTTGATTCCTAGGTATTTGATTTTCTGTGGCACAATTGTGAATGGAATTGTTTCCTTACTATCCCTTTCTTCTCTTTCGTTATTTGTATATAGGAAAGCCACCGACTTTTGCGTGTTGATTTTGTATGCTGCCACTCTACTATATGCGTCTATTGTTTCTAGGAGTTTTTTGGTAGAGAGTTTAGGGTTCTCTAGGTATAATATCATGTCATCTGCAAATAATGATAGCTTGACTTCTTCCTTGCCTATCTGGATGCCCTTGATGTCCTTTTCTTCTCTGATTGCTATGGCAAGTACTTCCAGTACTATATTGAATAAAAGAGGTGAGAGTGGGCAACCTTGTCTTGTCCCTGATCTCAGGGGGAAGGCTTTCAACTTTTCCCCATTGAGAATGATGCTCGCTGTGGGCTTTTGGTAGATGGCTGTAACTATCTTGAGGAAAGTTCCTTCAATTCCCATTTTCTGGAGGGTTTTAATCATGAACGGGTGCTGGATCTTGTCAAATGCTTTCTCTGTGTCTATTGATAGGATCATATGGTTTTTATTTTTTCTCTTATTGATATGATGTATTATGTTGATTGACTTGCGAATGTTGAACCATCCTTGCATACCCGGGATGGCTCAATAAAATGAAAAAAGATAGAAATTGTGTCAGCTATCTTTTCAGACCATGATGCACTGAAAATGGAAGTTCACCGTACACAGAAACAGGGAGTCAAACCAAACACCGGAAACTGAACAGCTCACTCCTGAACAACAAATGGGTCATAGAAGAAATCAAACAGGAAATCCAAAGATTTCTGGAAACAAATGAAAATGAAGACACCAACTATAAGAACTTGTGGGACACGGCAAAAGCCGTGTTAAGAGGGAAATTTATAGCTCTGCAAGCATTCATCAGGAAACAAGAAAGGGCCCACATAAATAACCTGACTACACAGCTGAAGACATTAGAGAAAGACCAGCAAAAGGAGCCCAACCCAGGCAGAAAAAAGGAAATAATAAAACTTAGAGAGGAAATCAATGAGTTGGAAACCAAAAAAAAAACAATCCAAAAGATTAATGAAACCAAGAGCTGGTTTTTTGAAAAAATAAACAAGATTGACAAACCATTGGCAAGACTTATAAGGACAGGTAAAGAGAGAACCCAAATAAACAGAATCAGAAATAAAAAGGGTGACATCACAACAGAAACCACAGAAATCCAAAAAGATCATCAGAGATTACTTTGAGAGCCTGTATGCCGTGAAACATGAGAATCTAGAAGAAATGGATCAATTCCTGAAGTCCTATAACCTCCCACGGCTGAAACAAGAAGAACTCCAATACCTGAATAAGCCTATCACCATTGAGGAAATAGAAACAGTAATTAAAAAGACTTCCCAAACACAAAAGCCCAGGTCCAGACGGATTCCCTAGTGAACTCTACCAAACCTTTA
>JAJIBD010023573.1:0-91931 GCA_021461705.1 Cryptotis parvus | reverse complement strand
AGCTTATGATAGGTGAGGTTCGTTTAAGGAGATCCACGATAATAAGGGCAGGATTAGAGTTGGCGAGTAGTAAGGCTATCAATCTGGCTCATTCTAGCGTCACCAAAGACCAATTTATATATTGAGAGTGAAATATTGCCTTTACTTTACAAAAACAGGCCCTGACATATTGTGGTTCTTATAAATTTAGCATTAGCGTTAGGACCATTAGAGTTAAGTCACGAGGGGCCCAGTGCCGGGTTTCCTTCACCACCACTGATTTGTCAATGAGGTAAAATGGCAGAAATTTGTTCTGTTCAGTCAAATTAACACTTCGGCTTTTTGCACCTTATAGGAGCAGGCTTTATGTAAATTAGGAGCTATTCTGCTTTTGTGAAGGTCTATCTGGTCGAAGTTAGTAGTTCTCCACCATGAGCCCACATGGCTAATTTTACAATATTAATACTTAAGGAATGAGTTATAGTTGGGGAATTGTGAATTTTAGCTGAATTGTTAAAGCCAACCTCACCAAGGGAGTTCATGTGCAGAGGCATACTGGGCTACAGGGGACAATTTTCATGGGCAGGTGCCCAGTTAATAAGTAGAAGGAGTTTAAGGACCTTTTGCCTCTCTTTAGAATATAAATGGAATAAGCAAGGTACAGGTCTGACCGTGCATCTCCTCTCTGGGTGAGTGCACCATCAACATATATTGGATTTATATAAGTTAGGGCCATTTGTAGATAGGAAGGGGCTAGGGTTCGGTTTAACATTGCAAGTCGCTATAGTTGATGGATATGGCTCACATTCCAAATCACCAAGAACATGTGTTGGAAAATTTGGAATGTTCACTTACTTTAAAGATCAAGACATTTGACATGTAATACGGGGTTCTTATAAATTTTAGGGTTGAGTATTACACAGGACTGGAGTTAGACTGTAATGTCAGGACTGTGATAGGGGCCTAGTGGCCAGGTTTGTCTCTGCCTAGCAATTGTCGGTGGGTTTAGTCTTACGTTATTCTTCTGTTTTGTCTAATTGAGATCTGCGGGTCCACTTGAGTGGCTTTTGCCGAATTGAGACATGGGTACCACACATAGGCTTCAGTATTAATTAATTTAAGGAGTTTTGTCACCAAAGATCTGTGGACAATTTTAAGTACGAAAACTTGGAAGAATCTGTTTTTGAGTTGAGGCATTAGCCAATTTTCACCTGGTGATAAAAATGAGTGGAGGTCCATCTACCCAGAGGCTAAGTTTTGCAGTGGGACCAGAAGAGACTTCTGGGGTTAGATCTGGTAAAGTCAGGAGCAAATTTTACACTTCTAATACGCTGGCCAATTTCGGCCCAGCAGAGCCTCACAACAAGCCAGACGACCCCCACTCCATGAGGACCTCACATTTTCCACATCTGGACTTCCTCTCGTCAGAACTTTCACTTTTACCCATCAAACCCAGCTATCAGCCCAGCTCATGAGATCCACCCCTGCAGTGTCAATTTTAGTCAGGCGAGCTCCACCCAGCTGAGCAGCCCCTATCACAGCGGCAGGCTCATTGAGATCCACCTTGCACTCTCTTTTAATCTAGGCCCAGGTATGCTGATCAGAGACAGACATGGGGGCGAGGCTACTACCTGACTCCACCTTACCCCTTACATCACTTGTGCAGAGGTGCCCGTGAGGGATGGCGGAAGGTTCTAGCCCTGGCCCGCCACTACAGCAAGAGCCTCACAACTAAACCAGACGACCCCCCTACTTTCCACTTGGGGACCTCCATTTTTTTCCACATCCGGATTTCCTCTGGATCAGAACTCCGCAGCAGACCAGCCTACTAGCCGGCTCCTTCGAGATCCACCCTGCTGCAGTTTTTTTTTAATCCATTGGTATACTTTAGATCCAGAGACAGACAGCCAGGGGCAGAGCTTTGCTTTACTGACTCTCACTGTACCCAGCCATAGCCTTAGAGGTGCCCTGCTGGAAGAGTGTGGAGGTTCTAACCCTGGCCCACCACCCCAGCAGGCCCCAACAGGCCAGACAACCCCACTCACATAGGGGCCTCCATTTTCAACATCCGGACTTACTCTCGTCGAACTCCACCCAACAGACCAGCTATCACAGCTGCGGCTCGCGGCAGTTATTTCATGGCTTTGTTCATCAATAAATGCTGGATTTTGAGATTGACTACAAAGTATGCACTACCCTGCGGCTGGGAAACTGACAAGCTACCCATGTCGTGTTGATATACTTGATCACCAGTAACAATTATAGACTTCATTCCCATGACCTGATGGATTTGGTTTGAGGCTCTTTATGTTTCTAAACAAGCAGGTTCCCTTAGGCTCTACTTGCATGGAACTTGGGTCGGGGAATGTTACTGGTGCCCGCTGGTGCAAATCAAAGATAAACGGAAGACAGTGATACAGTGATGCATGGCCAATTTCACCTGATTGATAAAGTTAGCTTTTTTGATTCTTTCTAGCTAAAAATCAGTTGTTTTTATCCCCTCAAATAACACTTCATTTGTATATATGATATTTCAAGTTCATTTTAGAACAATGTAATTTGATGGATACATTGTTAGGCAGGTAATTCCTCCAATTATCTTAGACTTATTTTTTATTGAATCACCATTTGATGAACCATTTTAAAGCTATTCATATTGGGTTTCAGTCATACAGTGTTCCAAAGCCATCCCTCCAGCAGTTCATACATTTCTCCGCTCCAATATCCCTAGCACCCACCTCCCCACAACCTGCCTTTATGACAACCCCCTCTCCTTTTGTGCATTGTGGTTTGCCATAGATACTGAAAGTTTATCATGTATATCCTTTTACCTACTTTTAACACTCAGTTCTAGTTCAGCATAACCATATCCAACTATTATTGTCATGCTGGGCCCTTCTCTATAACCTAGTCTCCATCCCACACACATTTAGTAGATAGTATTGACTATACTGAGGAAAGTTTCTTCAAGTCCCATTTTGTGGAGTATTTTTATTATGAACACATGTTGGATCTTGTCAAATGCTTTCTCCATCTACTGAAATAAAATATGTTTTTTTATTTTATTAATATATCATATGTTAATTGGCTTTTGCAAAATGTCATCTTTGCAATCTCAGATGAATTCTATTTGGTCACAATGTATGATCTCTTTGATGAATTGTTGTATTATATCTGCAAGTATTTTGTTAAAGATTTTTAGATACCTGTTCTTAGGCATATTGGCCTGTAATTTATTGTTTTTGTCATGTTTTTTGTATCAGGATGATTTAAGTTTGGGACTGTTTCTATTTCTTCAGTTTTCTGTAAAATCTTGAAAATTGGTAAATGGTCACTCTTTTAAGGTTTGGAAGAATAAACTAGTGAATTCATCTGGATCAGAGTTTTTGGGGGAAAGACTTCAGATAACTATTTCAATTTTTGATAGTAATAGACGTATTCAAATATATCAAGTCTTCGTTCAGCGTTGGGAGGTTATCAGAACTTAGGAATTTATCCATTTGTTCAAAATTCTCTACTTTTTATGGAATACAAACTCTCCAGGTAAATTCTGTAATCTTTTTGGAGCTTGTGTATTTCATGTAGTAATGTTAGCCTTTTTCATTTCTGATTCAGTTTATTAGGGTGTCTCTATCTTTGTGAGTCTGGCTAGTGGTTTATCAGTCTTATTTATTTTTTTCAAAGAAGAAACTCAAGGTTTCATTGAACTTTTTATTGTTTCTTTGGATTCCAGCCTCATTGATTTCTGCTCTGAGTTTTATTATCTCCTTCATGCCTGATTGTGGCTCCTTTTGCTGGTCATTTTCTAAGACCTAAAACTGTGAAGTCAAATTATTCATGTAGACTCTTTCTTCCTTCCTGAAGAGTGCTTGCAGAGCTATAACTTTCCTCTTAACTCTGCTTTAGCTGTTTCCTATAAGTTCTGCTAGCACTTGTACTCATTCTCATTTGTTTTGGGGAATCTTTTGATTTCTTCTTTTTGATCCTCTATAACCTATTTGATGTTCATCTAACTCTATATATCTATACTCTCTTTATGTATTTTTTCTCCCCCAAATTTTTGGAAAATTTGAGAATTGGTAAATTAGTCGCAAGCAATATTAATATAAACTATCTATAAAGGCTCAATTGTCATGCATCTTTACTATCAATTTCAAGTCTACAATGATTTTTATTAGGCAATAGATCACATGGGCATTATATTCTGTTACTTATTCAGCTAGTATACCTTTCTTGATTTACTTATTCCATAACTTTTCTTGACCACCGTTACTAACATTTTTAACTTTGATAAGAAATATCAGAGAAAAACCAAAGCACATTCAGTTCTACATGTTAAACTGCAATAGTAAAGTGAAATGACATATAATTAAATCAATTTTATCATAAGATAACTGATATACACAAGAGTTAAATTAAAACAGCATATTTCCGATTACAAAAGCATCACAAAAGTTCAAAATGCCAAAATCATTTCTAACATTAAATAGTAATTGACATTAACTTAAACAGTAGCTTGTATCAATTCATTTATTCAATTTCCAACCTGCTTACTCCAGTTCAGAGTTGTAAGTGGTAGCACCTGTTTTCACAGCCTTCAAGTGCTAGGTGAGAACCAACATTGGACAGGATGTCCTTTGCCATAGGTCATACTTTTACACACATACAAAGACACTAACTACCATTAGAGCAATTTTAACTCTAAGTGAACCTAGCAAGTACATCTTGAAATAGGGGAAGAAACTGCAGTAGTAGGAGAAAACAACACAGAAAATGACCCTGGCTTACGATAAATTGCTTTTATCAGTGTTACAATGAAATGGCATGAAACAAAATATTTTTAGTGCCTGCTTATAAATAAGTGGAAGTCAAATAATACACTTTATTGTACTCAACCATTTAGAATTTAGGGATGTCTTAATTTTGCTCTATATAAAAAAAGACAGGTGATATTAGATAAGGGAGGGGGAGGAATCCCAGAGATATATAAATCAAAATAAGCACAAAGGTATAATTAAGAAGAAAAATAAAAGCAATTAATTAGTCATACGGTGTAGAGAGAAAGGAAAAAACAATAACTTACTCAAGTAGCAATATTTCAAATCTCTCTCCTCTGTAACAGTGACAGTAAAACTACTGACTCATACAGTATATTTTGAAAAAATATAAATCATGTGGCTTATAATAGGTAAAAACTCAAAACAACCTAATCTGTAACCATAGAAAAAATGCTTCAATAAATTGTAATCATACAAGAGTTATAATGCAAATGATAAATAGTACTGCAATGGTTTTATATATATGTGTATATATATATATATATATCATATATTTCTGAAGAAAAGCATGGCAATGCTTGTATAAGACAAATTCTGATTTTGTAAAGATTTCAATTGCATATATGCATATTTGCATATTGCTAGACAAGGAATGCAAAAATGTTAATGTTATCTGTATTTCTCTTATGCATAACAGAATGGGTTTAGAGGATATCGAAGTAATGTTCTCTTTCCACATTAAGAATGTATTTTTAGAAATTTTTCCCAACATACATATGTTGCTTTGCTATATATACTTAACTGTGTATATACACAAATTATTCTAATTAGTGAACATTTTCAGAATTTATCTTTATTCTTAGGTTGTAATTAATAAATTAATCAATCAAATTATAGAGCACAAGTAAATTTGACTCAGTATCTACTCATTTTATGATAAAACAATCCTAAAACAGTGAAGTGACTTATCTGAAGTGATAAAATATTTTTTTAAAAGTCTCATATTTAGCAGAAGATCTGGAATGACTGAAGCAGTGAAGAAGGAATCCCTTCAATAAGTTACTCAATAAATAGCTAGAAAATTTGTAAATATAAGCTGCTTGCACACCCAGGAAACAAGAATACAGGAGATCCTTCACTTGTTACACCAAAAGAAATCATTTCTGTATCTGGTCCCCAGACTATTTGAATTCAAAAGCCAGGGAAATTTCCCAGTGGTTTGCAGCACACATAAGAAAGAGAAAAACGAAGCATCTGGTGCCACTATAACAGTCAAAAGAACAATTAATTTCCAACTATATTTATTACTTTACTACAGTGTGACAGACTGAAAAGCATCTGCCAATTCTAACAGGAATAGGGCAAGTGAAGCTAAGCATATCATTGTCTCACAAAGCCTCAGTCATATCACAAACACTCAAGTCAAATTATAAATATGTAAAATAGATAACTTCATGCAACTTGCAAAAAATAATTTGAGCACACTTTGAAAATTGAAAGCCAAAAATATTCTCAATAGATATCTGAAACTCTAGAATATAACCCATATTATCCCCCCTTAATTGAAGTAAACTTAATCTCATGGATAAAAGGCTGTTGCTAAGGATAGATCAAGGCAATCCTCCTGCTGGCAATCCATTCTGAAGAAGATCAGAATTTGGTCCAAGTCACAAGAGCCTGACTTGGCAGACAATTTGAGGTTATGACACACACATTATATGCAGTTTCTTTAAGTGATAAGAATCTATTTGTACCTTTTTGACATTTTATACAAGGCTTGATTTTCAGCCAAAAAAGAACTAGGAACAGACTATGATTAAAAAATTTTTTTTCTGGGGTTGGATAGTACAGCAGGAAAGGTACCTGCCTTGCACCTGTTCAGTGCAGTTTTCGTTCCTAGAATTACACTGAGAACTGCCAGGAGTGATCCCTAAGCCTAGAACTGGGGTGATAAAAGCCTAGAGTACTGACAGATTTGATGACAAATTTAAAAAAAAAGAAAATAAAACAAAAAACCTTTTCTAAAATAATCTCCATACTTATATATTTCATGAAATCTGATAAGCTCTAACCAATATAAGTTTATAGCTTTCTTACTTTTCTATCATTATATAAGATGTTTACAGTCAGAGAATCTAAGGCAAGGGATGCATGAGACTTCCCTAGATATTTGCAAAATGCCCAAGGCTCATAATTTATTCAGAATAGAAAAGTCAAAAGTTACCTTTATTGAAATTTAAAAATGAGAGTTAAAGTATAAATTAAGTGGTCAGTTCCTGAGTCCAAGAGCTATGAACTATATTACTACCAGGGTTAATTTCCATATACTAATAATCACACTTTCTTGTAGACTGTTTTTCATTTTAACAAGCATTCAAAAAATCATTTCAAACACTATGAAAAATTGTACTGTTGGCAGCTGTAAGACACCTGGACCACACTTCATCTTGCTAATAGAGTTTCGATGTAGATTTGTCTATGTTCTATTACACTGTAGCACTCATTTTCTTTCATTTACTCTTCATAAAATGTTTCATCATCAGAAAAGTGATTTGATATCAAGCACTAAATATTTCCTCAAATCATATTTTCTTGATCACATTCATCCTTCAGGTAAAATATTAATTTTCTCTTGTATCACAACAGCCAATCCAATACATTATAATGTTGGAAGATAAAAATGTAATTTCTTTGTCTTTTTACAGGATATTCAAATCCCCAAGTAGTTTTTCTCATAAAAAAACATTATTCTATTTGTATTGGGGAATTTTTGAGTGACATCTGTAAATCCGCTGGGTCATTATCACTGGACAGAGATAACTAAATACATTCTGGACAGCACTAATGCCATCCTAGAGAAAATAAAAAACCTAAAAACAGTGATATTGTCATTTTGACCATCAATACTGAAAAGATGAAAGCAGCAATATAACAAGGGTTATACAAAATTTATCTTAGCCTTCCACGTTATGTGCTAAACCCTAACTCTTAATATGCTGGTTTATGGAGGTAGGTCCTTGAGGAGGTGATAAGAGAAATAAATCAGTGAGAAAACAATAGATCTTCCTTTATGATGGATTAGTGTTCCCATAAATAATACTCCAGAGAGTTCCCCTTTCACCCTCCCAACAGGTTGTGTCACAAGCAAAAAGTCAGCTTTCAATGATCCAGGAAGTGATTTTCACAAAACACTTAATCTGTGAAAGCTTAATGCTGGACTTCCCAGTCACTAGAACTCCAAGAGACACATTGCTGCTATTTATGTTTCATCCAGTCTACAGAAGTCCATTATAGCATCCCAAACAACAAGAGAAGTAGAACAAAAAGTTCTGGAGGCAATAACAGGCTCTTTGTGAATGATGATAAACTCTGGCTGTAAGAGAGTCCCTTTTAGACAGTAGGAAGTCTAACGGAAGTCAAGTGATACATGATCAATATTTTCAGTGGCCGATTTATAAAAATGGAATTATTATCTGTATATGACATTGACAATAGAGTTGTCATTTTCCTTGACCAGTATTAAGTCCCCTTCCCAATGATTCAGATTCACCTTGTTGAGACAGCAAAGACTAACTAGATTGTTGGACCTGACTTAATCTTTTACAGGGTTAAAGGGATTATTTTATGTATAGCACTCTTAATTAATTTAAAGGAAAATGGAGACTGAGAGGATACAGTAATCCTTGCTCTTCTATCAATCAAGTGGCAATGAGAAGTAGCACTCTAAAAGGGAGGCAACGAAGGGAAGCAGTATGCTTTCTCTTGAGGCAAGTGGCAGTATCAAGCTGTTATTCCCTCTCTCCTGAGAGTCGAGAGAAGAATGGATGGTTCTTTTTTGTAATTGCACTGCATTTTAATCTGTTTGAAAAGGATTTATTTATATCCTACAGTCAATACATTTAGTAAACTGAACAAACCCTGCTTGCAACAGCAACTTCTTAAACTGCACCCAGCAGCTTTGTTTCTAGACCTAGTCAATAAGGAACAACATGCAACTCCTCTGTGGTTTCTGAACTATTTTCCTTTCCCAATTCATTGACTTTTGGAAAATGTTCTTCCTTCATTGACTATTATTGCACTATACAGAGAGCAATAAGAAGAGGTCATTGTGGTAGAATCAGCAAAGAATATATGTATGGCCCAAATCTTGTCAAGGAGAAAGATGACCTCCAAGGGTCTCTAAAAAATTATGCTGATTAGTAAACTCTAATTTAAATAAAATTAGATATACAGTAGCAAATGGTGAGAAAATACGTCCCAAGGTCTGAAAAATTAAACTGGTGATCTGCTAACTTTCTTAGTCAATGCTCAAATGTCTTCTTAAAGTGAGTATTTAACTATATCACCTTGAAAGTGAGTAAAGGACAAAAAAAACAAAATAGGCAAATAATATTACACCAAACCTGTCATCAAAAGAAGTAACATACTAGGAAAATCTACTCACAGAATGGAAAATAAAATATTTGCAAACCATGTACTTGGTAAGAGGTTAATAGCATATATAAAGAAGAGAGACATCCAGGTATAAGGACTGGAGAAAAGGAGCAGTTCAATAGACACAGAGCTTTACAAAATAAAAAAAAAGTTTTTCAGAGTTTGCACAACAAATGTACACTATAGTTAATACAATTTTACTGTACACTTAACGTAGTTAATATGGTATTTTATCACTTTTGAAAATAAGAAAGGAACTCATCAAACAACATTCAAAAGAGATGTTATCTCTATTACAGTGATCAATGAAAGCCAATCCTGGGATTCTACCTACATAACTGAGTCTTCCATAATCAGGGTGGGTCTAGGACGGGACCTAGGAGCACTGATAGAATTAGGGGATGCTGTTTTTTTTTGTGCAGTTGGACATTTTAAGAAATAGTAAAGGCCTAAAATGATAATACTAATGCCATTGAACTCATAATACTTAATTAAAACATGTTGAGAAAAATAGAAGTCCTGTACTACAATGAATAAAAGAATCATATCAATGGCAGAAGTTTCTTTGATAAGGCGAGTGTTGAGAGCCTAGGAACTATTTGGAGTACTGTTGCCTGTAGAACTAGAGAAAAAGGAGAATGCATCCAATACCTCTGGAGTGAAAGGCTTCAAACACTACAGCTAGAGGTCCAAAAACAAAAAGGAAAAACAGGAAAGAGAGAGGGAGGGTGAGGACAGTGAGAGAAGAGAAAGAAAACAAAAGAACTATAGATGAAGCTAATTAAATCAGCCTAATTTTACTTTGTCTTTACCCTAAACAGCTTTCTCCCTTGTGCAGCAGAAACCAAAAAACTTAATTTCACACTAAGGTGCAATTCAATACTTTTGTTCAAATGATATAACCCATTCTAATGAATAAAAAAGCATTCATACCTCTGGGATATAGAAATACTTTATCAATTTCTTCTTGAAATTAATCCAAATATTCTAAACAAAACATCTCCTCTTAAATATTTGTCACAACATACTTTGTCCAAACTTTCTAGTTATTTTTCCTTAGGAAATAGCACACAGTACTATTGCTTCAGCAATTTAAATGCAGACAACACAAATCTATCTTTGTGGACACCACAGGGCAGGTACTGCTTTCCCTAAACTCCACAAATCTATCTCTTGATATCTAAATGACATGCTTCAAAAAATAAGAGAACCTAGCTTAAATTCTGGGGCTACATTTGGACTGCAATGGGCTAACTGCAAACGTTGCATTTGGGAGGCCAGGGATCAACCCCCCTAGGTACCAAATGGTCCCCTAAGCACCACTGGCAATGACTCTTAGGCATCTTCAGGAGCATCCAGAGAGAAATTGTGCCCCTAGTCCCACCCACACAGCTGGTGTGTTCCAAAAATAACAAAACAACCCTTAAGTTCCACATATGTACAATATAAACATCTTCTACATTCTTTGATAACTAATTCTGGATTCTTGACTCTGTTAACAATACCATTCAAATTATTACAAAATCAGAAAATCATATCTTTCCTTGTCTTCACAGGTGGTAAATTCTCAAATATATTAGTCTTCCTATAAAATTTGTTTCATTTTTATTGCCTTTTGTCTCTCAGCAATTCAAGGTGTCCTGAAATATTGAATTTTTGTTTATCTTTACTTAACTTCAACATTAGAATTCTAACAATTGATCAAAATAATGCTAATACAACTGTTGCCTCTCTTACATCTGGAGAATGCCATTTTAAAAACCACGAAGTTCCCTTGGTTCCATTTTGTGTAAAATTCATCTTGTTACTAAGTTTCCACAATTTTATGTTTGCTTCCCAGACAAAAATAAGACTTCATTTATATATTACAAATTTATATTATTTGTGTATTATAAATTTATATTATTTGTGTATTACAAATTTATATTATTTGTGTATTACAAATTTATATTATTTGGGTACAAATTTTACAAATTTATAGGATTTGTGATATATTTATATTACAAATTTATATATTACAAATATATATTATAAATAAGACTTCATTTATATATTACTAAATTTTTATTAAATTTTTTATTTTCATAACCATTAAACATAAATATACTGGTTTATTCATTATTAGAAGGCAAAACATCTTGGGTTTTATTGTGTTGAATTTTTTTTATTAGGAAAACTTTGACAGCAAAGCTGCTTATAGTTGAGTTTTTAGGCATACTATGTTACAGCACCAGTCACAACACCCATAAAAATTTTGCACCTTTTAAAAACAATGTCGTCTTATATAGACTATCATTACTACATAACAATTTCTTGATGTAAAATTTTTTGGTGCGCTTAACTTATTGAAATAATCAGTCAGTTTATAGGATTATACTAATACAGCATTATCTCTTATATTTATCTCTGTAGCAACTTTACTTCATGGACCATAAGACAAAAGAATAGTCTAAGTAACTGATGCAGTGAATATCTTCTCATTCTTTTCACTGTTACACTTTTTCACTGTTTCACTTGCAGTTTTTATTAATCTAGGCAACGATTTTGTTAACCTAGTGTTAATGCATGTATCAATTGATGAAATAATTAGAATATGGAGCTAGGGAAATAGCTCAAAACAGGAGTGAATAAGGTACTGATATGATATAACAGCATCCCTCCCCACCCAACACTGCCAGGTATTGCCCTGGTGTCCCCAAACACCACTTCAATGATCAGGTAGACCCCCAATAAACACTGAGCCATATCAGCCTTGCTTTGCAGTGCATGAAAACCATCCAGCCAACATTGTCAGGTGAAGACAAACTTTGCTTTGGCAAGTATTTCTATGCAGATCTAAAACATTTATGAGGATGCTGCAATACTGTTTCCATCACATACAGTAGGTAGATACCGAGCAATAAAAGTGCAATGGCCTCAAAAAGAAAGTTCAGCAGGGAATAAAGAATACACTCACCCCTAGCACAGCTAATGTGTGAGAATACTGTTACTAGAGAAATAATATGCAGGTAAGGGGTTTGCCTTGAGCATAGCGGACCATGGCATTCTCCAGGTATCAATAATCTCAGATGCTCCTAGTCTGCTTCTTCATTTTCCACTCCCCTATACCTGCTCACCTTTTTGGCAATGCCTGTTTAATAATCCAAGGCCAAAGTTTTATCATTATTTGACAGTTTATTTTCTTGTTTGGTTTTCTCCGTGTGCCACAGATGAATGATCTCATCCAGTATTTGTCCTTCTTTCTCTGACTTATTTCACTTAACATGGACATGACACCTTCCAGTACCCTCCAGCTGCAGTGAACTGCAAGACTACATTTTTTCTTATTGCTGTACAGTTGTGTATATGCCACGGTTTCATTATTCCTTCACTTGAATATATTAAAACAGGGGTAACACAAGCGAAATTTATAAATACTAGCCACATAACCAGACTTAATTTCTATCTTAATTCATAATAAAATCCACTGTGAACATAGCAAATAACTAGAAAGCTCCATGTTTTATTGGTGTTTGTTCACCCAGCAATTATCCAGTGAAGACTTCAGCCTTAACACACAGGAGTAGAGAGCAAGATTTCCATGTTAGTGTTTAAAATGTGTGAAAAAGCAGCCATGATTGTGCAATAGAAAATCTTTCAATCATTTAAGTGACTTAAAATCTACATGAGGAAAATATCATTGCCAATAATCAAAGTTTAAGCATATCTAAGTCTGAGAAGCAATGTGCATTAATGCATGGACAGACATGGATCAGCCTGATTAATTCAGGAAAATAATGTTACCCTTTGAAGAAAACAGAAAATGAAGATATGTCCATTAGGATTAGGTTTTCATAGCAGACCTGACTTTTTTCTGCTCCTGGAAACACCAACAGCAAGCCTCGTGGGTCATAACACAGCACCCCTATAGGGGTGCTGATATTGGCCCAAACATCTTGCTGCCTTCACAATTCTGCTGGATTGTCTGCAAGACAGAAGGTCACAACTATGCCTGGCCAGGTTGTACATGCCAGAGCAGAGAGCAGGTGCTGAGAGCAACACTTTGACAGCATTTTCACTGTAACCTAAACCAAGGACCCGTGGGAAAGGGAGATTAATAACTGCTGTGACTGAGTCCTTCTCCCTGGTTGTAGAATGATAAGCCTAGTTGGGCAAACAGAGAGAGATTTTGGTAGTGTTTTTAAATTGCAGACTTATCCCGAGAGTGAAATATTGCTTGCTCTTTGGGACCAAGAGCCCTCCTCAATCTAGCCCTCAGTCCGTATGTGATGCCCTGTCATGGCCACTGAGGAGACTCCGTTATTCATTATGGATTATGTGTATACATTTCAGCAGGGCTGTATCTGTCTCTGTCCCCCCTATCAGACATCACAAGGTTAATGTGGAAAAGCCTATCTGAATTTTAATCATGTATGAAAACTGCTGCTGAGCGGAAGAGGATGGAGAGCAACTAAGAAAATGCATTTCCTTACTATAATATGCATGCAGATGGTGATAGGCTGAGATGTATAGCCTTGCAACTCCAAGTGGAAATGGGCAACAACTTTCCTCATTCGAGGACACAATCACTACTCTGACTATTACATGAATAGTGTGTTAGGCACGTTTAACTACTTGCTACCTGCAGTCTTTTCTTGCCTTGAAAAAACAGCATCTGAGGCTTTGCCTCAGAAAAGACATGAGCATATAGGAAAATGTCATTATTACTATTTTCTATATTTTTAATTGGCTTTGTGAGGAGATAGTCCATAAAAGTGAGTCTTTTAAATGTCAAAACCTTGTGCTAGAGTGCTAACACACTGGGGAGGGTGCTTGCCTTGCATACGGCAGAACCATGTTCAATTCCAGCTACCCCATACGTTCTTCCAAGCCCACCAGGTATAAGGCCCTAAGCACTACCAGTTGTGGCCCTAAAACAAAAAAGAAAAGTTAATGAATGTCCCAATCTTTGTTTTTTCACTTTAACCATTTTATCAAATGAAAGAATTTAAAAAATTACGAATACATCATTGAGCATGTAAAAATTCCTTTTCATTTTTTTTTTGCTTTTTTGGGTCACACCCGGACATGCTCAGGGGTTTCTCCTGGCTCTGCACTCAGGAATTACTCCTGGCAGGTGCTCAGGGGACCATATGGGATGCCGGGGATCAAATCCAGGCCGGCATGGGCCAGCCGCATGCAAGGTAAACGCCTTACCCGCTGGGCTATCACTCCGGCCCCTGTTTTCACATTTCTAAAACTTGATTGAACTTGATTTATGAGCTACTGCTTTTTTTTTTTTTTTTTTAAATTTTTTTTATTTTTACAATTACAAAGATATACAATTAAAAAGTTCATATTTGGGTTTTGGTCGGTACAGTGTAGCAGCACCCATCCCGCCACCAGTGCCCATCTCCCACCACCAACGTCCCCGGTTCCCTCCCCCTCCCCCCAGCCCTCCTCCATGGCAGGTTCTTTATTTCTTTCCATTTCTCTATCTTTCTCTTTTCCTTCCTCTCCAGACTATGGATTACAAAACATACATTAAAGGGTTGTCATGTGTATCCTTTTTGCCTCTATTTAATGCTCAGTTCTAGGTTGGCATTAGTACCCTCACAATTGTTAGCACACTGTTCCATTTTCTGTCTTACCTAGCCTCTGACTCCCACACGTTTGTGATAATTTCCACCTTTGACAGGACCTCCTGATGTATGTTTCACTTGACCTTGGATATTGGTATCATAATATGTACCTATATATTTATGTTATGCAGATAAATGCAGTCATTCTGTAACTGTCTCTCTCCTTCTGGCTAATTTCGCTCAACATAATCTTCTCCATGTCCATCCATTTGTAGGCAAATTTTATAACTTCATTTTTCCTAACAGCTGCATAGTATTCCATTGTGTAGATGTACCAAAGCTTTTTATCCAGTCATCGATTTTCGGGCACTCGGGTTGCTTCCAGATTCTGGCTATTGTGAATAATGCTGCTATGAACATAAAAGTAGGGATGGTGTTTCTGCTGCGTATTTTTGGTTTCCCAGAGTAGATTCCCAGGAGTGGTATGGCTGGGTCAAATGGGAGTTCAATTTCTAGTCTTTGGAGGAATGTCCATATTGTTTTCCAGAAAGGCTGTACCAGCCGGCATTCCCACCAACAATGGATGCGTGTCCCCTTTTCCCCACACCCACGCCAGCACTTGTTGTTCTTGTTCTTTTGAATACGTGCCAGTCTCTGTGGTGTAAAATGGTATCTCATTGTTGTTTTGATTTGCATCTCTCTGATGATTAGTGATGATGAGCATTTTTTCATATGTTTTTTTGGCCATTCGAATTTCTTCCTTGCTGAAGTTTCTGTTCATTTCTTCTCCCCATTTTTTGATGGGGTTGTTTGTTTTCTTCTTGTAAAGTTCTACCAGTGCCTGATATATCCTGGATATTAACCCCTTATCAGATGGGTATTGGGTGAATATTCTTTCCCATTCTGTGGACTGCTTTTGTATCTTAGTCACTGTTTCTTTTGAGGTGCAGAAGCTTTTTAGTTTCATGTAGTCCCATATATTTATCTTTTCTTCTAGTTGCTTTGTTAGAGATGTTTCATCTTTGAAGATGCCTTTAGCTTCAATGTCATGGAGGGTTTTTCCTATATTTTCTTCAATGTACTTTTATGGATTCAAGTCTGATATTGAGATCTTTAATCCACTTTGATCTGATTTTTTGTGCATGGTGTTAGACACAGGTCCAAATTCATTTTTTTACATGTCGCTGCCCAGTTTTCCCAACACCACTCATTGAAGAGGCTTTCCTTACTCCATTTTAGACTCGTTGCACCTTTATCAAAGATTAAATGATCATGTGTTTGAGGTTGGGTGTCAGGATACTCAATTCTATTCCATAGGTCCACGGGTCTGTTTTTTATTCCAATACCATGCTGTTTTAATTACTACTGCCTTATAGTACAGTTTGAAGTTGGGTAAGGTGATGCCTCCCATCTTCTTTTTCCCGAGGATTGCTTTAGCTATCCTTGGGGGTTTATCGTTCCATACAAATTTCAAGATTGTTTGGTCAATTTCTTTGAAGAATGTCATGGGTATCCTCATAGGGACTGCATTGAATCTGTATAGAGCTCTAGGGAGTATTACCATTTTGACAATGTTGATTCTCCCCATCCATGAGCAGGGAATGTGTTTCCATTTCCTTGTGTCCTCTTTTATCTCTTGGAGCAGTGTCTTGTAGTTTTCTTTGTACAGGTCCTTTACACACTTGGGTAAGTTGATTCCTAGGTATTTGATTTTCTGTGGCACAATTGTGAATGGAATTGTTTCCTTAATATCCCTTTCTTCTCTTTCGTTATTTGTATATAGGAAAGCCACCGACTTTTGCGTGTTGATTTTGTATCCTGCCACTCTACTATATGCGTCTATTGTTTCTAGGAGTTTTTTGGTAGAGAGTTTAGGGTTCTCTAGGTATAATATCATGTCATCTGCAAATAATGATAGCTTGACTTCTTCCTTGCCTATCTGGATGCCTTTGATGTCCTTTTCTTCTCTGATTGCTATCGCAAGTACTTCCAGTACTATATTGAATAAAAGAGGTGAGAGTGGGCAACCTTGTCTTGTCCCTGATCTCAGGGGGAAGGCTTTCAACTTTTCCCCCATTGAGAATGATGCTCGCTGTGGGCTTTTGGTAGATGGCTGTAACTATCTTGAGGAAAGTCCCTTCAATTCCCATTTTCTGGAGGGTTTTAATCATGAACGGGTGCTGGATCTTGTCAAATGCTTTCTCTGTGTCTATTGATAGGATCATATGGTTTTTATTTTTTCTCTTATTGATATGATGTATTATGTTGATTGACTTGCGAATGTTGAACCATCCTTGCATACCGGGATGAATCCTACTTGGTCATGATGTATAATCTTCTTGATGAGTCTTTGGATTCTGTTTGCTAGTATTTTGTTGAAGATCTTAGCATCCGTGTTCATCAGGGATATTGGTCTGTAGTTTTCTTTCTTTGTGTTGTCTCTCCCTGCTTTGGGTATCAGGGTGATATGTGCCTCGTAGAAGCTGTTTGGGAGTGTTTCTGTTTCTTCTATTTCCTGGAAGAGCTTGAACAGGACTGGCAGTAGGTCCTCCTTAAAGGTTTGGTAGAGTTCGCTAGGGAATCCGTCTGGACCTGGGCTTTTGTGTTTGGGAAGTGTTTTAATTACTGTTTCTATTTCCTCCATGGTGATAGGCTTATTCGGGTATTGGAGGTCTTCTTGTTTCAGCCGTGGGAGGTTATAGGACTGCAGGAATTGATCCATTTCTTCTAGATTCTCATGTTTCACTGCATACAGGCTCTCAAAGTAATCTCTGATGATCTTTTGGATTTCTGTGGTTTCTGTTGTGATGTCACCATTTTTATTTCTGATTCTGTTTATTTGGGTTCTCTCTTTCCCTGTCCTTACAAGTCTTGCCAATGGTTTGTCAATCTTGTTTATTTTTTCAAAAAAACCAGCTCTTGGTTTCATTAATCTTTTGGATTGTTTTTTTGGTTTCCAACTCATTGATTTCCTCTCTAAGTTTTATTATTTCCTTTTTTTCTGCCTGGGTTGGGCTCCTTTTGTTGGTCTTTCTCTAATGTCTTCAGCTGTGTAGTCAGGTTATTTATGTGGGCCCTTTCTTGTTTCCTGATGAATGCTTGCAGAGCTATAAATTTCCCTCTTAACACGGCTTTTGCCGTGTCCCACAAGTTCTTATAGTTGGTGTCTTCATTTTCATTTGTTTCCAGAAATCTTTGGATTTCCTGTTTGATTTCTTTTATGACCCATTTGTTGTTCAGGAGTGAGCTGTTCAGTTTCCAGGTGTTTGGTTTGACTCCCTGTTTCTGTGTACGGTTAACTTCCATTTTCAGTGCATCGTGGTCTGAAAAAGATAGCTGACACAATTTCTATCTTTTTAATTTTATTGAGGTATGCTTTGTGGCTCAGCATGTGGTCTATCTTGGAGAATGTTCCATGTGCACTAGAGAAAAATGTGTATTCAGCTTTTTTGGCATGAAAAGCCCTGTATATATCTACTAGCTCTCTTTCTTCCATTTCTTCCTTCAGGGCCAATATTTCCTTGGTGAGTTTCAGTCTTGTTGATCTATCCATCGTTGATAGAGCAGTGTTGAAGTCTCCAACTATTATTGTGCTACTGTTAATGTCTTCTTTGAGGTCTCTTAGCAGTTGTTTTATGTATTTTGCTGGCCCCTCGTTGGGTGCATATATGTTTAGTAGTGTAATTTCTTCCTGGTGTACATACCCCTTAAGTAATAAGAAATGGCCTTCGTTGTCCCTTCTAACCTTTTTCAGCCTGAAGTCTATATTATCTGATACTAATATGGCCACACCAGCCTTTTTGGAGGAATTGTTTGCATGGAGAATGGTCTTCCAACCTTTGACTTTGAGTCTGTGTTTGTTCTGATTATTCAGATGTGTTTCTTGTAGACAGCAGAATGTTGGGTTCAATTTTTTAATCCATTTTGTTACTCTGTGTCTCTTAATTGGTGCATTTAGGCCATTGACATTGAGAGAGATTATTGTCATCGGATTTTGTGCCATCTTTCTGTTTGAGCTTGTTGTGCTTATGGGTTTGGTCATATTACAGTAGACCCTTCAGTCCTTCTTTTAAGGTTGGTTTTGAGTCCATGAAGTTCTTGAGTTGTTGCTTATCCATGAAGTTGTGTATCTTTCCTTCATATCTGAATGTGAGTCTGGCCGGGTAAAGAATTCTTGGTGAGGCCTGCAGTTCATTCAGCCTTTTCACAATATCCCACCATTGTTTTCTTGCTCGGAGTGTTTCATCAGAGAAGTCTGCTGTAAATCTTAGAGATGTTCCTTTGTATGTGATTTCCTTCTTTGATCTTGCTGCTTTCAGTATTCTATCTCTATCTATAGTTTTTGTCATTTTAATTAAGATGTGTCTTGGAGTATTCTTGTTGGGGTTTCTTTTAGCGGGTATCCTACGGGCCTCCTGGATCTTGAGGCAAGTGTTTTTTAGTTCCGGGAACTTCTCAGCAATGATGGCTTTGACAGTTTCTTCTTCATCAGGGTTTTCTTCTTGCCCTTCTGGGACCCCAATGATCCGTATGTTGTTTCTTCTGGCTTCATCCCGATTATCTCTTGTTGTCTGTTCGGTAATTGTGAGTCTTTTTTCTATCTTCTGGTGTTGTGTAGAGAATCTTTGGAGCGCGTCTTCGAGATCACTAATTCTTTCTTCAGTAGCTATTATTCTGCTATGCTGGCTTTCCACTGTGTTTTTCATTTCATTTACCTCATTTTTAATATATGTCATTTCCATTTGCATTTTCCTCACTTCTTCTATCATGTCCTCTTGTATTTTATTGAGTTTGCATTCCATTGCTTCTTTGAATTCCTTATGACTCCTTAACATTTCTTTCCGAAATTCTTTATCAGAGAGGTTATATAACTCATTGGTATTGCTTGGCTCATCTGGACTAGTGACTTCACTCACAGAGCTGGATGGAACTTTGCGTTGCTTTACCATTTTGACTATTGTAGGTTGCAAATGTGGGGTCTTGGATGACAGGATAGTACAGTTAGTAGGTGTCTGGTCTGTTTGCGGAGTTTGGGTGGGTAGCAAGGGATGTAGGAACCAGGGGTTCAGTGGTACCTCATGCAAGATAGGTAGTAAAAGGTTCGTGCGAGCGCCGGCTCAGCGCGTTTTGAGTTTTGGGATGATTACAGAAGCGCAGGGCCCCAGGTTCCGCCAGTGAAACCAAGGCAATTAGCCTTGGTTCCCATTGATGGAGTTTCCGCTCTTCCCTGGGGCAGTTTGGGTCCGCGGAGACGCAGGGATCACGCACACACCTGGCGGGGCGGAGATTTTCAGCCGGTCCCAGGAGCGCCAGCGCCCAAGGTTCCGCAGTGAAACCAAGGCAGTTAGCCTTGGTTCCCATTGATGGAGTTTCCGCTCTTCCCTGGGGCAGTTTGGGTCCGCGGAGACGCGGGGATCACGCACACACCTGGCGGGGCGGAGATTTTCAGCCGGTCCCAGGAGCGCAGCGCCCAAGGTTCCGCAGTGAAACCAAGGCAGTTAGCCTTGGTTCCCATTGATGGAGTTTCCGCTCTTCCCTGGGGCAGTTTGGGTCCGCGGAGACGCGGGGATCACGCACACACCTGGCGGGGGGCGGAGATTTTCAGCTGGTCCCAGGGAGCGCAGCGCCCAAAGGTTCCACAGTGAAACCAAGGCAGTTAGCCTTGGTTCCCGTTGATGGAGTTTCCGCTCTTCCCTGGGGCAGTTTGGGTCCGCGGAGACGCAGGGATCACGAACGCACCTGGCCGCTTCTTTACCTTTTCCAATTAAAAATATCTGAATCTTTTCTGTTTGAAATTAAGTCTTTACTTGACTGGTGCATCCACTGAATACTCACTCTCCTCTCTTGTTTTCCTTTCTTCTCACAGGATGATTATTGAGCTCAAGGCAAACAGGAGAACACAGAGCAGAATTGTCTATATTTATCCTTTATTGACAATCACCTTCTGCATGACTCCAGTCTCAACTGGTGGCAGCCAGTTGTGCCACGTATTCTGTCCTGATACTCAGAAGTGCATCGGGTATGCAGGCTAACCTCCACCATTTTTTAAATTTTTATTTTATTAAGGTGAGTTTATTTACAAAATTATTCAGACAAGTATCAAGCTTACCGTGCTATGGCACCAGTCCCACCACCAATATCAACTTCCCTCGGCCACTGTCCCAACCCACCACCCCACCCTGTATTTATTTCCCTTTTTTTATTGAAACACTGTGATTGACAAAGTAAAAAGGTTTTAGTAATACTGCTAATAGAAATGTTCATACTTTAACACCACACCCACCACCAGTATGTTCCCTACCACCGAAGACCCTCATTTCCCACCAACCCCAATCCCCATGCCTGCTCCATCAGCTGGCACTGATTGTAATGACCATTAAAGCACATACATGGCAATGTTATTGCTGAATCCATTTTCTTCCCTAGTCTTTGTTATGGTAGATCTGGCCAAATTCAGTTCTTGAACTTACTTTCTGAGAATGTGATTGGCTCCACTAATCTGATGTACCATGTGGTCGCTTGCAGCGACTCACAGAGAGCTGGATGGCAGCTCTCCCCCTGTGTCTGAGTCTCTGCATGATGGCCCATAGCCCTGAGGCAGTTCATGGGCAGGTCCACCAGGCCTCCTACATGGGACAGAGAGGGGGCAGGGGGACCCCAGCTCCATCTCCACAAATGCCCCACCCTGAATTCTTAACAGGCACATTTCAAGCTTGGTTGCTGTAGTTTGTATCTCCTGGCTTCGGTGCTACTGAGTCTGCAGTTTGAATATATAGCTATTCTACTCCACTGCACTACCAATGTACCCAGGCCCTGAATCCCTACCCCTGTCACTTACATTCATTTCATGATTTTTCTAGGAGTCTAGGAAGAGGAAAATCATCAAAATATTTGTAATAGATTCCTATACTCTGAAAGAACTATTAAAGATGTAGTGTCTTGGGACATCCACTGACCTATACTTAGTTAATAATCCTGAAGTATGTACAAATGTCTTGCCTCAAAGATTTACAGAGATCTTAGCCTGTGTTCAGGACTAAAGACTTGACATGCAGGCCCCTTAATTCTACAAGAGACTTTAATCAGCCCATCCTTCCCCCAAGATTAATCAAAAAAGGAGTGAATTCATTTCAGGGTCTGAGGCCATGTTTAAATTCTAATTGCATTATTCCTCCAATTCTCCGACTGTCTCTGGTCAGGAACAATGGCATTTCCCTCATCAGGCATGCTAGCACTCTAGTGCTTGATGTCCAAGTTCTGTGCCCAGAATTTTCACGCTTCATGCCTTACTATTTAAAGCCAACTTTGGGAATGCATGGATTTATTTTTTCTGATCTGAGCCCCTGGCTTTCTCAATTGAAATCTGAGGCTTTTTAAAGACTTTTATCTCTGCTAAAGATATATAAAAGTATGTACAAGAGCTCAAACCCCACAAAGTTGACTCTCTTCTTTCAACGGCATCCCTGCCCTGCACAGCACAGCAATATAGATAAGTTTCCAACTATTTTGATGATAAGGAGAAGTGAAGAGGTAGAGGAGTGAAAAGAAATACACAATTTAATATCAAAGGATTAGACTGCTACAGGCCTTGGAGCTTCTTAGGCAAAGAATGCTGAATCTAATTTTCACTTTCTGGATAACAGAATGCTTATTTGTCAGGGGATAATTCTATACCTGGCTTCTACTTTGTCTTTTGTCATACTTAGTTGACCCTGCTACTCTGATGGCCATTGCCAAGCTTCTTCTCTGCCTTTTCTCAAGTTTGTAGCTTCTTGCCTGGAAAACCAGATAATTGAACTTGTTTTTAGAAAAATTCTGTGCTAAGAGGAATTCAACAATGCTCCGACGCTAGCTGTGTAGTGTATCCCTTTCTAACCACTGTGTCAGCCTTCAGGGCTCTTTTCCTTTCTTCTAAGTTTGAACTGGCTTTCCAAGGGTAGAGGTTATAAGAAAATCCACCTCTGAATAAGCGGATCGTTTCTCTAATCTAAAGCAGTGCTGTATCATTCCCCTTTATAAAGATTACACAATAAAACTCTTGTAATGTATACCATATGTATCAATTCTGAACTTAAAACATGTAAGTCAAAGCCTAGGCAGTCATTTTTAGGTATCATTTCAAAAGGCAAGTACATCATAAAGAAGCGATGTGCTAGTTTCTTTTTCTCTGGGTTTTCATAGACTAGATTTCCATTTCCTTTTCCCATCAGATTACTGACCGCAGTTACGCAGAGTTCAGATTTTTGACCTAGCTGCCTCTGCAAAGTTTTTAACCTAACATCGTAAATTGTGAAAGATCAGTACACAAATTGGGCTATAAAACCAAGACATTTTCTTATAATTGCTTGAAAATATTTAAGATTAAGAAAAAAAATCAACCATAGAAAAAATAAAGCTCATGGGTCAATACTTAGGAAATTCTTAATCATCTAAATATATACCTATGTAGCAATTACCTTCCGCCCAGTAGTTTGCCCTCTTGAAGGGAACAACTTTCTAAGTTCAAAAGTAAAATTTCAACTCTAGTGTGAACCAAGTTTTCTCAAGTGACAATAGCAAAGATACTTTGTGGGAAGAGCTGACAACCAAACTAAAGTCATTCCGCAACTCTCCGGAAACTTCAGGAAAAGATAAAATTCTGATTTTTATGACTGAAGACACTCAAAGCCAAGGGGACTGGAATCCTGTGTCTACTGGGTCTTTTGCTTCGCTTTTCCCATCTGTCAATTTCTATAGAAGGAATGAGTAAAATTAACAGGAATAACACCAAAACATATTGTTTTGCAAGAATCATCTAGTTAAGTTCAATTTGTACTTGCTCTTGAATAACACAGCATCCACCTGCTGCCAGCAGCAGCTCCACACTGGATCTCTGGTACTTCTTGTTTTAAGAGAGATTTGGTCTCTTACCCTTTGCTTGTTGAATACTTTATAAGTAGCTTATTGGGCATGCAGAAGTAGCTCAAAAGTCTGAGCACATACTTTGTGTTCAGGAGTCCTGAGTTTGCTCTATTGAATGGTAAGATGCCCTGAGAAATGCCTGGAGTAACTCTCAAGCCTAAAACTGAGAGTAACCCCTGGAGACCACCAGTTATGGACTCAAATACATTTTAATCATGTTTTGTGTTTAGTGGTACATAAAGAAGTCTTGATGTATTCATTTATTAGAGACTATTTGTACACTAAGATCTAGTAGATCCAATTAATATCGTTCCTCCAATATTAGTTACCTACTTATGCATAAAAATGTTAGCACAAATTTAGAAACCTAAATTAGTACCTCACAGCTTTTATGGATGAGAAATCTATAAACCGGTCCCACAGATTTTCTAATTTAGTGAGGCATACACTCTATGTTAGGTTATTTTGTTGCAAGCAGTGCTTATACATTTAGACCCAGGCCAAGGAAGATACCTAGAAGAGACACTGAATGTGTGAACTTCCAAAGAAGCCCCTAGAGGTAGAAAGATGGAAAACATAGTGGGGTGCATCCAGAAACTAAGAGCAGCTTTGGAATTCTACAATTGAGTGAGGAATATCGGTGTTTATTTAAAAAATGTATTTGTCAGTAACCAATATGATATGTGGAACATTTGTATCCCTCAGGCTTTGTGTTGGAAAAAAAGACTGGTGATAATACTATGATACATAGAGTTCAGGGGAAGTTAAGCCAGACTATGAGGTTTGGTTGGGCCAGGGTATTGTGGCAGCAATGAAAAAGAACCTCTTATATTCTGAATGCTGACAGCATTCTTTAGCTATATACTTCAAGATCCATTACCAAGTTTCCCCCAGCCTACTCTCCCCCAAGGGTGTGCCCCAAGCAGAGACTATGTGTGGCAAGAGATTTAAAACTGGCTGACTTGGGAACATGAGATTTTTCAAAGGAAACCTCAGTTAGATTCTCAGTGTCTTTATAAATTTTTGTTGGAAAGGCTCTGTGGGCTGAGATGTTGAAACCCAATTCTCCTCTCTGTCTCTCCTTCATCTAGGATCAGGCATACATTACTGTCTGGCAGCATTCAATCTTGACTAGCATTTTCTACTTTCAAAAGAAAATTTCTCTCATATGTATCTTCTCTAATAAATTCATTACATGTTAAATCCCATATTGGCATCAGTCTCAGAGGACCTGGGCTAATCAGAGCGGTAGGGGATTAGGAGAGAGAAACTTCCTAGATTACTCTCTTTTTTAAGTAATCTATTCATGGATTTTCCAGACTTGATAATCGTATTAAATAGAGGGATTTTGGAAACAGTTATTATTTAATTAAGACATGATGGTGGTTCTTTGCCTTCATTTACAATGTATACATTAACAAAACCTCTCTACTCCTACTTCTTAATTTAATAATGGCAGACTTTTAATTCAGTATATGCATAGTTGATCATAATCTTTCTAAATAAATTATTGGAAACAACCTAACACAGAACAATATGGAATATTTATGCACCTATGTCAGATGAAAATATTGGGGCATTATGAAAAATTAGTATCTTATTCAAAACATGTGGTAAAAGTATAACACTATTGTCAATGTATTAAATATGGCAGCATCAGAGGATTTGGTAGGGATCCTTAGTTTGGCTTCTCCTGAATGTCTCCTTTAATTTAAATGACATATATCACATCATAAAGAAAAACTGGTTATATAATTGGTGTTAGTAGACACTGATATCAGAACTATGTGGTAGACTGACTAGGTCAGGAAGAAAGAAGAATGGTTGATAGCCTCTGGTAAGAACTTGTAAGAAGCATCAGAGGCAGCAACACAGAGACCGACACAGCCAATGTGAGGAATAAAAGAACATGACTAGGGCCTAGAATCTAAAAGTACAGATACACAGAAGGTCATCATGATGTGTTAAGAGCACCCTAGAGGTACCACTCATACAAGGAGAAACAGAGGAAAAATGAGGCCAACTTTCAAGCTGAGGACCAGTAAGCATCTAAAATACTACATTTTATTTTAAGGCTGAGGACTGGAATTTCCATCTTTGTACATGGAAGATTTATGAAAGAAACATCATGTGTTATTACATGATGGATGGCGAAAACATGAGAAAATGAGTTCACAAATGAAAAAATGTTACTTCCTCCTCACTTAACATTTCTGACTCTCTGAAACAATTTTTCCATAATTGTGCAGTTAATAGTATCTGTCTCCTCTGAGATCTAGTCGCAGCCTTTCTGCAACTAATTTCATTCTCATTCTCTCTCTTGTCATCAGCTTTGGGCTTGACCGAAAAGTGGGAATAAGATAACTAGTATCGTTCTTCCTCTCTGCCCTGGACCATCTCCTAAAAATAAGCATATCTCTATAAATCCCGATCCCATAAACCCAGACCCTGGTTGGCCGTGCTTGCTTTTGGTTTAGCCCTCTGCAGACAAGACATTGTCTTCCAGATCCAACATATTAAGACCTTCCTGCTATAACTGAACTCAGACTTATTCCTCTGTTCCTTTATTGGGTTTAGTCAATCTCCTGTGCATCAAATACCCTATTATTGAATTCCTTCTTGCTAAATGAACTATTAGGTTTAAAGTTTTCTGACATTAACCAAACATTAGCCAAGCAGCACAAATGCTGGCTGACTTCGACCGAGAATGGGGAAAGAGAGGTCTACAGCTGAATCTCAATAAAACTATGTTCATGAAGAATGAACTAGTTCCAGAGGCCCCATTCACTCTCAATGGAACAAACATCTCTGAATACAGCAGTTATGTGTACCCAAGTCAAGAATTCAACATGATGAACAACCTAGAACCTGAGCTGCACAGGAGGAAGAGAGTGGCATGAAATGCCTTCAAGAGCATTGAAGAAATAGCTAAAAGGACAAAGACCCTCCGGCTCTGGGCAGATCCCTTCAACTCCACTGTTCTCCCTGCATTAACATATGCCTCAGAGACCTGGTCCCTACAAAAGCAGGATGAGAATGCTATTCGGCTCTCCCAAAGAGGAATCGAAAGAGCTATGTTTGGAATATCATGCCTCACTCAAGTGAGAGAAGGAATTCAAAGTTCTGACCTCCGTTGATGATCCATTGTCAGGGACGCTGTCTTGTTTGCTAAGGCATTGAAAATAAGATGGGCTGGACATGTAATGCGATTTGGAGACGACCGCTGGATCAGAGCCATTACCGACTGGATCCCACGGGATGTCAAAAGATCACGTGGCCGCCCACCTGCAAGATGGTCAGATTTTTTTCATCGGACCCTGAGCGAACTGTTTGAGGCTCTTCATATTCCTGAAATAAGCAGATGCCATTGGGCTAAACTGGCACGTGATAGGGTCAAATGGAAATGTTACTGGCGCCCGCTAGAGTAAATCAATGTAATGGGATGTCAAATGATCAAGTGATTAGTCAATCTTTAATAACTCGTGAAAATTCAAGTAGTTGACTTCTGGGAATTTTTGTAATGTTATTACATGTATGGTTTTACATTAAAACTAATATTAACCATTTTGATGCGTATATCCAAATTTTGCAAAATCTGATAAAGGAGTACCTAATATTTAGGCAATTAGAAAAGTACACTTTGTCTTATAAGGGAGGATCGCTCTACTAAATATTAAGAATAATACTAATTATGTTATTTGAAGCCATCCAAATTTTAATCACTGATTTCAGTTTGATATAGAAAGTAATCTAAAGGGGTTTTTGCAACTTCATATAATTTTTTTAACAATTACAAAAATGTTCATGTTTGGGTTTTGGCCATACAGTGTTCCAGCACCCATCCCTCCATCAGTGCCCATTTCCCACCACCAATGTCCCCGATTCCCTCTCCCTTCCCCTAGCCTGCCTCAATGGCAGGCACAATCTAAAGGTTTTAAGGAAAGTTTCTATCAGCTCTGTCACCTTAAAGAAATGCAACTCTGGTGTTTCTTCAGATTACATAAATCTTTCACCTTTTACTAAAGAAATGCAGTATGGAAGTTCTTCAAAACTTTAAAATATAGTTTCTGTATATCTAGCAATTTCACTTCTAGGTTTAATAATTTCACTTCTAGTATAATAGTACTTTCATATAAGTAATAATTCTGAAGAATATTTTGCCTTTCATTCATTGTAGCACTATACACAGCAGACAAGACATGAGCATAATCTCAATTTATATCAACAAGTCAAGTGACAAAAAGATATGTTATTTACACCAAGTGCATGCTACCCAATTATTACTAAATAGTCCAATTAATGTTGTTTATTTAATTATTGTCACTTGTCTTCCTGTTGTTCATTGATTTGCTTGAGAAGGCACCAGTAACATCTCCATTCCTTGGGAACGAGGTTCATCATTGTTTCTGTTTTGGCATATTGAATACACCATGGGTATTATTAAATAATTAGAATGATTCAGTTTTGTTATTTATGGCAATATGGATAAATCTTAAGGAAAGTTTTCTAAATGAAACTTGTCTTAAATAGAAAAATGAATACCAATGATCTTGCAAATAATACATGAATAAAAAGTAATAATACATTTTTCACAGAGCAGGGAGATAGAGCAGGGGCTTAAGATGCATGCTGAACATGTGTCCAACCCTACTTTTTTTTTTTCTTTATTTAAACACCGTGATTTACAAAATACAAAATTTTTCACAATACCGTTGTTAGAAAGACTCATTGTTCAACACTGGTCCCACCACCAGTGTGCCCTATCACCACCAGAGACCCTCATTTCCCTCCCACCCCCCCCATACCCATGCCTTCTCCCTTAGCCGGCACTAATTATATTGACCACTACGTCCCATATAAGAGAATGGTATAGATAAAGTTATGACTATTTTTCTGTGTTGTAATGTACGAGTCTGGCCAATTTCTGTTCTTTCATTCACTTTCTAAATTTCTAGAACATAGTGGGTTTGTACTAGACAACCCAGACCCACCACCGTTAAGCCTATGGCCAACACTTACTTCAAATTTTTCTCAACCTTTGTTTGAACATGTCCTATGCATACACTGAATAATCTATTCTATATTGCTTGTTGGAGCTAATTCTCTAAATATGGTCAATGAATATATTCTTAGACAAAAGTCAGTGGAGATTATTAAATCTCCATTGCAATTCGAGCCCTCTACATAGGACATCATTGAATGTTCCCACAAACCACAAATCATGCCCACACATGAGATTGTATGTCCCATTCTTAATTCTATGAAATGTGATGGGATACCTTGTACATCAGTATGCCAGGGTTTGATATATCATGTGGCTGCTTTGTAGCCACGCACCACTGGAAGAGTCAGCAGGAGCTCTCCCATGTGTCTGCATTCCTCTTCATGACCGACATTGCCAGAAGTTCTGGCAGGCCCATTGGGCCTTCCGGACCAACCCCACTTCTAGCATCCAAATGCATGAGCATTGAACCTATGCCCATAATCACTGGAAGTGGTCCCTGGGTTCCAAATATTGTTTCTGACCACACCCATTCCATTTTTCTTTCTCAGTTTTATTGTCTCTACATGAAGTTTTTCCTTAAGATGCCTGCCAGAATTTCTGCTTATTGCTAATGCAGGATTTTCCTTTTCCTCTTATTTTTTATACAGGCCACGTTATTTTTCAGGTACTTTATTTCCTATGTTTTTTCTTCCTCCCTCCTCCCCCTGCTTCACTTCACACATCCCATAGACATCTATACACTATTCCTCAGCGTGTAACAACAGGATGGACAATGTCCTGTACAGCCTGAAGCGAAACCTCAAATCACATAGAGCCACACTATCTCAGAGACGCCTCACAGAGTTTGTGTAGGAACACAGATGGAGCATTAGCAGCCTAAACTAAGGGGTGGTACAGGCTAACGAGATTGCAGGGGTCAAGGACCATCAAATCCTAACTCCGCTTAAACAAACTGTGTATCATTGAGCAAATTATTCAACTTTTGTGCCTCAATCATGTCAAAATGAAGACAATGTTGTACATGCTTCAGAACGTTATAGAAAGGACTAAATATTCTATATTAAAAAAGAGAGAATTAAAGCTTTATTCTTATCCTGGCAAAACTTTTAAAGTTATATCATGCTACAAAAAGCACTGAGAAAATATGAACTATTCAAGAAAAAAATTGTAAATTCAACAATTTTAAACCCTTAACATTTAAAATAAAGATTTATTCATTTTTAATTTTCTACAGAGACGCTTCACAGAGAGGTGAGCAAATGAATATTTTGCATAAAGAATTGCACTTTTTCTGAAAACAAAAATATTTTCTGAAGAAAAGCCCTTTATTAAAATTATCCCAAATGAAAGGCATCCTTTGACACAGTCACCCCCTGTGATAGGAAAACTCACTTAGAAGCTCCAGAACTTTTCTTTACATAAATAGATAAACCATTCAGAATTGCAGATACCTCTTGTATTTAGAAAGCAAGCCTGAGAAACATATATTTTCATGATTATTTGTTAGCACTTTTCTGGAACAATCATTCTGTTTATGTGTTTATGTTTATTATAAGTAATACTCATAAAAAAGCTGTATTTCTGAGAATTCCAGAGGGGTTATTGTCACTTGTCACTTGTCTTCATGTTGTTCATTGATTTGCTCGAGTGTCTCCATTCAGTGGGAATGAGGTCCATTATTGTACTGTGTTTGGCATATCGAATACACCATGGGTAGTTTGCCAGGTTTTTCCGTGGCTCTGGGTTCATCTCAGGGGGCCGAGTCTTTTGTCATAAATATTTAATATAAAATGTCTATTTTATGTGTCTTTCCAGCAAAAAAAAAGTTTATATTATTTACCAAAATTAAAATGGCACCACTACGTGCCTTATGAAATAGTTTTAATTAGCCTTTAATAAAACTAACAGCATACCTTTGAAATTTCATTTCTCATAAATCTCAGTGGGTACGTAAAACAATTGTAAAAGTAAGGGGGTATTATTAAAATAAAATGGACAGATAGTATAGGGATTATAGTTCTTCTTAGGTGGTGACTGATGCTGGTTTAATCCCCCGAGTACAACCTGGATTGGCCACCAAACTCTCCAAAAAAGTAAATATTTTGCTATATTTTTATTAAAATATATGTGATTCTGGCATCTGAGAGTCCTATTTTCAAAATCTGAGCCAATAATAATTTTGTGATCATGAATAAATTGTCTAATATATCTGAAGTTCAACTTTCTCTATAATCCTTGAATAATATTGGGAGAATTGCATGAAAAATTAAAAATGTTCTGAAGAATATTTGACTCATGTAGGCATTGATATTAATTCCCTTCAAATTCTTTTCATAAAAAATAAAATGGACATATTTATGATTGAGTAATAACTTCTACTTATATATACCAACAAAAGAACATTATTCCATCATTAGGGCACCATTCTATGATTTTACTTATATTTCTTTAATTTCCCTCTTAGGATGACAACCTTAAAAGAACAGTGTGATATTAACCAATCATCTGGCAAAACTTCATCTACTCTAATTATCTTCTGATAGGCAGTATGCTAACCTACTTGAAATAGTTTGGGGTATAAGTGCTTGTCCAAAGTTAGAAAAATTGTGGTTGTTTTGTTTTAACACAAAAGGGGAGATCAATATGTAAAAGAAAATACTAATTTATTACAGGGAAGAGGAATTTACTAATTTATTACAGGGAAGAGGAATTTAAGCCTTCATGTTTTGAGAATCATAAGAAACCTTCATAACGGACTATACCAAACAGGTTAAGTCTAATGTAGATAAGTTCCAAAGATGAATATCTGTACAAATCTATAGAGACCATGTTTAAAACTCCTGAGGATTCATAGTGTATTCAAAATTGCACCACATTGTTCCTCTCACTTCCTAGATTGCCATACAATTTGGAAACTATCACCTAACAGAAGATCCTTACTATCCAAAAAATCTTAATGAGTTTGGAGCAGAACCAAAAACTGGGGAAGGGATAACAGAGACAGTCATGCTTAATATGCTTGTCTTGAACACTCTGACACAACATATGGACCCCTGAACACTACCAGGAATGACCCCTGACCACAGAGCTGAGAGTAATTCTGCCAAACATTAGAAAATTAATGCATAGCAAACTTAATTCCCCAATTCTGTGTCTTGAAAACAGCATTCAGAATTGTTTTTTTTTTCTGAAAACAAAAATATTTTCTGGTGATATAAGCACATATTTTAATAAAGCCCTATTGAACCAACTTTCATCTATTAACAACTCTCAGTCACTGAGTTTCTACTGAATGATACTGGGTAGGTCTGTTAATTTAAATTGCTTATATTCTTGTGGCCTTTTATATTCCTCAGCCCAATATGAATGGCCTGACACCTTCTCTCTCCCCACAAATTGCCTAAATCTGGATCAATAGAGTAGTATATGGATTAGGATGTTTTATAAGTCTCTGAACCCTCTTCTACCCTAAACACCCTAAAGTTGCTGAAGAACATCATATCCTAAGGTCTTTGCCTTGAACCACTGGCCCAACTGGACAAGAATTGCCAGGAGTAGCTCTAAGAGCTCAATAGAAGCTCCTTGGTTTTTCAATTTAAAATAACTTTGGTTTATACCACAATATTACTGGTTTTTGGCATATCGAATACATATCGTACAGCTTGCCAGACTCTGCCGTGCAGGTGGTATACTCTCAGTAGCTTGCTGGGCTCTCTGAGAGGCGTGGGTAGAATATTCAGGGTAATTTGGAAATAAATCCAACGGGGATAGCTGGTAGCTGCTCTGCCTGGTGTATCTGACTCTGTGTTTTAATCATTCCTGGACTTGAAAATCTTTCCTCTGAAGGGTGGGTCTCTGTAGGATGGGTCTCTGACAAGCTGGGCTGGAGATTGGTTTAATCTCTTGGGTGGAGATCTGACGAGCTGTGGAGTGTGGATGATGAAGATTGCTGCCAGCATGGTGTGGGGGGGTTCCTCTGGGTTCTTCTGAGGCTCTATCGGGATGGTGGACTCAGGCTGGAAGTCACTCTCGTGGTCAGTGGAATGAAGGAGGTTCAACAGGGAGAGCTGGTAGCTGTTCTGCCTGGTGTATGGTTTAAATTCTGCTCTCAGCTTCAGGAAAAGTTCATTACAACTTGGTGGGACCTCCAGATGCAAGGGAAGCCCACTCAGGGTTGTCAAACGTTGGGTGCCGCTGGGGTCCCGAAAAGTATCAGGACTGAAGTTATCTTCTACCTCCAAGGCTGATGGAGGAACGGATGAAAACTCACGAGTCTGGCACAATTCCAAGAAGACTTTTAATAGTACAAAAACTCTACCAGCGCAATCCAATATAATGAAAGAACTCTATCTCTGGTCAGAACTTGACCATATAAGAGAGCCCAAGTCTCCCACCAAAGAGAGAGGATCTCACCCGAGAGGAGTCCTACCCAAAAGAAGGGGAAAAGGATGCCATTGGGTACAGTGGCACGTGGTAGGGTCAAATGGAAATGTTACTGGCACCCGCTAGAGCTAAATTGATAAATAACAGGATGTCAAGTGATCAAGATATCAAATGATAACACAACATAGGTTTCAGGTGTATAGACTTAACAACATATGTTCATTCAATATTTATATTTGTCCCCATTCTATTTTCATAAATATTGCAGCACTTTTTGCTTGGCTTTAAGAAGTTTTGATAAATGAAAACTTGTGACTAGATGCATGGTCTTGAAACTCCACTCACATAAGCTATTTTATTTCTATAATGCTCTTTCAGGGTATTTTGGAAAATAATATGGACATTTCTCAAAGGAAAAAAACTAGAAATTGGGCTTCCATATGATTCAGCAATTCCACTTCGAGGCATAATATGAAGGGTTCAAAATCCCAATTTATAAAAACATCTGCACTCCTATGTTCATCGAAATGTGAAAGATTTCAAGTGTCCAAGGACATATAACTATATATTTTTAAAACGCCCTGTAGTATATATACACAGTAAGTTCCACTCAGCTGTAGAAAAACTGAAACCATAAAATTTGCTCTATATGGATGAAGCTGGAGAATATCATGCTGAGTGACTTTAGTCAGAAGGTGAGGAAGTGATAGAATGTTCTCAATTTTATAGAAATAAATAATCATTTTAGGGCAATAACAAATTCCCAAAGGGCAGCAAAAACTAAGAATCTGTCTTCATTAGGAAGTTTACTACAGGAAGGGATAGGTACTATGACATCAGTGGAGCAAGAAGACACCTGGGTAGAGGGTGAATTGCTGGAATATTTCATGTATGAAACCCTACTAATAATAGTCTGTAAAACATGGTGCCCAAAATATTTTAAATTAAGTAAAACTAATGCCAAAGATTAGGTATGAAGTTAAAAAGTTCAAGAATGAATCAAGAATGGAAAGCAGCCAGCCAGGTGTGATGTTGGAAAGGAATTCATGTTCTTATTTACTTATCACAATACCCACTTCTAAATGAGGAGTGCCAACTATTGTGGTGTATTGTGGATTAATCAGAAAGTATGCAGGGAAATATACTAGGGAAAAAGCTAAAGCCTGATTATTAAAAGATCCCTGTTAGAGATCCAAAGAGTTTGAATGTTTCAGTCTGTAGACCATACCTAGAAGAATTTGGAGACTGCTACCAACTCAATGATAGGGGGCTCACTATTGGTTCTATTGGGGACCATGTGGAATTGGACATCAACTTGGGGTGTCCACCCAAATGCCAAACATGCTCTATAAGGCATCTCCCTCTCATCATTAAATATTTTCAGTGAAAAGGCAGAGTATGTGTGTTTCTAAAATGTAGTTGGTGATGGAGTAGTATCACCACTGTTTCAGTATCGCAAAATTACATTAGCAAGGAAATAAGCAAGGAGGGTTATATTAGCACATAATAATTAAGAAAATTAATCATATAAATTATAAGAACTCTAACTCGCAATTCATTTATCCAATCCAAAGAAAATATCATACCAAGTCAAAGGCTCCCTGGTCCAACTACTGCTTGACCGGTTCACTCTTTGTACCTCTTTCCACCCTTCTCTATTCTCCATTTCATCATTCACTTTCCACATCCCACCTCTGCACTGAAGATAAGGATGGAACCAGAGTATGTAAAAGAAATACTGAAAATGTCAGGTCACCAGTAAAGGTTACTCAACAGGGACAGATCCTACTCCAGCATACCCCACCTAGCCTGACAGAAACTGAAATATTGTCAATGCCTGCTAGACAATCTTACTGTAAAGAAAAGCTTCTTTCATTTCTTTTAAGTGAAGGATCACAGGAAAGTGAAGGTCAGGCCTTTGAATAGAAGATGAAGGTCTACTTCATCTTGAGGTTCAAACACAGATGATCACAGCACCACAACAGGAACATGAGAATCTCAGAACAAAACCAACGATCATATTTCCCACAGGGAGTTTTCCAAGCATAATTGTTAGTTTCATAGTCCTTGAGGTTTTGAGATGCTCACTCATATTTTCATGGGAGCACTTTCTTTGAAAATAAAACCTTTCGTCTTTTATCACTAAGGACAGGAGTGTTACTGCATTTATGTAGTCAAAGCAGTGACACATGGAAATATCATGTTAGTATTAGATAAAATTGGTTGAACTTTCTGTAGTAAAAGAGCCCAGCTATCATGATCATCCCTCAGAGCTGTAAAGATTTAGATTTTGTTACAGCAAATGCTCCAAAAATGGACTTCATATTATCCATTTTCAAAAGTCTTGCAGAAGAAGTAATTTTAGTGGCCTTCTGAATGTGACTCTTGTACTAATGATAGAAGTTGGAAATATCATGCAGAATAGTTGGTGAATTATCAGGTTTATCCATCTCTAAATATGCTTCACTGTCATGATGACTCTAGTAGCAATAATGGAAAGTAGTTCTTTGTATTATCTTCACTTTAAAGAAAAATAAATGAGGGGTAGGGAGTAGAAACAAAAGTTACAGTTCAGTGTGAGAGTCACTTGCAATCTGCTTCTAGGAAAATTACAGAACACTACTTTTGTGTGATACCTGTGGTAAAGGAGATGTTAAACGAATGTTTTGTCTTAAATGTGATCATTTTCTAGATAAAGAATAGTCAAAGGTTTTTAATATTAAAGAATAAGAAAATTTAGAGATAAATTTAAAAAATAAAAGCTCCACATATATCTTTGCATTCTAAAACAAATTTTTAAAACTCTTAAGGATAACTAGAATATGGAAATAGAATGCTTATAAATTATTATATTGCAAATAGTTCTCTTTGTTACCTAAGTGCTTTCCAGTCCATAAACAAATGCCAACTACCACATGAAAAAAATTAATTGTCCTCATAGGTAACATTTGTCTGACAATGTTCTAAGTTATATATGAACATGTCTTTATGAAGATCCAATTCACGATTCACACTGAGTTACTTTTAAAACGTGTCTTCTGGAGGATAATATTCAGAAGGTTCATTTGAAAAGGTCTCACTTCTAAGTCATTTGTTTACTAGTACTAGTGAATTTAGAATTAGCCAAAATGGCTGATGGCCCCTAGGCATTTAAGTGACAAGAGCTGCTGATCAAAGCATGTCCCTAGAATAAGAAAACTACTGGAACATATTGTTCACAATAAGGAATGAGTGTCAAGTCTTTCCTTAAGCTAATCAAATCAGTTCACCCCTAGCTTTTGTGTTACTCTGAATTGGGTGAGATATTGAACCAGCTGAATCTTGAAATCCAAAGTATACACCTTGTGTTCCTTAGACACTACAAAAGAAAAACAATTTCCACACATAATTAGAATACCCTTCTTAATTCTGACAAACACATAATCATTTCTTGAAATATGTTTGATTCTACATCAGGTAATAGATGCCCCTTTGCTTTCCTAGACTTTACAAGTTAATGTGATTGAAATATCTGTCTAAAATGTTGCTATCTCTGCTTTATTGACTTACTGTTTAAGTAACTCACATTAAAAATTAAACCTCAAACTTGGTTTAACGTCTTTAGGATATAGCTAGACTTGGTTTTATACATTAAAATACTACTTTAATTTTAACTATTAAATTTAAGTCACATCTTTACAATACTATTATTTATGGTTTTGATAGTTAGAATACCTCACCACTACAAAAATGCTGAAGACCTCTGCAAATGTCTTTATTTTACTTTGTTAGTTCTCAGACACACTGGGAACACTCTGAGACTCAGACACATGTGGCAGAGCTGCTACCAGTTCTCCCCTGTGTTCAGCTGATCATGAGGCACCTGGGAGCGAAGGCGAGTTCTAGCACTGGCCTGCCATCCCAATAGAGCCTCTCAATAAGACAGAGGAACCCCACACCATGAAGGCCGCCATTTTCAACATCCGGACTCCACAGTTCATCAGAGCTCCATCCAAAAGAAAAGATTCTCCACATGGTTCATCAGTAAATGCACTAGTTGAGAGCCTACTACTGAGAGTATACCAGTATACCACCCACATGGTAGAGCCTGGCAAGCTTCCCGTGTATTTGATATGCCAAAAATCAGTAACAAGTATAGACCTCATTTCCATGACCTGATAGAATGGTTTCTGGAGAGAGCAGATGCCCATGGGCTACACTTGCATACAACAGAATGTATGGAGATGTTACTGGTGCTCGCTCAAGCAAATCGATGAACAAGGGGAAGACAAGTGATACAAGTGGTGTTAGTTCTAGTATGTTTCATTCCCCTCCAAATACCACCAAATCCTGTTTAGTAATTTTATTTTGTTATCCAAATCCTATCACATGCCAGTGTAGCCCAATGGCACCTGGTTGCTTCAGGAATACAAAAGCCTCAAACTGTTGGTTCAGGGTCTTGACTAAGAAGTCTGACCATCTTGTAGGTGGGTGGCCACGTGATCTTTTGACATCCGTGGAATCCAATCTGTAACGGCTCTAGTCCAGCTGTCAGGTTAAATGAAAATATTACTGGCGCCCGCTCGAGCAAATCGACGAATAATGTGATGTCAAGTGATCAAGTGATCGAGTGAACCCAAATTCTATTTCTTTGTTTTGTTTTAGTTTCTCTAAACACCAGTATGATCATTCAGCATTTGTCTTCCCTCTGATTTGTTGTATCTGTTTAATATAAAAACTCTCTTGTTTCATCCATGCTGCAATGAAATGCAAGATTACATCTTTTTTAATAGCTTCATAATATTCCATTGTGTATAACCACAATTTCTTCAGCATGTGTCATGAGGAAATGTTCATCATTACTAATCACTGTATCACTGTCTTCCCGTTCATCATCGATTTGCTCAAGCGGACACCAGTAACATCTCAATATGACCTGTCTCATGCAAGTAGAGCCCAAGGGCACCTGCTTGCTCCAGGAACATAAACAGCCTCAAACCATTCCATCAGGTCTTGGGAATGAGGTCTATAATCGTTACTGGTATCTGGCATATCAAATATGACATGGGTAGCTTGCCAGGCTCTGCCATGCGGGTAGCATATTCTTGTAGCCATCTCAAAATCCAGCAATTATTGATGAACCGCGGCCGCATAGAGCTGAGGGAGCTGGGCTGTGATAGGCTGGTCTGCAGGGTGGAGTTCTGACGAGAGGGAAGTCGGATGTGGAAAATGGAGGCCCTCATGGAGTCGGGGTCGTCTGGCTAATTATAATATAAATTTCAAATCACAGTGACCATGATATAAAATTTCACACCAGTGAAAATGCCATGTATAAAAAAGATGAAACAATCAATGTAGGTGGCAATGTGAGGAAAAAAGCAAAGCTCAATTACTGTTGCAGGGATTTTAGTCCAACTAGCCTCTGTGTAAAATAGTACTGAGAGTTCCCAAAAAAAAGTAATAGAGATCCCATATGACCCAGTGATTCTACTCTTGGCATCTACTTCTCAAACTCAAGAACATTAATTAAAAATATATATGCATACCTATGTTAATTTTAGCACCTAGCATAATTTAAAATACCTTAATTTTGAGAGTTTTCTTTGGCAAGAGATTAAGCTATTAATTAGTATGTCATGGGAACCCAACATTTATTACTTACTCAAAAAATCACTTGTGGTAAAAAAAGTGCTGAATCTCATTTATGAAGATAATTATAGATGTTTTCTTTAGAAATATATGCCAAGTTACCACCAGTTTTCTTCTTCTCTGGGATCTGCCTCCAGAATCTACAAGAGCTTCTGTGCCCCAATTTATGATGTGTATTCTCTGACCACGGTGTGCTGGAAAAGAGCTAGCATCATAAATAAAGTTGAAGCTCTAAGTTTTTTTGATACTAGGAATTTGTAATTAGTACCAAAGACTCTCTCCATTTATTGGAATTGACATGGAGTTCTTGTTGTGTATGTGAACATAAACTTATGTGTTTTATTTGTTTTAGGGCCCACTCCTGGCAATACTGAGAGCTTACTCCTGGTTCTTGACTCAGGGATCACACTTCAGTCAGGGTTAAGGAGACCATATGATAAGCCAAATCTCAAAACTGGGTTAATCACATGCACAGCAAGTTTCTTACTTGCTGTACTATTGCTCCAGGCTCAAGGATAGCCATATTTTTACCAGGTGGTCTTTAGGTACAAGATATAGAATTTCACAGGCTAAATATGCCTAAAATAAAAAACAAACCATACCAAACTATATTACTCCTGTGCTCAGGAGACCATATGAGGTGCTGGGGTTAGAGCCAGGGTTTGCCATGTGCATGGCAAACACTTTATCAAACTATATAGCTGCATATATTACATACATTATTTTAAACATGAAATTAACAATGACCATTTTTGTATTCCATTGAGAGCATCTTGATTGTTTGACAAAACTCACAAATAAAAGCAAGTGGGCCTCTGTCTGGGCTTTGTATTTTGGAGCACAGAACTAGTCACATTCTCCATTTCTTTTTGAGAGAATTTATCATGATTTTCTAAGACAGATTATTATATTTAAATTTTCTAATTTATTGGCATAACATTTATTTAAAAATTCCTAATTATTATAGCTGTGATATCAGCATCTTTGTTATTAAATGTTAATATTGCTATCTTAACTAATGTCAGAAATAATTCCTAAAATTTTTTTGTGGCATTTTTTTTCTTTTGTTTGAGGGGTGGGATGGGTCACAGCCAGGATTGAGGGCTTACTTCTGGCTCTGTGCTCATGGATCACACCTAGTAGGGCTTGGAGAACTATAGTGAGTGGCAGGAATTAAACCATTTTGGTTGGCCACAAGGAAGGCAAGTAAGCTCTGATCCACTTTTTATTACTGAATTAAGAATGTTAATAGTTTGACCACTTTCTTATCATTTTGGGAATACCATCCTTTATTTATGTTGACAGCCACTGATCGCTTTCTATACCACTCATTTATACTCTGCGATTCTACAACTTTTCTTCTATAAGTCACCTTGAAAGTTATATTCTTAATTTCTAGGCTTTGAGGTTTTTTTTTATTTTTACTATTATACAGAGGACTGGCTAAAGAAACTGTGGTTCATCTACACTATGGAATACTATGCGGCTGTCAGAAAAGATGAAATTATGAAATTTACCTGCAAATGGATGGACATGGAGACTATCATGCTGAGTGAAATTAGTCAGAAGGAAAAGAACAGATATATAATGAATACTTTCATTAATAGGATATAAATAGATACGTGTTTTACTAAATGTGTGAAATGGTAATGGCAGATTAAAACTCACCATTGAATATACACAAAGAGACTTAAGTTTTAAACTCTAAATATCTGCAAGGCTAGCCACAATGTGTAAAACAAGAGGGAGAGAGATGCAGAGACACAGAGAGAGAACAGAGAGAGAGAGAGGAAACAGGGTTACCTGCTGTTGAGGCAGCCTGGGGGTGGGTGGGAGGGGTGGGGGTACATTGGTGGTAGAAATGGGGCACTGGTGGAGGGATGGGTGCTGGAATACTGTATTACCAAGAACCAATTGTGAACACCTTTGTAATTGTATGTCTCACGGTGGTATAATAAAACATTTTTAAAAAATGAAAAAAGTCTTTAAATTGAAGCATTTATAAGGAAATAGAGCTAATGTTGGGTACATAATTAATCACCATAATTAATTACCCATGGTTCTTGTGTTCTGAAGTATCAATATCTTAACATATGTATTAAATTGTATCACTTGTCTTCCCTTTGTTCATCGATTTGCTCTAGCAGGCACTGGTAACATCTCCATACCTACACTTGTTGCAAGCAAGTGTAGCCCAAGGGCATCTGTTTGCTCCAGGAACAGGAAGAGCCTCAAACAATTCCTTCAGGACATGGGAATGAGACCATAATTGTTACTGGTTTTTGGCATATCAAATAAAACACGGGTAGTTGATAACAATTTCACTTCAGATGTTATAGATATTTATAGTTTTATAAATATCTGGTGCTATATATTATATCATTTTCATGAGAATCTTCTTTTTGGAGTGACTATTTTTCTTATAACTATGAAAATTGGTTGCAAGTGTTAATTAACTGGGACACTTATTTATACAGTTTGGCATAGTTTGTAAAATCAATAAAGGAATTAAATATTTCAAATATATGTGATCTTCCAATATTTATAGAATTGGTTGGGAAAAGAGTGCATATATGTTTGATATAAAAAATTTGTATAATCATGCTCATTTCGGTGATGTAACATGACTTCACAGACATAGAGCATTGTGCTTAATAAAAGGATATAATTAGGTCCATAATACCTTATAACAATTTAAAAAATTCATAAAAGTTCTTAAAACTTAAGCCTAATTCATTAGCATTTGGCAAAAAAAAATATAAAGTGAGAAAACTGATGAGTTCATTCAAGTACAAATATCATCTAAATAGATATCATAAACCATGATATTGACCTGACAGGAGTCTTCAATGACTGGACCAAAATGTCAAATAAAAATAAAGGATGACATCAAATTGTTTTACATTATAAAAGAAATAATGACTAAAATCAAAATAAAGAGAGATCCTAGAGAACGGAAGATAATTTTTAATACTTGATAACAACTGACGAAGGGTAAATATCCTAAATACACAAAGCACTTGCAAAGCTGTATCACAGAAAAATAACATAATCAAAAGTGGAAAGTGAAGCTAAATAGACACTTCTTCAAAGAAAACACACAGTTGACTAACAGGTATATGATAAAAGCATTCATTACTGATTAAAGGGGAAATGCAAATCAAAATAATAAGATCACTTGATCACTTGATCACTTGAATCCCGTTATTCATCGATTTGCTCGAGCAGGCACCAGTTACATTTCCATTGGACCCTATCACGTGCCAATGTAGCGCAATGGTATCTGGTTGAGTCCAGAAAGAGGGGACTGGGGCCGGAGCGATAGCCCAGCGGGTAGGGCGTTTGCCTTGCACGTGGCCATCCCATGCCGGTCTGGGTTCTATCCTCGGCATCCCATATGGTCCCCCCCCAGCACCGCCAGGAGTAATTCCTGAGTGCAGAGCCAGGAGTAACCCCTGATTATTGCAAGGTGTGACCCAAAAAGCAAAAAAAAAAAAAAAAAGAGGGGACTGGTATAAGGTAATACATTTTAATTTCATGGGTTTCATGTAATCTAAATGGTACCCACAAAGTCCTTTTTATTTATTATCTGCACCAGAGTGATTCTGAGCTCCATATACTGAAAGTGTCACACTCGCCTGCTTGAAAGCAAATTAGTATGATCCTTCCTACAATCTTAAACGATAGTCTCAACATAGCCAGGGTGGTAGTCTCCTGGTAAATTCTAACTGTCCCATGCCTGGTGCAGTGGGTATAAAGAGGAGCTAAACCCAATCTAGAAAACATGGAAGTCTTAGTAGATGTATAATAATAAGTCATAAATTACTTATTCAGAGTCAAGGTGACTTCTGTAACTTCCACACCCTCCATTAGTGTTTACATAGAAAAGAGATCTCATTAGTATGAACCCTGGTTTAAGAACATGTAAGTAAATTAAGCTGTGAGTGGATAAAACAGAAAAGCTCCCAAGCTAGCTAAGCCTGTCATCCAACAAGTGACTGATATAATTAATCTTATGCAACTAAAATAAACAACTATAAGTTTATTTAATACACTTTGTGTGACTACATATTTCTCTTAATAAATATGAAAGACAGGACCCTGTCCCAGATCATGAGGGATTTTTATTCTTATATATATGTGCATACAAAGATGCATATATGTAATATATACATCACATATAAAATGATATATCACTTAGTATGCACATAAATATATAATATATACAATATGAATATAATTATACATATCATAATTATGTTGTATTATATTGTGCGTACACATTTAATATCACTTGTATCACTTGTCTTCCAGTTGTTCATCGATTTGCTTGAGCAGGCAACAGTAATGTCTCCATATGTCCTATCATGTGCTAGAGTAGCCCCTAGCCCAAGGGCATTTACTCACTTCAGGAACCTGAAGAGCCTCAGACCATTCCTTCAGGTCATGGGAATGAGGTCTATAATTGTTACTGGTTTTTAGCATATCAAATACAACACAGGTAGCTTGCCAGGCTCTACCATGCACGTGGTACTCTCAGTGGTAGGCTCTCATCTAGTGCATTTACTGATGAACCTTGCAGCCGCACACAACAGGGATAATCAGCATTTCTCTTGGGTGGAGCTCTGATAAGCTGTGGAGTCCGGATGTTGGAAATGGCAGCCCTCATGGTGTGGGCGTTCCTCTGGCTTCTTGCAAGTCTCTATTGGGATGGAGGGCCAGGGCTAGAACTTGCCTTCCCTCCCAGGAGCCTCATGATCAGCTGAGCACAGGGAGAGCCGGCAGCAGTTCTGTCCTGTGTGTCTAATTTTTAAATGAGAGAAGCATTTAATATATGGCATAGAAAATAGAAGCTGAAATATATGCATAATATACATATTGTATACATTAATATGTTATTGACTAATAAACACGATGATCTTTAGAGTCATGTAAATATTGGAGCTCAGGATTTTCCACAGAAAGGCTAGTGTTATTTGGATGCAAAGTATTCTTTGCATGGCTTTCTTATGTACTGCTGGTCAGTTACAGTATCTTGAATTTGCTATTTCTACTAGGTGACAGTAGTGCACCTCCAGTATCAGGTTCTGATCATCAAAAATGTCTTCAGACATTGCTAAGTGTTTCCTAGAAGGTAATTTATTTGAAAGATTGTATTAAGCCAATTTTGTGTAGAATTTTACAGTTGGTAAAAATAGATATGCATATATATCGTTATTGTCCAAGTATCACAAGAGTATGTGATGTAACATGACTACAAACATATATGTGAGGAAACTATGATTCTGGGAGAATTAGAACTTGATAAATCATATAGCTCATAACTGACCAGTCAGTAGACTCACCTGTCTGCTTATTTAGATTTCCCCACAATATCATGTATTTACTCAACAACATCAACAATGATAACTCTTGATTTAAGAACATTTGATAACCCCTGTTTTTAAAAATGCATTTGAAAAACGTGTTAAATAATTTCAGTAAACATACCGGACAATCATATAAGAAAACCACTCATCTCTCTCACAAGGCCCACCTCCATGTTTCAGACTGCCAGGGTTCTACTTCAACCTTCCAGACAAAGTTAACCTTCAATTGACATCCCCAGGGTCCTTTTGGTATCAGAATCATATCCCCTTCCTTTCCATCTGGGGCCTAGCTTCCACACACCCTCTGCCCACTCAGCAGGTCCACCTCTATCTCTCCTGAAACAGGTGGACATACATGTGTATGCAGTCATACAATAGGTGTACTCATTACACCTCACCCTGATACCCCTAGTAACTATATGAAGACAGGTAAGAAAGAGAGAAATAACCACTTCAATCCTCTAGAGACTCCTAGTGGAGGTAGCTACAAAGATTCACCCTCAGCACAGCAGGAGCACAGGCAGCACAAGGTGAAGTCACATAAAAACACACCACACTCAATCAATAAAAATAATTACACAGAAGGATCTGTAAGTACCAATTTGCAATGTAAACTCTCAGAGAATGACTTGGCTTTATTTTAGTAACAAGTTGAGAATGTTTAATGAGCAAATAGAAACAATGGCACATGTTTCTATTTGTATCAGCAAAGTACAAGAAACCAAGAAAACAGAAAAGAGAAAACTATAATCAGAAGTGACAGAAATGAAGAGTATGGTAGATAATTTGAAAAAAAATAAATAAAAAGTTCTGAGCAGCAGCATAACAGCAGCTTAGGAAAAGATTGGAGAACTCCAAGATGAGATGAAAGAAAACTCTATAAAACTATAGAAGATGGGGAAAAGACTGAAAGAAATGAGAAAACAATGAAATGAGTCAAGAGGAGCAATGCAAGAATCATCAGAGTCTTTGAAAACAGGAAGGAAGTTTCATAAGGAAACACTAAAGAAATTATAGCTAACAACTTCCCAGAGTTGAAAAGTTCAGATACTAAGTACTAAAGGCCAAAAGCATGACAATGAAAATATATCCAAATAGGAAAATTCCAATGTAGACTAGACTAGACTAGACTAGACTAGACTAGACTAGACTAGACTAGACTAGAATATAATAGAATAGGAATAGAATAGAATAGAATAGAATAGAATAGAATAGAATAGAATAGAATAGAATAGACTAGACTAGACTAGACTAGACTAGACTAGACTAGACTAGACTAGACTAGACTAGAATAGAATAGAATAGAATAGAATAGAATAGAATAGAGATAGAATAGAATAGAATAGAATAGAATAGAATAGAATAGAATAGAATAGAATAGAATAGAATAGAATAGAATAGAATAGAATAGAATAGAATAGAATAGAATAGAATAGAATAGAATGTGAGTGGGTAAAACAGCAAAGCTCCCAAACTAGCTTAGCCTGTCATCCAACAGCCAAAGTCATAAGAAATGGACATTTTGTCTTTTTTAATATTTTATTATACCACCAATGCACACACAGGTGGTATAATAAAGGGTTCAGTCAGCCTCCATTCCTCCGCCTCCACCTCCAACCCTAGAAAAGAGGCATGCCAGACCTAAAGCTCTGTCAGCATGCGGCAGCAGAGCGGCCCCACAACTGTCTTAGACAGTTGGATGTTAGGATCAGGTCCTTCCCAGGATCTTTCACTTTTATACACTCTATACAGTTCTAGGCAGGCTCTAGCCATGACCTGTTATCCCAGTGAACTTAGCAAGAAGCCAGAGAAACCCCCCCACACCAATAAGTCAGTCATTCTCAATATCCAGACTCCACAGCTCCTTAGAGTTCCACCCAAGAGAAAACCTGATCGTTCCCCATTGAGTTTCATCAGTGAATGCTTGAGATGAAAGCCTTGTACTGAGAGTATACCACCTACACGGCAGAGCCTGGCAAGCTACCCGCGTTTTATTTGATATGCCAAAAACCAGTAACAATTATGGATCTCATTCCCATGTCCTAAAGGAATGTTTTGAGGCTCTTTCTGTTCCTGGACCAAACAGATGCCCCTGGGATACACTTGTTTGCAACAGGATGTATGGAGATGTTACTGGTGCCCGCTGAAGCAAATCAATGAACAACGGGAAGACAGGTGATACAAGTGATTTTACCACCATTAGACATACTATTACAAAGATGTTCATGTTTGGGTTTCAGTCATATAGTGTTCCATCACCCATCCCTCCACCAGTGCCCATTTCCCATCACCAGAGTCCTCAATTCACTCCACCTTCCCACATTGGCCTCTATGGCAAGCACTTTATCTCTTCTCTCTCTCTCTCACTCTCCCCTTCTCTTCCATATTGTGGCTTGCAATATATGTATTTTGAGGCTAAAAATGCATTTTTAAAGAGGGATATAAAAATCATGTATATCCCTTTGGCTATATTCAATGCTAAGTTCTAGGCTGGTATTATCATTTACAATGATTATTAGCACACTGTTCTCATCTCTGTTTTACCTAACGCTAACTCCCATGATCCATGTTTTGCCTAGTCTTGAATATTGGTGTCATACTATATATAAATTTTGATATCACACAAATAATGCAGTCATTCTATATCTCATTTTTTTTTTGCTTCTTTGGGTCACACCTGGCAATGCTCAGAGGTTTCTCCTGGCTCTGCACTCAGGAATTACTCCTGGCAGTGCTCAGGGGACCATATGGGATGCCGGTGATCTAACTCCAGCCAGCATGGGCGGCGCCACTTGCAAGGCAAACGCCCTACCCACTGGACTATTGCTCTGGCCCCTATATCTCATTTTTCTTCTAATTTTATTCAGTGTGATCATCTCCATGTCCATCCATTCATATGCAAATTTTATAACATTGTCTTTCCTAACAGCTATAATATTCCATTTTTAGATGACCAAAGTTTCTTTATTCAGTAGTCTGTTCTCGGGCACTCTGGTTGTTTCCAGGTTCTGACTGTGAATAGTGCTGCTATGAACACAAAAGTACACATGGTGTTTCTGATGTGTGTTTTTGACTTCCCAGGATATAGGATTCCCAGGAGTGGTATGGCTGGGTAAAATGGAAGCTCAATTTCTAGTTTTTGGAGGAATGTCCATATTATTTTCCAAAGAGGCTGTAACAGTCGACATTCCCACAAACAATGGATGAAAGTCCCTTTCTCGCTGCATCCATGCCAGCACCAGTTGTTCTGTTCTTTTGGAAGCATGCCATTCTCTGTGTTGTGAGATGATACCATATTGTTTTGATTTGCATCTCCGTGATGATTAGTTATGATGAGCATTTTTTCATATATCTTTTGGCCATTCAAATTTCTTCCCTGTCGAAGTTTCTGTTCATTTCTTCATCCCATTTTTTGATGGGGTTTGCTGTTTACTTCTTGTAAAGTTCTGCCAGTGCCTGATATATCCTGGATATTAACCCCTTATCAGATGAGTACTGGGTGAATATTCTTTCCCACTCTGTGGACTGTTAGTGTCTTGTTAGCTGTTTCTTTTGAGGGGCAGAAGATTTTTTAGTTTTATGTAGTCCCATTAGTTTATCTTTGCTTCCAATCAGTTTGTTAGTGATGTTTCATTTGAAGGAGTGTTTGGTCAATTTCTTTGAAGAATGTCATGGAAGGCCTTACAGGGATTACATTGAATCTGTATAAAGCTCTAGGGAGTATTACCATTTTAATTCTCCCATCCATGGATTCTCCCAATCCATGAGTAGGGAACGTGTTTCCATTTCCTCATGTCATCTTTTATTTCTTGAAGCAGGGTTTTGTAGCTTTTTTTGCACAGGTCCTTTACTTTCTTAGTTAAACTAATTCCTAGGTATTTGATTTTCTGTGACACAACAGTGAATGGGATCTTTTTCTTAATATCCCTTTATTGTCTTTCATTATTTGTATAGTGGAAATCCATTGAATTTTCAGTATTGATTTTTACCCTGCTACTCTACTATAGGTATCTACTGTTTCTAGGAGCTTATTGGTAGAGAGTTTAGGTTTTTCTAGGTATAACATCATGTAATCTGAAAACAGTGATAGCTTGATTTCTTCTTTTCCTATTTGGATGCCCTGAATGTCCTTTCTTTCCCAATTGAAATTGCAAATAATTCCAGTACTATATTGAATAGAAGTGAGAGTGGCCAAAATGTCTTGTCCCAAAACTTAAGGAGGCTTTCTAATATTTGTCAAGATCCAACGCCCACTCATTGATATTTTGTAAAACTGAGCTTACCTGGGAGGGATGGTTAACAGAGCCCTTGGAACACTATTGGAGAGTATTATTGTGATGGTATGATGTTGGAATGATGTATGCATGGAAACTGTAACTAACAGTACTGTAAATTAGAGTACTTCAATTAAAATAGTTTTTAAAAAAGGAATAAAACCACCCATCTCACAATATAGGATTGTAGGAATATCAAATGGAATATTTTTCAGACTTAAAAGTTTTGTTAAGTAACTGACCTAGAGGGTGAAAGTTGAAACTGACACATTTCAAATTCAAATTCTGCTTATTTTGTACAGAAAACTGTTAAACACAAGCAAATTAGTTGTATGTAATAAGTAACAGAGTTTTTAAAAAATTATTTAGCTTTATTGAAATTTTGTTTCTTTCTTTCTTGAAACTTGGAGTACCATGTTATGAATGGAAGTCTCACATTAGAATAGCAGTACCCTTTCTTTTTGTACAAATGATTGGACCTTTCTTTACTTTTATGTGGACACACTCTATGTTAGTTTTGATGCATAATTCTTTGAATCCTTTTATACGAACTAGAATGTATGTGTAAGAATCCCTGTACCTGCAATGTAGTAACTACAAACTTATATTTAAATAAATAGAAAACTTGTTTTCTAAGCTAAAAAAATAAGCTTCCAGAATAGGAATAACTTTTCAGACTTGTACTAATATTCCTCAACTATAAATCTACTTAAATTATTCCACATTCGTATTTTTAAATGGAATACTACAAAGAAGTGTACTAAAATTATCCAAGAAAAACTTAACACTAAGCCCTGGAAATTAGTCTCCAATAGCTCCAACTGTTTAAAATTCAGTTTTGAGTTCTGGTAGTATCATACTGCCTTACATGCATAATAAGAATGCATTTTCCATTGCTCACTTATCTCTAAGGCTTTAAATCTTCATGAAGTTTCTTTGACACCATGCCTGATAAGCAGAAGCAGCACCACTGAAATTCATGAACAGTTATTGCTAGTTCTTTCCAAGTCCTTGTGAATGAATCCAATGAAAACTGGAAAATAGTTACTCTATGGATGCAGTTCAATTTTCATGTGTCACATTTGTGCCAAAATATTTATTGACAAGAAATTTTGCAATTGATAATTCAGAAACTTATTTTTATTATCATCAAACTAAAATTAATCAGCAGTATTTTGCACATATGCATTCTACAATGTTATTCATATAAGCTACACATGAATCTACTACCCTAGCATTCTGAAATTGTCACCACTATCATGGCATTTAATTTTAAAAGTAACAAACCAGTTGATTACATAACCTTCATGATGAATGTGATTCCTTTTTATAAAAAAATTATTATACCACCGTGAGATATACAATTACAAGGATGTTCATAATTGGGTCTCTGTCATACAGTGTTCCATCACCCATCCCTCCACCAGTGCCCCATTCCCAACACCAATGTCCAAACACTCCCTCTGACCCAACCCCAGCCTGCCCCTATAGCAGGCACCTTTCCTTTCTCTTTCTCTCTCTGTATCTATCTTTGTATTTCTCTCTCCTTTTAAACTTTGTGGCTTGCCACAAATGGCATTATTGTCTAAGTCTGTTGCAGCCGCAGAGAGGCCACGCACCAGCACAACTGTGGGTGTGATCTGTCTCTTGTCCAGCGTTGCTGGCTGTGGGGCTGCTGAATGTGACTCCTTCACTGAGAAACAAGTTTTTTGCCTATTAAAATTTGAATAAGCATGTTAATTATTTTATACTGTCATCCTAAACATTTCTAGTCACATAGCTAGTCACCCTAAACCCTGAATTTTCCCATAGCCTTAATTTTTGTCTTAGTTTTGTCTTTTATGATTTGAGGGGCTTTTTCAGTTTTATATAAAAATGAAAGGTAAAAAAGAAAGGTATTGCTATTTCTCATACACTCTTTTCTGTACATGAACATTCTCCTCCATTACTAACATTTTCACCTGAGTTATAGATATGCTACAATGGATGATTTACTCTTGATGTTATTTCCTATGTATTTTGATACATAAATATATACACTATTATATCATAGAAACTATATTCACCTACCTAAATTTTCTTCATATCCAACCTAAATTGGTTGAATTATCCCCAACTCTGAAACTATTAATTTTTCACTGGATCAGTTTATCTTTTCCAGAATTAGCACATAGTTGTAGCCGTGCCACCCTTTTTAAATTGACATATCTCACTTAGTTGATATGCATTTTAGACTTCTCAATGTCTTTATGGCTTGATAGCCCTTTTATTTAACACTCCAATTACAGTCCACTATCTATATATAAAACAAATGAATGCAGTACCCTATATCTTTTTTCCTCCTCACTCATTTCCCTCAGCAGGATACTGTGCATGTTCATTCATTTATAGGCAAATTTCATGACTTACTTTTCTTAACAGCTGCATAGTATTCCTCTGTGTAGATGTACTATGGTTTTTTATGCAGTCATTTATTCCCAGGAACTCAGATTATTTACAGATTCTGGTTATTGTAAATAGTGCTGCAATTAGCATAGAAATGCAGATGGTTTTTCTTCTGCGTGTTTTTAATCCCCTAGTACATTCCCAGAAGTGGTATTGCTGGAGTGTTAGAACACTGTATGACTGAAACCCAACCATAAACAGCTTTGTGATGATTTTTATTGAATCACCATCTCACGGTGATTCAATAAAAAATATTTTTATAAAGCACTATTACTTTTTAAATAAAAGAGATATTGACAGTGCAAAAAATTTTAAACCATCTACAAAAATCCAACCTGTAGAACAAAAGGAAAAGTATAAATTTCCTTTGCTCTGAGTTTCCATATTTTCATCTAACAAAATGCCACATTTCCAGGTGTAAACAGTACAGTTTTCAGCCTTCTGACCTGTATGCCCTCATGCATACTCCCTATTTTTTATGTCCTACAACTGTTGTCTTCCTATTGTTCATACAAAGAAAAAACAAAGATGACAAATTAAAACCTCACCTTTGTATCTTATGTTTTAAGAATCCATCAGGCAAGTGTGGTGACAGGAGCCCAGCAGAGAAAAAATCTTTACTCTTTAGTCATCTTATTAAGGAAGTAAAATAGGGAGAAGTGTATTTTGGACCGTCATTTCTGCTAGCTTTTTCCAAAGGGATCTATTTTTCTGTATATCTTAAGGATCTTTATGATTAGAAGCTGAGAAAAAGAGGACTGTGTTTTATAAAAGAAAGGTGTGAAGTCACCTGTGCTATAGCAGGAACAAAAGATAAGGTATGAAGAAGAGATGAAAAGAATAAAAGAGAAAAGCAATCAAAATTCCTAACCAGAATCTATGAGAGGTTGGAGTGAGTTAATAAAAAACTCAGATTGCAGAAAACTTTGTGACAAAAAAGATCCTCTTAGCATTTTAACATACCAGGCTGCATAATAATCTGCCCACATCTTTTCGAAGTTTTCAGTATAGTTCACTACAATAAGGAATAGCATTTTAGAGACCATCTATTAGGTCTCTAAAATCCTTATATTAGGATTATATCCTTATATTAGGTATAAGACACATGTATGTGAGCAAACCTGTTTAGATCCCCAACACCACATAAAACCCCCTGTGCACTGTCAAGAATGATCCCTAGCACTGACAGGTATGACCTCTATAGTCATAAAAAGAATAGATTTTATAGAAATTTAACATGGGTTCAAGTTTCCTATTTGGTATTACACATAATATCAAAAAGGATAGGGTAATTTAATTTTTGATTAAATACTTTCTGAGAAAATATGTGTTTGGAGTCAGACATGAGTACAAAAATATAAACCCTAAGTGATGTTTGGAAAAATCACATTATGAGGAATGAAAATTCTAAGTAGTAATCTTCATATTAGCAGAAGGAAAGACCCTTGCTAACAGCTTTGTTTTCAAAAACACACTATTGGTTGTTGGCCCTGTGTGTGTGTGTGTGTGTGTGTGTGTGTGTTAGAAGGGTAGTTTTACTGAAACTTATTTAGAAAGATGTAAGCAGGGGAGAGAGAAGTATATCAGGAGAGAATACACAACTCTGCAGAGTAGATTTAAGTAAGAAAAGAAACACAGAAACAAGCAAGAAGATGGTGCTCAAGATAGAACAGGGTCTTAAAGATTAAGCTGATATTATCATATAAATAAGGAAGAAAATCAGTTTGAGTTCCTCAGTCATAAGGTAACAATCAGAGAAATTTACTGTTGACTATATATTCTTTGATATTTTCATTTTCTTTGTACTCTATTCTTAGAAAATAACAAACCAATTTTTATTAAAACTTTGGTTATTTATAATCTGTTTATTTTGGGCCACACCATGTGTCCTCAGGGCTAACTTCTGTCTCTACCCTCAGGGACTAGATACCATCTCTCTGGTGTGTGTTTATGCATTTTCAAATCCTAATCTCTACATCATCCTTGCTCTATTTCCAAACTCCACAGAATTGCACAGAGTTGAAATATATCACTGTCTTCCCGTTCATCATCGATTTGCTTCGAGCAGGCACCAGTAACATCTCCATATGACCTGTCTCATGCAAGTAGAGCCCAAGGGCACCTGCTTGCTCCAGGAACATAAAGAGCCTCAAAACTATTCCATCAGGTCATGGAAATGAGGTCTATAATTGTTACTGGTATCTGGCATATCAAATACGACACAGGTAGCTTGCCAGGCTCTGCCGTGCAGGTAGCATTCTCTTGTAGTCATCTCAAAATCCAGCATTTATTGATGAACTGAGCGGCCGCAAGCGATCACCACGAGCTGGGCTGTGATAGGCTGGTCTGCTGGGTGGAGTTCTGACTAGGGGAAGTCCAGATGTGGAAAATGGAGGGCCTCATGGAGAGGAGGGTCGTCTGACTTGTTGTGAGGCTCTGCTGGGCTGGCAGGCCAGGGCTAGAACCTGCCATCCCTCCCGGGCACCTCATGAGCAGCTGGGCACAGTGATAGCCAGTAGCAGTTCTGCCCCATGTCTGTCTCTGGATCAGCATACCTGGGCGGATTAAAAAGACTGCAGCAGGGTGGATCTCGATGAGCAGGGCTGTGATAGGATGGTCTGCTGGGTGAAGTTCTGACGAGGGGGAAGTCCAGATGTGGAAAATGAAGGTCCTCATGGAGTGGGGGGTCGTCTGGCTTGTTGTGAGGCTCTGCTGGGGTGGCGGGCCAGGGCTAGAACCTTCCATCCCTCCCGGGTGTCTCATGAGCAGCTGGGCTGCCTGAAAAAAAAAAAAAATAAATATATATATATATATTTCAATAATATTTTTACAAGTCACTTTAAGGTCAAAAACACATATCCCCTGGAATAAATTTATAATATTTATGGATTTTATTAACTGGATTTAGCTTAAACCATTTGGACTACAGTACATGTCTTTGCCTCACAAAATCTGGTTTTACTAAAAGGAAAATAAAGATGCTTCCTCCACTACCCAGCACACCCAACCCTAGAAATAAAATAACTACACTGGATTAGAAATGGGCAATCAACAATCTGCTCCCTTTTACTCAATCTCATTCACACTGTATCAAAAAGAATTAAATGCCATAGACCTAATATATGAAAAAAGTATATTATACATTAATTATAAGGCATATATTATACATTATATTATAATATTATATATACATATAATAATATAATGTATATATTATCACTTGTCTTCCCGTTGTTCATCGATTTTGCTCGAGCAGGCACCAGCAACATCTCCATATGTCGGGGGGCAAGCAAGTGGAGCCCAAGGGCATCTGTTTGCTCCAGGAAAGGGAAGTGCCTCAAACTATTTCATCAGGACATGGGAATGAGGTTCATGATTGCTACTGGTTTTTGGCATATCAAATAAAACACGGGTACCTTGCCAGGCTCTGCCATGTTAGGGTGTGCTAGGTGTGATTGAAAAATAAAAATAAAACCAAAATAAAAAAAGGCAAGTGACTGGGAAAGCAAGAGAAAGACAGAGTGACAGGCAAGTCCTCATAGCTGGGACCAACATTGCATCTGAGCTTATTTCCTATGGGAACTAAGTCCAACACATAAACACTAAAAACTCCACAAAGCAAACTTCTACCCTCTGTCCTACTGATTTTTTCTACATTATGTTCTCTACCACTTTAGGTAAATTGAAGGCTAACAGAAACTTTTTTTAATATTTATTTTGACAAGTAGCCTCATTTATATACTATATTAATTATAAGGCATGACTGAAAGAAATATAAGATGCAGAATGGAAAGATAGTTCATACTAATTCACTGGAGGAATCAACACTCTTGAAACAGCAATACCTAAAGAAGAACACAGATTCAATACAATCTATATCAAAATCCCAATAACATTCTTCACATAATCCAAAACAAAAAACATGATAATATCTGGAACTATAAAAAGCAAATAACAAATATCAAAAACTGATTCTAAGACAAACAGAAGAGCAAATATAGATATTTCATATTACCTGACTTCAAACTAAACTGCAATGCTAATCGAAAAGTATAGTGCTAGCATTTTAAAAAAACATTTTAACTGGAACAAAACTTACAGTTCCTAAATAAACACACACACACACACACACACACACACACATATATACACACACACACATAAGGGTGTAAATGTATGAGAAAGGAACCAAGAGTATTCAATGGAGTGAAAAAGTATTCTTCAGTAAATGATGTTGGAAAAAGTGGATAGCCAACACACAAAATAATAAAACTCAATCACTAGCATATTTCATTGATCACTTGATCACTTGAATCCCGTTATTCATCGATTTGTTCGAGCGGGGCGCCACTAACATTTCCATTGGACCCTATCACCTGCCAATGTAGCCCAATGGCATCTGGTGGATTCAGGAATATGAAGAAACTCAAACCGTTCCTTCAGGGTCTTTACAAGGAAGTCTGACCATCTTGTAGGTGGGCAGCCACGTGATCTTTTGACATCCCGTGGGATCCAGTCGGTAATGGTATTAGTTGTCTCCAAATCGCATTACATGTCCAGCCCATCTGATTTTCGATGCTTTGGCAAACGAGACAACATCCCTGATTCTGGAATAGCGACGGAGGTCAGAACTCCGGATTCCTTCTCTCATTTGAGTGAGGTGTGATATTCCAAGCATAGCTCTTTCAATTCCTCTCTGGGAGACCCGAACAGCATTCTCATCCTGCTTTCGTAGGGCCCAGGTCTCTGAGGCGTATGTTAATGCAGGGAGAACGGTGGAGTCAAAGAGATGTGCCCAGAGCCGGAGGTTCTTTGTCCTTTTAGCTATTTCTTCGATGCCTTTGAAGGCATTCCATACCTTTCTCTTCCTCCCTGCGCAGCTCAGGTTTTAGGTCGTTCATCATGCTGATTTCTCGACCTAGGTACACATAACTGCTGCATTCAGAGATGTTTGTTCCAATGAGAGTGAATGGGGCCTCTGGAACTAGTTCATTTTTCATGAACATAGTTTTCTTTAGATTCAGCTGTAGACCTATCTTTCCACATTCTCGGTAAAAATCAGCCAGCATTTGTGCCACTTGGCTAATGTTTGGTGTTATTAGAACAATGTCATCAGCAAAGCAGAGGTGGTGTACTTGCCGACCATCTATATTCACTCCCATTCCTTCCCATTCTAATTGTCGCATGATGTTCTCGAGGGTGGCGCTGAAGAGTTTTGGTGAAATGGTATCACCCTGTCGAACCCCTCTTTTCACATCAATGATCACTTCTTTGTAGAATGGTGAGATCCTGGTGGTGAATCCATAATACAGCTGACGAAGGATCTTGATGTATTGGGTTTGAACACCCTGTTTGGCTAGGGCTTCAAGACTCCACAGAATCAAAGGCTTTCTGTAAATCAATGAACGTGAGACAGAGCGGCATCTTGTATTCCCTACAAACCTCAATGAGCTTGGTTACCGTGTGGATATGGTCGATTGTGCTGAATTCTTTCCAGAAGCCTGCTTGCTCGCATGGTTGTTCTTCATCTAGTGTTCTCCTAATCCTGTTCAGGATGACTCGTGTAAACAGCTTGTAGATGACAGACAACAGACAGATGGGGCGATAGTTGCCGATGTCGTGAATGTCTCCCTTCTTGAGCAGTAGAACTGTCCTGCTGGTTTTCCATTGGGAAGGCACCTTGCATTCGAACAGGTAGCGTGTGAAGAGCCGAGCTAGTGTTTTGATGAGTACTGACGGCATATTCTTCAGGTGTTCGGGTCTGACTTTGTCTGGGCCTGGTGCTGTTCCCTTCTTTACTGGCGAGATGGCATGTCGGATTTCAGAAGGGAGAACGTTGGGAATGACATATCCATCCTGTGGAATTTGGTATGTGGGCAGGTGGATGTGGCTATCAAAGAGATTTGAGTAGACGTCCTGGATAATCTTTTCCATTGCCTTTCTGGAAGATGTGATGGATCCATCAGGGCGTCGAAGGGCAGTCATCTTGGTCTTATAGTTGGCGAAGGACAGGCGGGCAGTGCGAATACTTTTTCCCGGCTTCTGCTGCATCTTCCAGTATTTCTGCTCTTCTGTCTTTGAGGTCTGCTTTTATAGCTTCTCTGCACCGTTTAGCAAGCTTGGAAGTTAGCATTTGGTCTCCTGAGGCTCGCGCCTTGCCACGTTGGCGAATGAGCTCAAGAGTTTCTGAAGACAAGTGTCCTTTTGTGTGTCTTTCTCTCTCTCGGCATTCTTTGCACAATCATGGAGGTGCTGAACCAGTCGGTTGTATTCTTCATCGATGTCATCAATGATGGTATCTTCCCATGTTGCCGCAATGGTGCCAAAGAGTTCCCAGTTGGTGGTCGTTCTGGGAGTTCTCTTCTTAAACTTTGCAGCTTTTTCTCCCCGTTGCGGGAAGTAGAATTTTGCACAAAGGAGATGGTGGTCCGATCCTGTCTGGAATTTGGGGATGACAGCAACATCGGTAAAGACAAAACCGTCGATTGAAGATGATGTGGTCAATTTCATTGTGGAACTGTCCGCCAGGAGATTCCCATGTCCAACGTTTCGCTTCAGCCTTCTGAAACTATGAGTTCCCATGAATAGTCTTGGTGGACATGATGAACTCAGATAGTCTCTCACCCTGTTCGTTCCATTCTAGGCCATGGGTCTCGATGTGGAGTTCTTCAGCCGATCTTCTCAGTCCTATCTTGGCATTAAAATCACCGACTATGATCTTGTAGAAGGTGTGATCTTTTTTATAGAAATCCTCCAATTCCATGTAGAATTTCTCAATTTCATCTTCTTTGTATGTGGATGTTGGTGCATAGACATTGAAGATAGAAATATCTGGCAGTGGGCCACATCTCTTCAAGTGTAATCATCCTATCCAGTTTGTTAAGCATTCAAATGAATCAATGTTGACGGCCATGTTCGGTGTTGACAGGGACACCAACACCACCAATGCTTCTTTAGTTAAATGTTCCAAGGAACAATTCTTCTCCGGTGTCAAATACAGCGTGATGCGACTGACGCCTCCTTGTCTCAGTCAACCAATGATGTCGTACTTGATCTTTGGCGCTTGCACCATCAGATCCTCGATATATGCTTCCGATGCCAGCGTACATGCATTGCAAGTACAAACAGTCATTTTAGTCCTTCTTTTGTTTTGGCAGCCTAGCTTGGCTGTGAAATTTTATCTGGCACTGTTTGTTCACCTTTCTTACTGCTGCGGTATTAAGGGCTCTTTCAGGGTCAGAAAAATAAACATTTTTGTCACTGTTTATGGAAGTATAAATAAAGAACTCCTAAAACAACCACCACCTGGGAACTCTCTGGCACCATTGTAGCAACATGGGAAGATACCATCATTGATGACATGGATGAAGAATACAACTAACTGGTTCAGCACCTCCATGATTGTGTGAAGAATGCCAAGAGAGAGAAACACAAAAAGAATGCCTGTCTTCAGAAACTCTCGAGCTCATTTGCCAATGTGGCAAGGCAGGAGCCTCAGGTGAGCAAATGCTAACATCCAATCTTGAAAAGCAGTGAAGAGAAGTGATAAAATAAGACCTCAAAGATAGAAGAGCAGAAATACTGGAAGATGCGGGAAAAGCTAACGCACCGCCCGCCTGTCCTTCCCAAACTATAAGACCAAGATGACTGCCCTCCGATGCCCTGATGGATCTATCACATCTTCCAGAAAGGCAATGGAAAAGATTATCCAGGACTTCTACTCAAATCTCTTTGATAGCCACATCCACCTGCCCACATACCAAATTCCACAGGATGGATATGTCATTCCCAACGTTCTCCCTTCTGAAATCCGACATGCCATCTCGTCAGTAAAGAAGGGAACAGCACCAGGCCCAGACAAAGTCAGACCCGAACACCTGAAGAATCTGCCATTGGTACTCATCAATACACTACCTCGACTCTTCACACGCTACCTGTCCGAATGCAAGGTGCCCTCCCAATGGAAAAAAAAAAGCAGGACAACTCTACTGTTCAAGAAAGGAGACATTCACGACATCAGCAACTATCGCCCCATCTGTCTGTTGTCCGTTATCTACAAGCTGTTTACACGAGTCATCCTGAACAGGATTGGCAGAACACTAGATGAAGGTCAAGCTGGCTTCCGGAAAGGATTCAGCACAATCACCATATCCACAAGGTAACCAAGCTCATTGAGGTTTGTAGGGAGTACAAGATGCTGCTCTGTTTCATGTTCATGGATTTACAGAAAGCCTTTGATTCTGTGGAGACTGAAGCAGTCATCGAAGCCCTAGCCAAACAGGGTGTTCAAACCCAATACATCAAGATCCTTTGTTAGCTGTATTACGGATTCACCACCAGGATCTCACTATTCTATAAGGAAGTGATCATTGATGTCAAAAGAGCGGTTTGAAGGGTGATACCATTTCACCAAAACTCTTAAACGCCACCCTCGAGAACATAGTGCAACAATTTGAATGGGAAGGAATGGGAGTGAAGATAGATGGTCGGCAACTACACCACCTCCATTTTGCTGATAACATCATTATAATAACACCAACATTAGCCTAGCGGCTCAAATGCTGGCGACTTTGACTGAGAATGTGGAAAGAGAGAGAGGTCTACAGCTGAATCTCAATAAAACTATGTTTATGAAAAATGAACTAGTTCCAGAGGTCCCATTCACTCCCAAAGGAACAAACATCTCTGAATGCAGCAGTTATGTGTACCTAGGTCAAGAAATCAGCATGATGAACGACCTAAAACCTGAGCTGCGCAGGAGGAAGAGAAAGGTATGGAATGCCTTCAAAGGCATCGAAGAAATAGCTAAAAGGACAAAGAACCTCCTGCTCCAGGCACATCTCTTTGATTCCACCGTTCTCCCTGCATTAACATATGCCTCAGAGACCTGGGCCCTACGAAAGCAGGATGAGAATGCTGTTCGGGTCTCCCAGAGAGGAATCAGAAGAGTTATGCTGGAATGTCATGGCTCACTCAAGTGAGAGAAGGAATCCAGTTCTGTCGCTACTCCAGAGTCAGGGACACTGTCTCATTTGCCAAGGCATCGAAAATCAGATGGGCTGGACATGTAATGCGATTTGGAGATGACCACTGGACTAGAGCCATTACCGACTGGATCCCACGGGATGTCAAAAGATCACGTGGCCAACCACCTACAAGATGGTCAGACTTCCTTGTAAAGACCCTGAAGGAACTGTTTGAGGCTCTTCATATTCCTGACTCAACCAGTTGCCACTGGGCTACATTGGCACGTGATAGGGTCCAATGGAAATGTTATGGCACCCGCTCAAGCAAATCAATGAATAACGGATTCAAGTGATTCAAGTGATGTATATATATAATGCTTAAGTGATTCTTTATATGGTGTGTATAATATATATATATATATATATATATATATATATATATATATATATATATATAGCATACTTATAGTTCGGCAGAGCCTGGCAAGCTAGCCGTGTCGTATTTGATATGCCAAATACCAGTAACAATTTTAGACCTCATTCCCATGACTTGATGGAATGGTTTGAGGCTCTTTATGTTCCTAGAGCAAACAGATGCCCTTGGGATCTACTAGCATGAGACTGGCTGGACATACGGAGATGTTACTGGTGCCCGCTAGAGCCAATAGATGATGAACGAGAATACAGTGATACAGTGATACTTATAGTTACACCAAAGTTTCCATTGACAAATGATCAGATAAAGTTTACATATACATACACCATGTAACACTACCCAACTATTCTGTCATGTGCAAGATATATGTACTCAGAGTGTACTATGCTTAGTCATAAAGATAAACACTACAGTATTTCATTAATATGTGGTAATTAACAAAATAAGTGAACTAAATTAAAATAAACTTTTAGATTATAGGAACAAATTAAAGAATACAAAAATGGAAGAGGGAAAAGATTAAGCATATTGAATAAAAGAGATTAAGTCTATGGTGAAGGTCAACTATATGGTTTGACCTTTAGTAGCAATATTAAAATGTAAGTATTTATTATATATATTTTAAACTTTTATATTGCAATTCCATGTTACTTCAATGTAAAAGTAAATGATAAATATTTTAAATGATAATTGGGGAAAAGATAAAAATTTCTGAGGCATATATTTTCCAAAGTCCTCTGCTACATAAAGAAGTACATGATAAAGTCTCAAACTTTCTAATGGAAGGTCATCACTAGTATTTGAAAAGATGACTAGATTGTCAAAATAAGTTTTAAATATATAAATTTCTACATATTTGTTAAAGTACTCAGAGTGGCATCCTCCCATTTTGGATAAGAAACTGGTTCATGTAAGAAACAATACAACAGTGGCCTGAGCGATAGCCCAGCGGGTAGGGTGTTTGCCTTGCACAGGGCCGGCCCATGACGGCACAGGTTCGATCCCGGCATCCCATATGGTCCCCCAAGCACCACCAGAAGTGATTCCTGAGTGCAGAGCCAGGAAAACCCCTGAGCATTGCCGGGTGTGACCCAAAAAAGCAAAAATAATAATAATAATAATAATAATAATAATAATAAAGAAACTATACAACAAAAATTCACTAAATGCATACACACTCTGTGGGATTGCCAACTCTCAGATATTTTATTTCTAGACACAAAGACAAATATAGATATATTTGTCTAAACTTAGTGGTCAAAACAACATAAGCACATAAATTATTATGGAAAGCATAATTCAAAAAGAATAGAAATCATATAAATGAAAAATAACAAAAATTAATAATGCCTTTGACTTCTGACATGGCCTTTTTCCTAAGGAACAAAAAATTCAGTATTTTATGAATTGTGGTTCAAGCTCAGAGAATCATGCTACATGTGGCTATATTTAACTTTCTTTCCTCCTCTTCTCTTCACTCATTCTCAAATTGAATTCAAAATAGAGATACAAAGTGTCCAGAATGGTAAGTGGTAAAGAACATGTATAACATGTACAAGGTTTTCAGATGGATTCCCATTACTACATGACCCCTGAGCCTCAGATACAGTCCTAGTGATACTATTATTACTAAGTGGGCTCCAAAAAGTCCCAGAGCACTCTAACACACTACCAGTTCACACCTAGTCGAGTACTGGCACCTGATTATATGCGTGGCCCCTAAAAATATGTGAAACAAAAATTAACACCAAACATTTACAGGAGAATCTTAAGCTAAACATTCTTTTCCTGTCTTCACCATTGTGGGATATTCCAGTGTAAATTACTCCTCAAGGATATTTTATCCACTGTATTTTAACTTAGTGGATTGTATTAGTTTTTAATTTTTTTTATTATTTAATATAGAAGGCCTTATACATTCCTTCTAGCCCTGGCCTGTCAACCCAGCAGAGCCTGCTTAAGAAGCCAGAGGAACTCCCACACCATGAGGGCCGCCATTTTCCACAGCAGGACTTCCCACTCATCAGAGCTTCACCCAGCAGAAGAGCTGAACACAAACTGGGCTTGCAGGGCAGCGGTTCATCAATAAATGCTTGAGATCAGAAGTAGAAGAGTATCCCACCCACACGGCAGAGCCTGGCAAGCTACCCATGTCTTATTGGTTATGCCAAATACCAGTCCTGGCCTGCCACCACAGCAGAGCCTAGCAACAAGCCAGACAACCCCTCACTCCATGAGGGCTTCCATTTTCCACATCCGGACTTCCCTCTCGTCAGAACTCCACCCAGCAGACTAAACTATCACAGCCCGGCTCACGCAGCTGCAAGGTCCATCAATAATGCTGGATTTAGAGATGACTACAAGAGTATGCTACCCGTACAGCAGAGCCTGGCAAGCTACCCATGTCGTATTTGATATGCCAAATACCAGTAACAATTATAGACCTCATTCCCATGACCTGATGGAATGGTTTGAGGCTCTTTATGTTCCTGGAGCAAGCAGGTGCCCTTGGGCTCTACTAGCATGAGACAGGACATATTGAGATGTTACTGGTGCCTGCTTGAGCAAATCAATGATGAACAGGAAGACAGTGATACAGTGAAATACCAGTAACAATTAGAGACCTCATTCCCCTAACCTGATAGAATGGTTTGAGGCTCTTTATATTCCTGGAGAGAGTAGATGCCCTTGGGCTACACTAGGATGTGACAGGACATATGGAGATGTTACTGGTGCCCACTAGAGCAAATCAATGATCAACAGGAAGACAAGTGGCAAGTGATACAAGATCTAGAAGGCAGGTGTATTAAGTAGTTTTCAAAGTAAGAACAAACTGATAACACACTTTTTCTATTTATAATGCACACATATTTCTCACAGCATTTTTGTCTCGTATAACTTTAAGTTGTTTTGTTAATTACACACACTTAGTCATTATGATTACAAAATCATAATTATATCTAAGTGATTTGACAGTGGCATATCCCATTATGAGAGTGCGAATTCTGAGCTTGTTTTCTGAACTATTAACCGTCATTAGATAGGAGAAATTGCAGGCAATTTTCACTATGTTATCCAATGTGTCACTCAAGAATTTAACAAATGCTTAAAAATGTGCTTAGATCATAATCTGAATAATTTCTTTGTGAAATTTTATTATGCCATAACAAATATAAGCCTGTGTGCAAACTAGTTATGTTTATAAGCATGTAAGACTTTTATACTATAGTTCAAGTCTTTTGCATCACATATTTAATATACAATTTACGTTCATGAAAGTTAAAAACCTTAAAAAGAATAAATGGTCTGTCCACTAAGGAAAAGAGAAAAGACAATCTGTAAAGATAGATCTTTTTTTTCTGTGTCTTGACAATCTCCACAGTCAGAAAGAGATAAAATATATCATGGGACTACATCAAATTAAGACACTTCTGTACTGAAAAAGAAATGAGAACCATAATAAAAAACAAACACATTACAGGAGAAAATATTTTCCCATCACCCTTCAGATAAATTTTTAACCTCCAAGGTATATACTACAGTGGCTAATCTAAACAAAAAAAGTAATCCACCCACCCCATCAATGAAAGAAGCAGAAATTAACAAAAACTTCCTTACAAAAGACATAAATGGCCAAAAGGAATCTATAAAAATTTCCTGTGTTACTGATCATCAGGGCAGCAGAAATCAAGACAATGAGATATCATCTCACACCAGTGAGACGGCTCACATCACGAACAATGAAAACAACCAGTAGGCATGTATGTGGGGAAACAGATATCATCATCCACTGCTGGCAGAAATGTGAATTTGTTAGGCTTTATTGGAAAACTATGAATACATACTGAAAAATAAAGAATTGAGCTCCATGGTGCTCAGAAATATCACTTCTGGGTATCTATCAATATCCAAATGGCCCAAAAATTCAACTCAGAGATGACATTGTGCTCCTTTGTTCATTGTAGCACAATAGATGAAATCTGGAAAAACCCAGATGTTCAACAGATGACTAAGTAAGAAAACTGTGATATCTGTGTTTGTGTGTGTTTATGTGTAAGTAATAGAATATCACTCTGCTAGAAGATAAAACCATGCAACTTTCCAGGCCAGAGCAATAGTACAGTGGGTTGGACATTAGCCTTGCATGCGGCCAACTCTAATGTGATCCCTGGCAACACATAGGTCCCTGGAACATGGCCAGCTGTAAATCCTGAGTTCAGAGCCAAGAGTAACCCATGAGCACAGCTAAGTGTAACCCACACAACAAAAAAAAAAAAAATAAGCAACTTTTCACTACATAGATAAGACTGAAGGGCATTAGCCAAAAGGAAAGAGGATAAAGAATGATCTATCTCATATGTAGGCTATAAAAAAAAAGCACGGTAAGAGAATATCAAATAAACAAAAGCAGCAGAATCTAAGAACTGGTCCACAAAGAGATTACCAGGACAGTGAGATGTGGGAAGTGATGTATGAATGGTGAGGTAGGTGGAGCTGACTAATAAGATGCTGGAGTGAAGTGGACACTTAGGGGTGGATGTGGTGGGGTGCTAGAAAGTGTACACATAAAACTGTACCACTGACAGTATTATGGAATTGTAAATCATGGAAGCCAAAATAAAATATATTAAAGTATATATTTAATTTTATTAAAGATGTGTATATATAATATATACAAGCTCAATCTATCTAGAAGTTTACATTATATGTGCTAAGTCCTTTTTACAAACATGATAATATTTATCCTAAAATTAAGTGGCAATTAGCATTATAGAATATTACTGCTTTTTTAACATTGTGTTGGAATGCTATTAGAAAGCAAGGCTATTTGCTGATAAAATGTAGATTCACTCAGACTGGGATCAGATCCAAGCATGCTGAGTAGGAAGAACTTATGTTTACCTCCCCATGAACACAGAAAATATATGCCAAAATTTGGATTAATCTATGTAGAAACCAATCTAAACACTAACAAACAACAATTTTGTAGAAGGGAACAAAAGAAGACCATCCAGGTGGAACAGAGAGTCACTTATCGCCAAGAAATAAAACACACTGCAAATTAAGAAGCAATTGCTGAAGGATCACTAAGTTCCAGAAGTTTACCCCATGAACAGAATTGTGTCAAGCACCCAGCACTCTGATTCTACTACACTAAACTAACAACAATGGAACAGAATATAAGACACTATAGGATATCAATACCATCTTAAACACCTCCTAACATTGCTGACTAAAGTAATTTTAAGCCCATGTCACTGCTCTACCTGCTAATAATCAGTGCCTCACAGACACCACACTATGAATCCCTGTAATCTCTGTGCAATCTCTAGACTTGACTGTGGTGCCGCAGTCAATGCCAGCCAGTCACGTCACAAATGTGGTGCTGCTGAAACTCAGAGCCACAGCTAGGACCAGGTATCTTTGACTGAAATCTGGGCTTACATCTCAGGCCTGCTCAAACCCATATATTTAATTATTTCAATGCTATTAAAAGTGACATATTTTATGACTGTATCTATAACTACAATTGTTCTGTGCATATTGATGTTATATTCGCCATTGATAACCCTTGCTCCAATAGGACTTTGTATTCTTGTATTTTCTACATAATCAGCTGTGTCTACCATAAGACCTCTCATTTTATAATTATGTTATATTTGATTATAATTATATACATATTTGTATTTTATGGTAAATCATATGGAGTCATTTAATGTAAACAAACTGCATTACTATGATTACCAAGATAAGTCTCATATGCTTTTGAAAGTAAAAAATGAACCACTGAGAAAATTTTAAAACAGTGTGATACCAATGCAATATTTTTATAATTCCTCAGGTGAATTTGTTCTTATGAAAGCTATAATATGATGTCTAATATTTTTTTTGCTTTTTTTTGGGGGTCACACCCGGCGACGCTCAGGGGTTACTCCTGGCTCTGCACTCAGGAATCACTCCTGGCAGTGCTCGGGGGGACCATATGGGATGCCGGGGATTGAACCCCTGGCCGGCACAGGCCGGCGCGTGCAATGCAAATGCCCTACCTGCTGGGCTATCGCTCTGGCCCCCGATGTCTAATATTTTAAAGATTTAGAAGGTAAGTTGGTTGTCTGAATGACCAAGAAGAGTTAACTCACTTTGCTTTCTCTTCCCTCTTATCTCTGGATTCAACCATGGAAGGTTTCCAAGTGGATATCTCATAAAATTTCTAGAATGCTTCTAAAAAGCTGAAGTAGTTAATATTTTCAACTTGTGTTAAAGTAGGCCAGGAGAGGGAGTGTCAGTCAGTCTTTCAATAACACGCTTGTTAACTAAAAAAGAGGACAATCTCTAATGCTACCAATCTAGATGAGTCTCAAGAAAGGAATATACAGAGAGTGTTACCTGAATAGGTATTAATGTTATCCCCAGCTATACCATCTTACATGATAACCAGTTTTTCTCAGTGCTGGTTGGCTATAGTAAACATCTAAGGAATAATCTTACAGTGTAAAAATTAATAGCTAATCCCTCATTTCCTTACTGGCATAGTTAGTTTTGTTTTGATTTCTGTTTAAAGTTTCAATTGGGAAACAGGTGAATTGATGAATTTTTAATCATTCTCAAGAATGAGTATCACTTCTTTATTGTCCATATTTTTATTTAGGGCCATAAAATGATAAGTTATTAACATGTTCCATACCATATTAATTTGTTTGTTTTTTAAAATTATATTTATATAATTTAACATAGCACAAAATTATATATATAACATTTTAGATATTTGGTGGCCAAATTGTTTCAGGGAACTCAGGCCTGCCAACTTGCCAGAAATACTAAATTAAATCATATGACATTGTCATAAATGTATGTTTCAAATTGCCAAGTATTGGCAACTTTGGCTTGTTTAACCCAATATATATTCTTTCATTACTTTAATAACCAGAAATATGTGTGACAGGTTGAAGGTTACCTATATAACCTCATTCTTCTTTAGTACCTGAAATCTGTCTTTATGAGAAACCAGTTTTAGTCAGGTGGCACTGAGCCCAGTTGAATAATCCCAGCCTGTCTGTGCTAGCTGTGCTCTATGAACAAAATCTGTCCAGTGACATAAATGGAAGCATTATGTAGGATAGTCAAGATTTCTTAAAGAACAATTTGACTGGGAGGTTTTTGTTTTTTATGCCCTTCCTTCTTCTTGGAATGTTAGTGTACTAATATTAGAAGCTAGAGTAGCTATTATAGTAAGCCATAAATTACCATTAAAGTTAGAAACCACAGAAAAAGATAGACAAAATACATAATTTCTGATGATCTTGTAGGGCTTTCTCAAGTAGGCCTGAACCAAAAATCTATATAAAATAATCAGTACTTAGTTCCAGACTAATAGCACTTCTGTGGCTTTTTCTATTAAAGCCAAACAAAATTCTACATTTAACATATATCATTAAAAATTTTAAAGTGATGAAAGACAATATTTTCAAGTACTGATTGAGCCAACGATCAGTAATTTATGTAGAAAAAAAGGTCTTGTCATTTTGAAACATAGAGACCAAATAAATAAGACATGAAATATTTTTCTAAAGAAAGTATTATATAATGATGGTATATTAAATTTGTTATTGGACTGTTCCTTAATAGCAATGTGTAAACAGATATGACACATAAATGAAATTAAGATTTCAGCACATTTTATACAAAAGTTATGATTTTGACTTTCTGAAAAATTAATCTGCTAGTTTTTTTCTTTATTGAAATTTAAAATTGTATATCACAGAAATTCAAAGTGCTTGACAATAAGTTAATATAAACCATGGGGGCAGGAGCAATAGCCCAGCGGGTAGGGGCGTTTGCCTTGCACGAGGCCGGCCTGTGCCGGTCTGGGTTCGATCCCCAGCATCCCATATGGTCCCCCGAGCACCGCCAGGAGTAATTCTTGAGCAAAGAGCCAGGAGAAACCCCTGAGCATTGCCGGGTGTGACCCAAAAAACAAACAAAAAAAAAACAAAAACAAAAAAAAACATGGGGCTACTGGGGCAAGCAAGATAGAAGAGCAGTTAGGGCATTTATTTCCATGCAGCTGAATTTGATCCTGGTTTTGATTTCCAGAGCCCCACCAAGGTCCCTTGAGCACTGCCAGTAGTGATCCTTGAGTACGGAGCAGGGAGTAAAAGTGTTGCTCCAAAATGAACAACAAAATGACAAAATTAGCTACTGACTACAAAATATAGAAAATAACAAAATCTAAACATTTTATGACTATTTAATGAGTCTAATCTTTAAACTATTCATGTGTAAAGTCCACAAGATTAATAAAAATATGAATTTGGGAACACATACCTTATGCCTCATAAACAAAAGATTATAAAATTCTAAACAATTGTAATATTTTTATCTGTCCCGCCACCCCAGCAGAGCCTCGCAACAAGCCAGACGAAACCGCACTCCATGAGGGCCACCATTTTATATGCCTGCAAATTATTTCATATGCCTGCAAAATTTTAAAGGTATGAGATCAAAATTATCCTCATAAACTAAAATTGTAAGATTAAAATCTCACAGTAAGTCAGACATGATCTATTTTAATCAGTGGCACTCAATTACATTTTGGTTTTTTTTTTGTTTTTTTTAAGTATTTTATTATACCACCGTGAGATATACAAATAAAAAGATATACAATTAAAAAGTTCATGTTTGGGTTTGGTCATACAGTGTTTCAGCACCCGTCCCTCCACTAGTGCCCATCTCCATACAAATAAAAAGATATACAATTAAAAAGTTCATGTTTGGGTTTTGGTCATACAGTGTTTCAGCACCCGTCCCTCTACCAGTGCCCATCTCCCACCACCAACATCCCGGTTCCCTCCCCCTTCCCCAGCCCTGCTCCATGGCAGGTTCCTTATTTCTTTCCCTTTCTCTCTCTTTCTCTTTTCCTTCCCTTCCAGACTATGGATTACAGAACATACATTAAAAGGTTGTCATGTGAATCCTTTTTGCCTCTATTTAATTCTTCTAGGTTGGCATTAGTACCCTCAACTATTATTAGCACCCTGTTCCATTTTCTGTCTTACCTAGCCTCTGAATCCCACACGTTTGTGATAATTTCCACCTTTGACAAGACCTCCTGATATATGTTTCACTTGACCTTGGATATTGGTATCATAATATGTACATATATATTTATGCCATGGAGTAAATGCAGTCATTCTGTATCTGTCTCTCTTCTTCTGGCTAATTTCGCTCAACATGATCTTCTCCATGTCCATCCATTTATAGGCAATTTTTATAACTTCATTTTTCCTAACAGCTGCATAGTATTCCATTGTGTAGATGTACCAAAGCTTCTTTATCCAGTCATCGATTTTCGGGCACTCTGGTTGCTTCCAGATTCTGGCTATTGTGAATAATGCTGCTATGAACATAAAAGTAGGGATGGTGTTTCTGCTGCGTATTTTTTGGTTTCCCAGAGTAGATTCCCAGGAGTGGTATGGCTGGGTCAAATGGGAGTTCAAGTTCTAGTCTTTGGAGGAAAGTCCATATTGTTTTCCAGAAAGGCTGTACCAGCCGGCATTCCCACCAACAATGGATGAGTGTCCCCTTTTCCCCACATCCACGCCAGCACTTGTTGTTCTTGCATTTTTGAATATGTGCCAGTCTCTGTGGTGTAAAGTGGTATCCCATTGTTGTTTTGATTTGCATCTCTCTGATGATTAGTGATGATGAGCATTTTTTTCATATGTTTTTTGGCCATTCGAATTTCTTCCTTGCTGAAGTTTCTGTTCATTTCTTCTCCCCATTTTTGATGGGGTTGTTTGTTTTCTTCTAGTCACAGCCATCTACCAAAAGCCCACAGCAAGCATCATTCTAAATGGGGGAAAAGTTGAAAGCCTTCCCCCCTGAGATCAGGGACAAGACAAGGTTGCCCCCTCTCACCTCTTTTATTCAATATAGTACTGGAAGTACTTGCCACAGCAATAAGAGAAGAAAAAGGACATCAAGGGCATCCAGATAGGCAAGGAAGAAGTCAAGCTATCATTATTTGCAGATGACATGATATTATACCTAGAGAACCCTAAACTCTCTACCAAAAAACTCCTAGAAACAATAGACGCATATAGTAGAGTGGCAGGATACAAAATCAACACCCAAAAGTCAGTGGCTTTCCTATATACAAATAACGAAGGGAGAAGAAAGGGATATTAAGGAAACTATTCCATTCACAATTGTGCCACAGAAAATCAAATACCTAGGAATCAACTTACCCAAGTGTGTAAAGGACCTGTACAAAGAAAACTACAAGACACTGCTCCAAGAGATAAAAGAGGACACAAGGAAATGGAAACACATTCCCTGTTCATGGATGGGGAGAATCAACATTGTCAAAATGGTAATACTCCCTAGAGCTCTGTACAGATTCAATGCAGTCCCTATGAGGATACCGATGACATTCTTCAAAGAAATTGACCAAACGCTCCTGAAATTTGTATGGAACAATAAACCCCCAAGGATAGCTAAAGCAATCCCGGGAAAAAGAAGATGGGAGGCATCACCTTTCCCAACTTCAAACTGTACTATAAGGTAGTAGTAATTAAAACAGCATGGTATTGGAATAAAAACAGACCTGTAGACCTATGGAATAGAATTGAGTATCCTGACACCCAACCTCAAACACATGATCATTTAATCTTTGATAAAGGTGCAATGAGTCTAAAATGGAGTAAGGAAAGCCTCTTCAACAAGTGGTGTTGGGAAAACTGGGCAGCAACATGTAAAAAATGAATTTGGACCTGTGTCTAACACCAGGCACAAAAATCAGATCAAAATGGATTAAAGATCTCAATATCAGACTTGAATCCGTAAAGTACATTGAAGAAAATATAGGAAAAACCCTCCACGACATTTAAGCTAAAGGCATCTTCAAAGGTGAAACATCACTAACAAAGCAACTAGAAGAAAACATAAACATATGGGACTACATGAAACTAAAAAGCTTCTGCACCTCAAAAGAAACAGTGACTAAGATACAAAAGCAGTCCACAGAATGGGAAAGAATATTCACCCAATACCCATCTGATAAGGGGTTAATATCCAGGATATATCAGGCACTGGTAGAACTTTACAAGAAGAAAATCAATTACATTTTGGAAAAGATGTCATCTATTGTGGTTCTGTTTGTTCAAGAATTAAGCTTGAAGACCCAAAAAACACAGAAGTACGATCTGCACTTCTATATTCATTGCAGCACTATTCACAATAGCCAGAATCTGGAAACAACCTGAATGCTCGAGAATAGAAGACTTGATAACCTATGGTATGTTGACACAATGGAATACTATGAAGCTGTCTGGAAAACGAAGTCATGAAAATTGCCTACAAATAGATGGACAGGGATATTATCATGCTGAGTGAAATCAGTCAGAAGGAAAAGGACAGATATAGATGACTGCATTCATCTGTGAGATATTAAATATATACTAGTGTTCTACTAATTGTTGTAAAGGTAATGCCAGGCTAGAACTGAGCATTCAATGTAGGCAAAGGGATTCACATAATAACCCCTAAATATATGTATGACAAGCCACAATGTGTAAGAGAAAAGAGAGAGAGAGAGACATAAAGAGAGAGGGAAGAAGAAAAAAGGAAGGAGGAGGAGGACGAGGAAGAGAGAGAGGGGGGGGAGGAGGAGAAGGAAGAGGAGGAGAAGGTGAAGGAGAGGGAGGAGAAGAAGGAGAAGGAGGAGGAGAAGGAGGAGAAGGAGTAAAAGGAAAAGAAAGAGAGGAGAAGGAGGAGAAGGAGGAGGAGGAGGAGGAGGAGGAGGAAGAGAAGGGGGAGGAGGAGAAGGAAGAGGAGGAGAAGGTGAAGGGAGAGGGAGGAGAAGAAGGAGAAGGAGGAGGAGAAGGAGGAGAAGGAGAAAAAGGAAAAGAAAGAGGAGAAGGAGATGGAGGAGGAGGAGGAGGGAGAAGGAGAAGGAGAAGCAGAAGCAGAAGCAGAAGCAGCAGCAGCAAAGTACCTGCTATAGAGGCAGACTGGGAGAGGGGAGGGAATCTGTGGGACAACAGAGATGGGAAATGGGCATTGGTGGAGGGGTGGGTGCTGAAACATTGTATAACTTGTGAAAACCCAATCATGAACAGCTTTGTAAATGTCTATCTCACAGTGTTATAATAAAAAGATTGTATTTAGAAAAATAAAGATGATATAGTGAGTTTTTAATAAACTCACCTAATTCAATTGCAAGAAAGCCCCTTCTTGTGAAATTATACCTCTTTGTCACTTGTCACTTGTCTTCCCGTTGTTCATCAATTTGCTTGAGCAGGCACCAGCAACATCTCGATACGTCCTGTCACATGCTAGTGTAGCCCAAGGGCATCTGCCGCTCCAGGAACATAAAGACCCTCAAACCATTCCATCAGGTCATAGGAATGAGGTCTATAATTGTTACTGGGTTTTGGCATATCAAATATGACATGGGTAGCTTGCCAGGCTCTGCCATGCGGGTGGCATACTCTTGTAGTTGCCTCCTCTCATCTGATGCACTAATGGATGAACAACATGGCCACAAAGCAGCCTCACTAGAGGAGCTTGTGATCAGCTCTTCTGCTGGGTGGAGCTCTGAGAAGTGGGGAGTCCAGATGTGTAATATGGTGGCCCTCATAGTGTTGGGGTTCCTCTGGCTTCTTGCGAGGCTCTGCTGGGATGGTGGGCCAGGGTCAGAAACTGTCTTGCTTCCCAGGCACCTTATGATCGGCTGGGCAAAGAGAGAGGCCTGTAGCAGCTCTGCCCTACGTATGTGAGTCTCTGGATCAGGCATACCTGGACTGGGCTTGAGAAAGACTGCTGAAGGGTGGGACCTTGATGAGCTGGGTTGTGATCAGCTTTTCTGCTGGGTGGAGTTTTGACAATCTGGGGTATGAATTATACCCTTTATTTTATAATATAATATTGATCACAGATGATAGTTTAGGTGGCTGCTGCTGCTTTTTAATATCCTTGAACTATTTCTGCTCCAAAATGAAAAAGATAGAATCCATCAACTAAGTGATTATTTCCTTTTCATTAGTATATTTTAATATTTTCCTTGGAAATTATGTAGGACTATAACTGAAAGTATATTTTTTCTTATAACTATCATGGGACTTTTTTAATGGCAGTCATACATTGAAATAAATTCCATAATAGTTATTATTAATTTCTCATAAAAGCAGTCATATTTATATCTGTTATGCATATATGTTATCAAGAATATATTGTCCATCAATAACTAGATAAGTTTCTTACTGATCTAGCCAGGAATACAATTTAGAAACAATCTCAGTCAATAACACTTGAGGACAGAATTTCTCCTGTTATGTCTTAAAATACTATTGATTACATATAAAACATGAATGTCTTCCTTTAACATACATATACCCCTGCATCTAAGTGCTTTGTTAACTGCAGAGAACAGGATTAGTAAATGTCTAATCTAATTCTCCTAGCTAAGGAAAAATATATTTTGCCTTTCATTCTGTACAGTAAAAAGCAAAATAGAGCTGTTCAGCAAAAAAAAATATGTGAGCTTTACATGTATTTTTAATTTTCTACTTGCTACATTAAATATTGTAAAGTCAGGTTCAAGGAATGTGTATATAAAGTAAGTCTCTTGCCTTGCACTTAGTCCAACTAATTGTATACCCATCATTGCATATGGTTCACCAGCTCTGCCAGGAGTGATCCCCTAAGACAAAATCAGGAGTAAGTCCTGAATACCACTGTCTATGGTCCAAAAACCGAACACAAAACAACAAAAAGGCATGAAATTAGTTCTGTTACATAATTATTCTATACATAACACAATAAACTTGAAATACTTTTTAATCATACATTAATTATAAAGTTATGCAGTTAATAGTCTATACCATCTTCTAAATACAGTACATGCTTGACTCTTAGAATGCAACTCAGTTTGAACTAGGCATATTTCAATTGTTTAGGATCCATGTTTTTCCTTCCCTTCCACATTGTGGATTACAATACATACATTTAGAGGTTGTCATGTGTATCTTTTTGTCTGTATGTAATGCTCAGTTCTAGGTTGGTATCATCACTTTCGACAATTATTAGCACACTGATCCATTCTCTGCCTTACATAGTTCTGACTCCCACACAGTTCCACCTTTGACAAGACCTCCTGTTCCATGCTTCGCCTGACCTTGGATTTTAGTATCATATGTACATATGTATATTTATGTCATTCAAATAAATGCAATCATTCTATATCTGCCTCTCTCTCCTTCTGGCTAATTTCACTCAACATGATCCTCTCCAGGTCCATCCATTTATGGACAAATTTCATAACTTCATTTTCCATTGTGTAGATGTACCAAAGTTTCTTTATCCAGTCATCGATTCTCGGACACTCTGGTTGTTTCCAGATTCTGGCTATTGTGAATAATGCTGCTATGAACATAAGGGTAGGAATGGTGTTTCTGCTGCGTATTTTTGGCTTCCCAGGGTATATTCTCAGGAGTGGTATGGCTGGGTCAAATGGGAGCTCAATGTCTAGTCTTTGGAGGAATATTGTTTTTAGGTGTTTTCTTTTTTTTGTAGTTTCTCTGCTTTTCTCTAAATGGGAGAATGAATCTATTGATAAAATTAAGAATGGTAGATGTTTACTAATTTTTTTTTGTTCTTGGGATTCTTTTGTTTACAGTATTATTAATAATGGTTTCTTGTGCACTAATTCCAGCACCACAACCATCACCAGTTTACCAATCTCCCTCTCTCAAGGATGCCAACTTCCTTCCCTCACACTGCCTCCCCCAACTCACTTATGTGAATCAATTCTCTATGATGTTGCCTTTGGTCCTTTATTGTTATCTCATTTGTAGTGTTATCACTTAGTCCCACTTATGAGAGATTATTCTGTATCTGTTCCCTTCTTACTGACTTCATTCAACGTGACATCTTGTTACATTCATCTTGCTGCAAATTGTATGATTCTGATCTTTCTTAGAGCTGCATAGTATTCCTTTGTGCTCTTGACACAATCATCTGCAGTTGAGGTTGGAGTTCTGCCTAGTGCAGCTCCCTGACCATCTTGGCGGCTAGGCTCGTGCAGGGAAACCCCAAGTCCAGGCCTTGCGGAGGATGAACTGTTGCCACAGGAACTAGCATTCCCCAAAAATTAGCATGACTCAATGGTCTTGCAAGTGCCTGTTGCCGAGGTTTGAGATAGGGAGCACCAACTAGTATAGTGTCCGTAAACTTTGTTGTCCTACCTTTGCATTAATTAGCTCATAGATACCTTCTGACACTATCCCATGTAGGCCATGTAACAATATATTTCACCTTCCTCTTCCCATTTCATGATCCGCACATAACACAATTTCTTTCTCCCCCTATAAAACCATTGCTAGTCAGTATGAACTTGGTTACATGACCATCAGTCTGAGACCCGTGTGGGTGGATATTATCTCCAAGCTTATCCATTGCATTCACAGCTTTGATTCATCAGCCCTAGATCACATTCCCAGGTTTCATAGTTGCACTGACAGGTAGAATTTGGTATTCGGGTTGCTACCATATCTCGGTTATTGTACAAAGTGCAATAATGAACCAGGAACTTACTATCAAGAGGCTTACTATTCTTACCTAGTAGTTATTCTTCCCTTAAAAAAACCTACAGAATTTTATCTGAGCATGTTGCTTTCTAGCTTCAGTTCTATTTCTGAGGCACCTAGATGGTGCTAAAGACTCAATGTCAATGAAATTTATGTTTATGAGACACATGTGACTCTCAGATTGTTTATTATCACTGTATCACTGTCTTCCCGTTCATCATCAATTTGCTCGAGCGGGCCCCAGTAATATCTCCATATGTCCTGTCTCAAGCTAGTAGAGCCCAAGGGCATCTGCTTGCTCCAGGAATATAAAGAGCCTCAATCCATTCCGGAATGTGGTCAGATTGTTTTATTATAATAAAATATAAATATAATATAAATATAATATATATAAATATTTATATTATAAAATATAAATATAATATATAAATATAAAATATAATAAAAAATAAAATCTATATAAAATGTATAGATTGTTTTATTATAATTTTATTAATTTGTTCATTTTGGGGGACATATCTGGCTGCTGTTAAACCTTACTTCTGAATCTGTGCTAAAGGATCACTCTTGGCATGCCTGGGGACCTACACAGGGTGCTGGAAATGGAAACTGAGTCACCTACACATAAGGCAATCACCATTCTTGCTCTATTATTTCTGGCCCCAGACGGTCTTCTATTTAAAAGATACTTATAAAAATAATAAGACCCGGGGCCGGAGTGATAGCACAGCGGGTACGGTGTTTGCCTTGCACACGACCTACCTGGGTTCAATCCCTGGCATCGCATATAGTCCCCTGAGCAATGCCAGGAGTAATTCCTGAGCAAAGAGCCAGGATTAATCTCTGAGCATTACTGGGTGTGACCCAAAAAAACAAAAAGATAATAATAATAATAATAATAATAATAATAGTAATACACTTGTTTAAGACATGATCTAGTCCTATTATTTTCTACTACTTTAAAATTACCTTAAAATTATGTGAGATGAGTAAAATTTGATCTTATTTATATCATGTATTTTGGATTGTATGCAGATAGAGGTTTAACTTATATCCTGATGAACACACAAATTAGTACTGAGAGTTGATGTTCAGGAGACTACTGTCTTTATACTTTGAAATTGGCAAGTAGATAACACTTTAGAGGGCAGTACTAAAAAGCAAAGTGAACCCCCTAAATTTCAGTTGGCACATGACCATAAATATATCAATTTTATCCTACTGTATTTTAATCTCTATAGCAATTAAATATAGCGGTTGGGCCAGAGCAATAGTAAAGCAGGTAGGGCTCTATTACTTGCCTTGCACACAGCAGAACTGTGTTTGATCCCTGTCATGCCATATTAATCCCCAAGCACCACATTGAGTAATTCCTTATTGCAGAGCCAGGAGTAACATCTGAGCAATGCTGGGTGTGACCCAAAAAACAAAGAAAAGGAGGGAAGGAAGCAAGGGAAGGAGGGAGGGAGGGAGAGAGAGGGAGGGAGGGAAGGAGGGAGGGGAGGGAGGGAGGAGAGCAGGCAGGCAGGCAGACAGACAGACAGGCAGACAGACAGAAAGACAGAAGGAAAGAAGAAAGAAAGAAAGAAAGAAAGAAAGAAAGAAAAGAAAGAAAGAAAGAAAGAAAGAAAGAAAGAAAGAAAGAAAGAAAAGAAAGAAAGAAAGAAAGAAAGAAAGAAAGAAAGAAAGAAAGAAAGAAAGAAAGAAAGAAAGAAAGGAAGGAAGGAAGGAAGGAAGGAAGGAAGGAAGGAAGGAAGGAAGCAAGGAAGGAAGGAAGGAAGGAAGGAAGGAAGGAAGGAAGGAAGGAAGGAAGGAAGAAGGAAGGAGAGGAAGAAAGAGAGAGAAAGGGAGGGAGGGAGGGAGGGAGGGAGGGAGGGAGAGGGAGGGAGGAAGAGAGGGAGGGAGGTAAGAAGGAAGGAAGGAAGGAAGAAAGAAAGAGAGAGAAAGGGAGGGAGGGAGGGAGGGAGGGAAGAGAGGGAGGGAGGTAAGAAGGAAGGAAGGAAGGAAGGAAGGAAGGAAGGAAGGAAGGAAGGAAGGAAGGAAGGAAGGAAGGAAGGAAGGAAGGATGGAAGGAAGGAAGGAAGCAAGGAAGGAAGGAAGGAAGCAAGGAAGGAAGAAAGGAGAAATGAAGTAAGGAGGTAGGAAGGAAGGAGGAAGGAAGGAAGAAAGGAAGAAAGAAAAGAACATGGTGTGACTAAATTAAAATTAAGCAACAAAGCTTTAAACAAAATGTCCATTCATATTGTTTTTATTTTTTTTTATTATACGACCACAAAACTTAATTATTCCTACCTAAACTTCCTTTTCCCCATTTCCACTGGCTGGAAATGTCATATTAGGGGGACTTATACTATGCAAAGTACACTTCAACTAATTATTTTTAGCATCTTTATATAATAGTTTAGTCTATCCTTGGCAAATACAAGTTTTATCTAGCTTTTAAAGGTTCAAGTGTAAAATCATTGTCATTTCAATGTAAGTGATAAAGACAATTACATATTTTGAAAGAATAAGAGCATTCTGAATTAGCATAGCTAATTTAAGAACTGAAAATTGTTATCTCCCCCAAACAAACCATATCATTGATTCTTGCAAAGAATTTTATAATTTTCCTTATTAAACTGACATTGCTTTTAAGACAAAAGATACAGAACTCATACTGAATGGTTACTTGAAAAATAATAGTTTCTTAAAGTGGATAAACTTCACTAATAATATCAGACTATAAGAATTTTACTGTTAAAGTACCCAATGATACAGCTATACATCACTTTCCCAAATACAGGATGTCAGAAGGAATGATTATTGCATGTGGAAAATTATTATAAATTTTATTCTAACCCTACTTTACAAAGTTCACAAAAACAATGATAAATATGGTAGAGTTATATATTCTCAGAAAAAGTGACTTTTCTCTCATTTAAGCAGTGAAAAGTAATTAGCCTCTTAATGTCAACATATCCCAAATTCCAAGAAAAAAGTCGATGCTGAAGTGTATCTGCTTAATACTTCTCTCAGCACATGAAAAATTTTAAAATATTGCTTTTGCATATTCTTTCTTGGTAGCAATCCAATACACCAATATTCAACCTTAAAATTAGAGTAAATATAGTATGCTTTCCTTCCAACATCTTGCATAAATAAAATTTTACAATACAAAATACATTTAAAAGCTATAAAATAATTGTGCGTGCATGCAGATGTATGTATATGTGTGTTCACGCTACCACAAAATCAAGGAAAGGATGACAATTGAGGACTTAAATAAACCAAGGATTTATGAGAACATTCCTGAGGCAAGATGACAAGGTTATTTTTATACAGAAATGTCAATAGATTAAATTTGGAGTCACTCTGCCCTTAATTTAATAGTTGTCATAAACAAGGAGGCATGAGTTATCAGCTGTTCACATAAGCAGCTTTAAAGACTTTGGAAAAATGAGTAAATGGATATGATTTAATATCCAGCTCTTCAGAATCCTGAGGCTTCCACTGTCTATGGTAGGGCCTCGTGACTGACCTTCACCACAACACTGGATGGCACCGTGTTGACTGATGTTGACCTATATTATGCCTATGTACAGTCCAAAGAATAATAATGCAAATAGAATTTACTGAATTTCCAATTAATCTTTTTTAAATTGCTATTAAAATTAATTAAAAAGTAAAAGGAACCAATTCCTTAGGAAGCAGGCAGAAAACAAATCTATCATACTTGGGTTCTCTGCTTTGTGTGTATTATTCATAAAATTTATACAAAAGTATAAGCACATTAATATCAGTTTCTAATTCTATTTATTTCTTATTTTATTTATCAGTATCTGATAAATAAAAATTTATAAATAATTCAATGAAAAAATACTAATATCATAATACTATATTTAAGAATCACCTTTTCTTCTCCAGTTCTTTTCTGTTGGTTCAGAGCACACCTGACTGTGTTCAGGAATTACTCCTGGAAGAGCTCAGGGAAACTATCTGGAATGCTAAGGATGAAAGCCAAGCTGGTTATGTAAATACAAGTAACCTACCCACTGTACTGGTATTCCAGCTCCTCCAATTTATTTTAATGTCAAATTCTAAGTTATGCATTTTAATTATATATATGCATAGTTTTCAGGAAAATGGTGTAGTATATTTCTTTTCTAATGATGATTTTCCTTACAATAGACTGACTAATGTATGTGAATGATACAATGAATAGGAGAAAGTATTCCATATGGGCATTTATAGTCCTTTTAAACCATTATTTTGAAGAGTGTGATAAACTATGACTACCAGTTTTAGAGTCAGCTTCATGATTTTGAGTCTATAACTCTCCAACCTACTAGCTGTAAAATTCTAGATAAGTTTTTCTTTTTTTAATTGAATCACTGTGAGATGGATCATGACAAAAGCTGTTCATGACTGGGTTTCAGTCATATAATGTTCTAAAACCCATCTTTCCACCAGCGCACATTTCTCAGCACCAATGTTCCCAGTTTCCCTCCAACCACCTCCCTTCCTGTCAGCCTGTCTCTCTGGCAGTTACATTTTTTCTCTCTTATACTCTCTGTCCCTTTGTGAGTTGTGGTTTGCAATACAGACAATTAAGGGTTATCATGTATACCTCATATATACTTTCAATACTCAGTTCTAGTATAGTGTCACTATTTCTAGCTATTATTGTCTAATTATTCCCATCTCCATCTTACCTGTCCAATGTCCCACACACACTTGTGGTAGATTACAATCACTGACAAGTACTCCTGGCCCGTGTTTTCCCTAGCCTTGAATATTAGTCTCATACTATTTTTTATGTACAAAGGTACACCCGCAGAGCAGAAACCAGCTTTCCCCGTTGAACCCCCCTGCATTCCATGGACCACGAGAGCAACTTCCGACCCGAGTCCACCATCCCGATGGAGCCTCGGAGGAGCCCAGAGAAACCCCACACCTTGCTGGCAGCAATCTTCACAGTCCACACTCTGCAGCAGGTAAGATCTCCACCCAGCAGACTAATCCAGTCTCCAGCCCACAGATTAATTCAGGCTCCAGGCTGGCTTGTCAGAAACTCAGCCTATAAGGACCCACCATGCAGAGACCCACCCTTCAGAGGAGAGTATTTCAAGCACAGGAATGCTTGAGCCTAAACACAGGTACACCCGGCAGAGCAGAAACCAGCTTTCCCCCATTGTGCCGCGCTCTGTGCAGCTGCACAATTTACCTCCAAATTACCAGTAAATATTCCACCCACCCCTCTGAGAGAGTCCCACAAAGTAATGAGAATATAGTGCCCGCATGGCAGACCCTGGCAAGCTGTCCGATGCGTGTTCGATATGCCAAATCCAGTAACAGAAATGTTTATTTTTCCTGACCCGAAAGAGCCCTTAATACGGCAGCAGTAAGAAAGGCAAACAAGGAGTGCCTGACAAAATTTCATGGCCATCCTAGGCTGCCAAAATGAAGAAGGACTAAAATGACTGTCTGTACTTTCAATGCACGTACACTGGCATTGGAAGCATATATTGAGGATCTGATGCTGCAAGCAAAAAGATCAAGTACGACATCATTGGTCTGACTGAGACAAGGAGGCGTCAGTAGCATCATGCTGTATTTGACACCGGAGAAGAATTGTTCCTTGGAACATGTGATGAAAGAGGCGATCGGTGGCGTTGGTGTCCTTGTCAACACGAACATGGCCGTAAACATTGATTCATTTGAATGCCTAACAACCCGAATAGAACGATTACACATGAAGAGATGGGGCCCACTGCCAGCAATTTCTATCTTCATTGTCTACTCACCAACATCCACATACAAAGAAGATGAAATTGAGAAATTCTACATGGAATTGGAGGAGTTCTATAAAAAAGATCACACCTTCTACAAGATCATAGTCAGTGATTTTAATGCCAAGATAGGACCAAGAAGATGGATGGAAGAACTCCACATCGGGACCCATGGCCTAGAATGGAACGAACAGGGTGAGAGACTATCTGAGTTCATCATGTCCACCAAGACCATTCATGGGAACTCACAGTTCCAGAAAGCTGAAGCAAAACGTTGGACATGGGAATCTCCTGGCGGACAGTTCCACAATGAAATTGACCACATCATCTTCAATAGACGCTTTTGTCTGATCGATGTAGTTGTATCCCCCAAATTCTAGACAGGATCGGACCACCGTCTCCTTCATGCAAAATTCTACTTCCCGCAACGGGAGAAAAGGCTGCAAAGTTTAAGAAGAAAACTCCCAGAACGACCACCAACTGGGAACTCTTTGGCACCATTGCGGCAACATGGGAAGATACCATCATTGACAACATCGATGAAGAATACAACTGACTGGTTCAGCACCTCCATGATTGTGCGAAGAATGCCGAGAGAGAGAAAGACACAAAAGGACGCCTGTCTACAGAAACTCTGGAGCTCATTCGCCAACGTGGCAAGGTGCGAGCCTCAGGAGACCAAATGCTAACGTCCAAGCTTGCTAAATGGTGCAGAGAAGTGATAAAAGAAGACCTCAAAGACAGAAGAGCAGAAATACTGGAAGATGCAGCAGAAGCCGGGAAAAAGCATTCACACTGCCCACCTGTCCTTTGCCAACTATAAGACCAAGATGACTGCCCTCCGACACCCTGATGGATCTATCACATCTTCCAGAAAGGCAATGGAGAAGATTATCCAGGACTTCTACTCAAATCTTTTTGATAGCCACATCCACCTGCCCACATACCAAATTCCACAGGATGGATGTCATTCCCAACGTTCTCCCTTCTGAAATCCGACATGCCATTTCGTCGGTAAAGAAGGGAACAGCACCAGGCAAAGACAAAGTCAGACCCGAGCACCTGAAGAATCTGCCGTCAGTACTCATCAATACACTAGCTCAGCTCTTCACACGCTACCTGTCCGAATGCAAGGTGCCCTCCCAATGGAAAACCAGCAGGACAGTTCTACTGTTCAAGAAGGGAGACATTCACGACATCGGCAACTATCGCCCCATCTGCCTGTTGTCTGTCATCTACAAGCTGTTTACACAAGTCATCCTGAACAGGATTAGCAGAACACTAGATGAAGGACAACCATGCGAGCAAGAAGGCTTCCGGAAAGGATTCAGCACAATCGACCATATCCACACGGTAACCAAGCTCATTGAGGTTTGTAGGGAGTACAAGATGCTGCTCTGTCTCACGTTCATTGATTTACAGAAAGCCTTTGATTCTGTGGAGACTGAAGCAGTCATCGAAGCCCTAGCCAAACAGGGTGTTCAAACCCAATACATCAAGATCCTTCGTGAGCCGTATTAGGGATTCACCACCAGGATCTCACCATTCTACAAAGTGATCATTAATGTGAAAAGAGGGGTTCGACAGGGTGATACCATTTCACCAAAACTCTTCAGCGCCACCCTCGAGAACATCATGCAGCAATTAGAATGGGAAGGAATGGGAGTGAAGATAGATGGTCTGCAACTACACCACCTCCGCTTCGCTGATGACATTGTTCTAATAACACCAAACATTAGTCAAGCGGCACAAATGCTGACTGACTTTGACCGAGAATGTGGAAAGATAGGTCTACAGCTGAATCTAAAGAAAACTATGTTCATGAAGAATGAACTAGTTCCAGAGGCCCCATTCACTCTCAATGGAACAAACATCTCTGAATGCAGCAGTTATGTGTACCTAGGTCGAGAAATCAACATGATGAACAACCTAAAACCTGAGCTGCGCAGGAGGAAGAGAGCGGCATGGAATGCCTTCAAAGGCCTCGAAGAAATAGCTAAAAGGACAAAGAACCTCCGGCTCCGGGCACATCTCTTTGACTCTACCATTCTCCCTGCATTAACATATGCCTCAGAGCCTGGGCCGCTACAAAAGCAGGATGAGAATGCTATTTGGGTCTCCCAGAGAGGAATTGAAAGAGCTATGCTTGGAATATCACACCTCACTCAAGTGAGAGAAGGAATCCGGAGTTCTGACCTCCATCGCTATTCCAGAATCAGGGATGCTGTCTTGTTTGCCAAGGCATCGAAAATCAGATGGGCTGGACATGTAATGCGATTTGGAGACAACCGCTGGACTAGAGCCATTACCGACTGGATCCCACGGGATGTCAAAAGATCACGTGGCGCCCACCTACAAGATGGTCAGACTTCCTTGTAAAGACCCTGAAGGAACGGTTTGAGGTTCTTCATATTCCTGAATCCACCAGATGCCATTGGGCTACATTGGCACGTGATAGGGTCCAATGGAAATGTTACTGGCGCCCGCTCGAGCAAACCAATGAATAACGGGATTCAAGTGATCAAGTGACTATTTTTTTATATCCCACAAGTGAAAGCAGTATTTCTATATGTCCTTCTGAGTCAGTTCACTCAGCAGGATAGTCTCCATGTCCATCCATATAGACAAATTTCACGACTTCATTTTTCCTAACATATGAACAGTTTTAATTGTGTAGATGTACCATTATTTTTTAACTGTTGTCTGCTCTCAGGCATGCAGAGAACACACAGAATTATTTCCAGATGCTGTCTATTGTGAATAGTGTTGCAATGAACATAGAAGTGCAGATGCTGATTCTGCTTTGGTGTTTTTGGGCCCCACATTATATTCCCAGGAAGTGTTATTGCTAGATCAAATAGAAACTTAATTTCTGGTTTGGGGAGGAATATCCATATTGGTTTTCAAAAGAGTTGAACCAGTCAGCATTCCCACCAGCAATGAATGAGAGTCCCTTTTTCTCCGCGTCCATGTCAACATTGGTTGTTCTTGTTTTTTTTTTTTTTTGGATGTGTGCCAGTCTCTGTAGTGTGAGATATCTCATTGTTTTGATTTGAATCTCCCTGATGACTAGTGATAAAGAGCATATTTATATGCCTTTTGGCAATTTGAGTTTCATCTCTGAGGAATTTTCTGTTCATTTCTTCTCTCCCAGTTTTTGATTGGGTTAGATTTGTTTTTCTTGTAATGTTCTGCCAGTGACATATATCCTGGATATTAACCCCTTATCAGATGGAAACTGAGTAAATATCTTTCATAATCTGTGGGCTGTCTTCTACCTGGTCACAATTTCTTTTGAGGTGCAGAAGCTTCTTCGATTCATGTAGTTCCATCTGTTTATATTTGCTTCCACTTGCTTAGTGAGAGGTATTTCATCGTTGAAGATGCTTTTAGATTCAATGTGTTGGAGGGTTTTGCCTATATTCTCTTCCATGTACCTTATAGATTCAGGTCTGATGTTGAGGTCTTTAATACATTTTGATCTGACTCTTGTGCATGGAGTTATATAGAAGTCTGAGTTTGTTTTTTCACATGTAGCTGTTCAGTTTTCCCCAGCACCACTTGATAAGAGGCTTTCCTTGATCCACTTCATCTTTCTTACTCCCTTATCAAAACTTAAGTGATCATAGAGTTGAGGGTATGTGGCAGGATATTCAACTCTATTCCATTGGTCTGCAGGTCTGTCTTTATTGTAACACCTAGCTGTTTTAATTACTGCCAACTTGTACTACAGTCTGATGTCAGAGAAGGTGATGTTTCCCATCTTTTCCCAAGGATTACTTTAGCTACTCATAGGAATTTATTGTTCCATACAAATTTCAGAAATGTTTGATCAATTTCTCTGAAAAATGTCATGGTATACTTCAGCATTGAATCTCTATAATGTTTTGGGGACTAATGCCATTTTGACAATGTTAACCCTCCCAATCTATGACCAGAGTATGTGTCTCCATTTACTCAGTTTCTTCTTTTGTTTCTTGAATTAGTGCTCTGTGGTTTTCTTTATACAGGTCCTTTATGTCCTTAGTAAAGCCAATTCCAAGGTACTTGATTTTCTGAGGCATGGTTGTGAATGAGATTGTTTTTAATAGCACTTTCTTCTTTCTTGTTTTTAGCATATAGGAAAGCTATAAACTTTTAGGTACCGATTTTGTAACCTTCTACTCTACCATACAGATCTATTGTTTCTAGTAGCTTTTTGGTATAGACTTAGAGTTCTTTAAATATATTATCATGTCATCTGCAAATGATAGCTTGACTTCTTTCTTTCCAATATGAATGCCCTTGATAAGTTTTTTTTCTTCCCAATCTGTGATGGCAAATACTTCACTACTATATTGAATAGAAATGAAAAGAGTGAGAAACCTTGTTTTGTCCCTGATCTAAGGGGGAAGTTTTTTGCTTTTCCCTATTGAGATTAATGATTGCTGTGGGCTTGTGATCAATGGCTTTGTCTATGTTGAGGAAAGTGCCTTCAACTCCCATTTTTGTTGAGAGATTATTTTATGAACAGTTGTTGATCTTGTCAAAACTTTTCGGAATCTACTGATATGATCATATGGTTTTTACTTATCCTTTTATTGATTTGATGTATTATGTTAATTGACTTGAAAATGTTAAACCATTCTTGTATCCCAGGGGTGAATCCTACCTGGTCATGATGTATGATTTTCTTTTTTAACAGGGGAGAGCACTAACATAGTCCCCCACTACCACAAATTATGCTCTTGAGTTTTCCACATTTGGGGAAATCGCAGGGGTCAGCACATCCAGAGAGCAATGGATACACCTCGCCCTGGAGAAACCACTTTCATGATCATGGTATCTCCCCGCCAGTAAGTATATGTACAATCTTTCTGATAAGTTGTTGAATTAGATTTTCTAGTATTTTGTTGAGGATCTTTGCATCTGTTTTCATGAGGGATATCAGCCTGTAATTTACTTTTTTGATGATGTCTCCATTTGCTTTTGGTTTCAGGGTGATATGTGCCTCATAGAAACTGGGAGTATTTCTGTTTCCTGGAAAAGTTTAAAAAAACTGGCAATAGGTCCTCTTGAAAGGTTTGGAAGAATTCACTAATGAACCCATCTGGGCTTTTGTGATGGTCTTTGTATTCCTGGAGCAAGCAGATGATATTGGGCTACACTGGCATGTGACAAGGACAAATGGAAATGTTACAGGCACCTGCTTCCAGCAAATCAACAAATAACGGGATGTCGAGTGATCAAGTGATCAAGTGATGACCTGATATAAGTAACCTCAAAATAGCTATATTCAAACCCTAATTCTGATAAAAATAGGAATTAGAAGATAATTACAGCATGACAGTTGAACATTTGTGTTTTGAACTGTTTCTGTAAAAGACCAGAAATAGTCAGTTGATTGATTGGTGGTAGATGGGACTTAACATTTGGTGGTGGACATTATAAGACATTTGAGGTTATCAGGTGTGAGAAACTATATATCTAAAACCTAAAGAGTACAGTAAACTAATATCTTCTATATTGCTTTTGAGGACAGTGAGTTATTATGTTTATTGCTTTCTGACATATGAGAAAACCATATGAAAGCCATCTTTTAACTGTGAAGTAGAACCTCACCAAAGAGCAAATCTGCTTGCATGGATAATCTTTTACTCTGCATCCTCCAGAGATGAAAGATATTAATATTCATCTAAAACCACCTACATATGGTAATTGTTACAGTAGTTCACTAAGACAACATCTTATAAAATACCTAAAAAGAGCACTTTCTCTTTTATAATGACTGAAGACAAATGGGTATAAGTATATATTGATACTAATATCCACATCTTTGACATGGAAGATGAAGGCCCTAAGTAGACCAGTTCCTGTTTTTTGGCCACATGGTATTGGATGAGTATGAGCAGCTCTGAAGGCTCTCAAGGCTTCCTGGATTTGTGCCAACAAGTATATGGTGAAAAGCTGTGGCAAGGATGGTTTTATATCTGACAGTGACTCCACCTTTTCAATGTTGTCCATATCAACAAGATGCTGTCCTAGGTAGGGGTTGACATGCTCAAACTAGGTATGCTGGTAGCCTTTGGAAAGCCCCAAGGCACATTGGCTAGGATCTACATTGGCCAATTTATCATGCCCATATGCACAAAACTTTAGAACAAGGCACATGTGATTGAGGCTCTCCACAGGGCGAGTTCAAGGTTCCAGGATTCAGAAGATTCACATCGTTAAGAAGTGGGCTTTACCAAGTTTAATGCAGATGAGTTGAAGACACGATGGCCTAAGAAACAGCTCATCCCAGATGTAGTGTCAAATATACCCCCAATTGTGGGCCTCTGGACAAATGGCAGGCACTGTTTTCCTGAAAGCTTTGGAGCTGTCCCTCCAGTCCCTCCCTCTCACCTAGCACTCGACAACCCTATCCCACCCACAATAAATCCTGTCTTTTAACCAAAAAAAGCATATGTACATACACATATGTATATGTACAACATGATATACATATAATGCATACATATTAATATATGTATATATACATACATATATATGCATATGTCTACCTTTTCTCACTATTGTGTAGGCCTCAAAAAACCTCAATAAAGCCTGGTGGTGCCAATGATCAAACTCAATACATTGCTTAGGAAAGCATGTATCTAATGTTTAGTCACAGCCCTGATCACTGTATGCATTTTATACATATGCATTTTTGTCGGGAACGTCGCCGAGGTCCCCGACAGTGTCAGGACAGAGGTTGTCTTCTACCTCCGAGGGACGCCGGAGAAAGATGAAAACTCACGAGTCCGGTGCAGTTCCAAAAATGGCTTTTAATAGTACAAAAGCTCTTCCACAGCAATCCAATATAATGAACAAACTCTAGCTCTGGTCCGAACTTAGACCATGCAAAAGAGCCTAAGTCTCCCACCAAAGAGAGAGGATGTCACCCGAGCTGAGTCCTACCCAGAAGGAGCAAAAGGCCAAAGAGCAAAAGGCCAAAGCCAAAAGCCGGAAGCCACAGGAGCCAAAAGCTGAAGGCTGAGGGAACCAAAAGGCAAAGGTGAAGGGGCCTCAAGTCAGCCCCTTATATACACCAAAGTAATCCAATCGGGAGGTTGTCATGCCAACAAAGAACCCTAAACAGAGTGTAGTGCCACACCCTATTGTAGGTATAAACAAAGGTTACACCAAGGACTAATCCCGAGATTATCTCTTATGTAAAACACTGGAGAGAGAGGGGGCTGATATAAAGTAATACATCTTAACTTCATGAGCTTCATGTAATCTACATGGTACCCACAAGGTCCTTATTATTATCTGCACCAGGGTGATTCTGAATATCTTGTTCTCATGTACTGAGAGGGTCATACTCGCCTGCTTAGAGCAAACTAGTATGATCCTTCCTATAGTCTTCCTTTAGTCTCAGCATAGCCAGGGTGGTAGTCTCCTGGAAAATTCTAACTGTCCCACGTTGGGTGCAGTGGGTATAAAGAGGAGCTGTGCCCAATCTAGAAAACATAGAAGTCTTAGTAGATGTATAAGTCAGAAGTTATTCAATCAAGGTGACTTCTGTAAGTGCCACACCCTCTAGCAGTGTTTACATAGAAGAGAGATCTCATTAGAATGAACCTTGGCTTAAATAAGATTAATCTGGGAGTGAGCAAAACAACAAAACTCCCAGATTAGCTAAACATGTCCTCCAACACATTTTTATTTCTTTTCTTTGTAAGTTTTATTTTCTTTTCCCTTTTCTTTTCTTTTTTCTCTTTTTAATTTATTTTTTAACAATTACAAAAATGTACATATGCATTTAAATAAAAATACATTTAAATATATTGCAAATTATTCTTTTTTTTCTCGAGGTAGTATATGTCTTTAAATGACTTATACTGAATACAGCTCTTGGCTAGAGACTATTTAAGCATTACTTAGTGTCAGTGTTCAAGGGAGCAGCTCAACCCACCCCCACCCCCTATCTGTGGTTGTTCATTACCACTTTGTCCTTCCTAAGAGTCTTTGTATTTCTATGATTATTTGTCCCCAACACATCGTTTCTTTCCTACTCTACTTTAAAAATTAATCTCCCCTAAATTAAACTCTAAACTAATCTCCCCATATGAGAGTCATTTGATTTCACTACCATGCAAACCTTGTTACTTTACACCCATTAGCTCATTTAAAGATTCCCTCAATGTTCACTACTTCATAGTACATTCATACCTTCATTCAGATTGGAAATTATGGAAACATTTTTATTTTTCTTTCTCCCTCACACTTAAGTTCAATTTGGTTCACAAATAAAACATTTCTTAATATGAGCCCCTTTATTCCTATGCCCCATGTAAACTACTGTTGCCAAATTAAGTATTTTTAAGTATTTATTCTATCATTGTTAAAACATTGCAATATTTTAAATTTCCCTTTTATTATATGTCCCATTTTTGTGCATATTTTCATTGCTTCAGAATGTTTATCAGAAAATATATATATTCAGAGTCTTAATTATAAGGACTTAATTTTGGTAACTATATTTGCATTTTCATCATAAAACCAATATGCTTTGAGAAGTTGATAAAATAATCTGATTAATAATATACTACCCTTTCATGGTTAAGATTTCTTTTTTTAATCTTTTTTATATTTTTTTTATTATACCACCGTGAGACATACAATTACAAAGCTGTTCATAATTGGTTCTTGGTAGTACAGTATACCAGCACCCATCCCTCCACCAGTGCCCCATTTCCACCACCAATGTACCCCCACCCCCTCCCACCCATCCCCAGGCTGCCTCAATAGCAGGTACCCCAGTATCCTCTCTTTCTCTCCTGTCTCTCTCTCTGTCTCTGCATCTCTCTCCCTCTTCTTTTTTACACATTGTGGCTAGCCCTGCAGATATTTAGAGTTTATCACTTAAGTCTCTTTGTGTATATTCAGTGGTGAGTTTTAATCTGCCATTACCATTTCCCATATTTAGTAAAACACTTATCTATTTATATCCTATTATTGAATGCACTCATTCTATATCTGTCCTTTTCCTTCTGACTAATTTCACTCAGTGTGATAGTCTCCATGTCCATCCATTTGCAGGTAAATTTCATAATTTCATCTTTTCTGACAGCCGCATAGTATTCCATAGTGTAGATGAACCACAGTTTCTTTAGCCAGTCCTCTGTTCTCAGGCACTTAGGTTGTTTCCAGATTCTCGCTATAGTGAATAGCGCAGAGATGAAAAAAGAAGCACAGATAGTGTTTCTGCTATGTGTTTTTCGGTCTCGGGTATATTCCCTGGAGTGCTATTGCTGGATCAAATGGGAGCTCATATCTAGTTTTTCAAAGGAATGACCATATTGTTTTCCAAAAGGGCTTGGACCAGCCTGCACTCCCACCAACAGTGGATGAGAGTCCCTTTTTTCCCCACATCCCGCCAGCACGGTTGTTCTTACTGTTTTTGGATGTGTGCCCAGTCTCTGTGGTGTGAGATGGTACCTCATTGTTGTTTTTGATTTGCATCTCCCTGATGATTAAAGATGAAGAGCACTTCTTCATATGTGTTTTGGCCATTCGAATTTCTTCTTTTTGGAAGCTTCTGTTCTTTTTCTTCTCCCCCATTTTTTTTGATGGGGTTGGCTGTTTTTTCTTGTGGAGTGCTACCAGTGCCTGATATATCCTGGATATTAACCCCTTGTCAGATGGGTATTGGGTGAATATCCTTTCCCACTCTGTGGGATTGTCTTTGTATCTTGGTCACTGTTTCTTTTGAGATACAGAAGCTTTTCAATTTTATATAATCCTAGTTTGTTTATCTTTGCTTCCATTTGCTTGGTCAGTGGTGTGTTGTCTTTAAAGATACTTTTCATTTCGATGTCGTAGAGCGTTTCTCCTATGTTTCTTTGATGTGCCTTATAGATTCATGTCTGATGTTGAGATCTATAATCCATTTTGATTTGACTTTTGTGCATGGTGTTAGAAGGAGGTCTAAGTTCATTTTTACACATAGCTGCCCCGTTTTCCCAGCACTATTTGTTGAAGAGGCTTTCTTTGCTCCACTTAATATTTTTGCTCCTTTATCGAAGATTAAATGGTTGTATATTTGAGAGTGTGTTTCAGGATATTCAGTTCTATTCCATAGGTCTACGGGTCTGTCTCTATACCAATACCACACTGTCTTAATTACAACTGCTCTGTAGTAGAGCTTGAGGTTGGGAGAAAGTGATATTTCCCATCTTCTTTTTCCCAAGGATTGCTTTAGCTATTCGTGGGGTTTATTATTCCATACAAATTTCAGGAGCATTTGTTCAATTTCTTTGAAGAACATCATGGGTATCTTTATAGGGACGCGATTGAATCTTTATAAAGCTCTAGGGAGTATTACCATTTGGATAATGTTAATCCTTCAATCCATGAGCAGGGAATGTAATCTCATTTCCTCAGGTCC
>JAJIBD010023572.1:0-10704 GCA_021461705.1 Cryptotis parvus | reverse complement strand
ATTGAGGTCAGGGAATACAAGATGCTGCTCTGTTTCACGCTCATTGACTTACAGAAAGCCTGCATTCCTGTGGAGCACTGGAAGTGGCTCATCGGGCCTCTAGCCAAACAGGGCGTCTTTAAACTCCACCACAGCAAGATCCTTCAAGAAGCCGTGTTAGGGATTCACCACCAGGATCTCACCATTCTTACAAAGAAGTGATCATTGATGTGAAAAAGAGGGGGTCTCGACAGGGTGATACCATTTCACCAAAACTCTTCAGTGCCTACCTCTGAGAACATCATGGATCAACTAGAATGGGAAGGAATGGGAGTGAAGATAGATGGTCGGCAACTACACCACCTCCGCTTCGCTGGGATGACATCGTTCTAATAATACCAAACATTAGCCAAGCGGCACAAATGCTGGCTGACTTTGATCGAGAATGTGAAAGATAGGTTCACAGCTGAATCTAAAGAAAACTATGTTCATGAAGAATGAACTAGTTCCAGAGGCCCCATTCACTCTCAATGGAACAAACATTCTCTGGATGCAGCAATTATAAAAAATGGGTATACCTAGGCCAGAAATCAACATGATGAACGACCTAAAACCTGAGCTGCGCAGGAGGAAGAGAGCGGCATGGAATGCCTTCAAAGGCATCGAAGAATAGCTAAAGGGACAAAGAACCTCCGGCCCGGCACATCTCTTGACTCCACCATTCTCCCTGCATTAACATATGCCTCAGGGGCCCTTAGGAAAAAAGCAGGATGAGAATGCTATTCGGGTCTCCCCAGAGAGGAATTGAAAAGAGCTATGCTTGGAATATCACGCCTCACTCAAGTGAGAGAAGGGAATCGGAGTTCCGACCTCCGATCGCTATTCCAGAATCAGGGACGCTGTCTCGCTTGCCAAGGCACGAAAAAATCAGATGGGCTGGACATGTAATGCGTCTTGGAGACAACCGCTGGACTAGAGCCATTACCGACTGGATTCCCAACGGGATGTCAAAAGATCACGCGGCGCCACCTACAAGATGGTCAGACTTCCTTGTCAAGACCCTGGAAGGAACGGTTTGAGGCTCTTCTACATTTCTGAATCAACCAGATGCCATTGGGCTACATTGGCACGTGATAGGGTCCAATGGAAATGTTACTGGCGCCCCCTTCCAGTAAATCGAATGAATAACGGGATTCAAGTGATCAAGTGACTATTTTTTATATCCCACAAGTGAAAGCAGTATTTCTATATGTCCCTCTGAGTCAGTTCCTCACCAGCAGGATAGTCTCCATGTCCATCCATATAGACAAATTTCACCTACTTCATTTTTCCTAACATATGAACAGTTTTAATTGTGTAGATGTACCATTATTTTTTAACTGTTGTCTGCTTCCCTGTGGCATGAGAACACACAGAATTATTTCCAGATGCTGTCTATTGCAATAGTGTTGCATGAACATAGAAGTGCAGATGGATTCTGCTTTGTGTTTTTGGCCCCAACATTATATTCCCAGAAGCGTTATTGCTAGATCAAATAGGAAACTTAATTTCTGGTTTGGGGAGGAATATCCATATTGGTTTTCAAAAGAGTTGAACCAGTCAGCATTCCTGTACCAGCAATGAATGAGAGTCCCTTTTTCTCCGGTGATCCATGTGCCAATATTGGTTGTTCTTTTTTTTTTTTGATGTGTGCCAGTCTCTGTAGTGTTAGATATCTCATTGTTTTGATTTGAATCTCCTGATGACTAGTGATAAAGAGCATATTTATATGCCTTTGGGCAATTTGAGTTTCATCTCTCTGAGAATTTTCTCAAGTTCATTTCTTTTCTCCCCAGTTTTTGATTTAAGCTTTAGATTTGTTTTCTTTGTAATGTTCTGCCAGTGACATATATCCCTGGATATTAACCCCTTATCAGATGGAAAAACTGAGTAAATATCTTTCAGTAATCTGTGGTCTGTCTTCTACCTGGTCACAATTTCTTTGAGGTGCAGAAGCTTCTTCGATTCATGTGTAGTTCCATCTGTTTATATTTGCTTCCACTTGCTTAGTGAGAGGTATTTCATCGTTGAAGATGCTTTTAGATTCAATGTGTTGAGGGTTTTGCTCCATATTCTCTTTCCATGTACCTTATAGATTCAGGTCTGATGTTGAGGTCTTTTTAATACATTTTGATCTGACTTTGTGCATGCGGAAAGTTATATAGAAGTCTGAGTTTGTTTTTCACATGTAGTTGGAAATTGTAGTTTTCCCCAGCACCACTTGATAAGAGGCTTTCCTTGATCCACTTCATCTTTCTTTACTCCCCTTATCAAAAACTTAAGTGATCATAGAGTTGAGGGTATGTGGCAGGATATTCAACTCCTATTCCATTGGTCTGCAGGTCTGTCTTTATTGTAAATACCTTAGCTGCTTTAATTACTGCCAACTTGTACTACAGTCTGATGTCAGAGAAGGTGATGTTTCCCCATCTTTTCCTGCTGATTACTTTTAGCTACTCATAGGTAATTACAGGCGTTCCATACAAATTTCAGAAATGTTTGATCAAATTTCTCTGAAAATGTCAGCGGTATACTTCAAATATTGAATCTCTATAATGTTTTGGGACTAATGCCATTTTGACAATGTTGACCCTCCCAATTCCATGACCAGAGTATGAAGCCCCATTTACTCCGTCTCTTCTTTTGTTTTGAATTAGTGCTCTGTGGTTTTCTTTATACAGGTCCTTTATGTCCTTAGGTGCAAAGCCACTCCCAAGGTACTTGATTTTCTGAGGCATGGTTGTGAATGGTGAGATTGTTTTTAATAGCACTTTCTTTCTTTCTTGTTTTTAGTATTATAGGCAAGCCAGAAACTCTTTAGGGTACCGATTTTGTAACCTTCTACTCTACCATACAGATCTATTGTTTCTAGCGCTTTTTGGTATAATTTTAGAGTTCTTTAAATATATTATCATGTCATCTGTAAAATGATAGCTTTTTGACTTCTTTCTTTCCAATATGAATGGCCCTTTGATAAGTTTTTTTTTCTTCCTCCCCAATCTGTTATGGGCGTAAATATCACTACTATATTGAATAGAAATGAAAAGAGTGAGAACCCTTTGTTTTGTCCCTGATCTAAGGGGGAAAGCTTCTTTGCTTTCTTCTCCCCTCCCTATTGAGATTCACGATTGCTGCAGCTTTCTTCTGTGATCAATGGCTTTGTCTATGCTGAGGAAAGTGCCTTCAATCCATTTTGTTGAGAGATTATTTTATGAACAGTTGTTGATCTTGCTTCTAAACTTTCTCGAATCTACTGATATGATCATATGGTTTCTTTACTTATCCTTTTATTGATTTGATGTATTATGTTAATTGACTCTGAAAATGTTGAACCATTCTTGTGTCCTAGGGGTGAACTTCTACCTGGTCATGATGTATGATTTTCTTTAACAGGGGAGAGGCAATCAACATAGTCCCCCACTACCACAAATTATGCCTTTGAGTTTTCCATTATTTGGGGAAATCGCAGGGGTCAGCACATCCAGAGAGTAATGGATACACCTCGCTCCTGGAGAAACCACTCTTCATGATCATGGTATCTCCCCTCTGCCAGTAAGTATATGTACAATCTTTTCAAAAGCTGTTGAATTAGATTTTCTAGTATTTTGTTGAGGATCTTTGCATCTGTTTCATGAGGGATATCAGCCTGTACTTTACTTTTTTTTGATGATGTCTCCATTTGCTTTTTGGTTTCAGGGGTGATAGTGCCTCATAGAAAAAGGAAACTGGAGTATTTCTGTTTCCTGGGAAAAGTTTAAAAATCAAGTAATAGGTCCTCTTGTGAAAGGTTTAGAAGAATTCACTAATGAACCCATCTGGGCTTTTGTGGATGGTCTTTGTATTCCTGTAGCGTTAGATGATATTGGGCTACACTGGTATGTGACAAGGACAAATGGAAATGTTACTGGTGGCACTACCAGCAAATCAACAAATAACGGGATGTCGAGTGATCAAGTGATCAAGGGATGACCTGATATAAGTAACCTCAAAATAGTTATATTCAAACCCTAATTTGATAAAATAGGAATTAAAGATAATAATTGCCAGCATGACAGTTGAACATTTGTGCTTTTGAACTGTTTCTGTAAAGACCAGAAAATAGTCAAGTTGATTTGATTGGTGGTAGATGGGACTAACATTTGCAGGACATTATAAGACATTTGAGGGTTATCAGGTGTGTGAAAACTATATATCTAAAACCTAAAGAGTAAGGTGTAACCAATATCTTCTATATTGCTTTTGAGCACAGTGAGTTATTATGTTTATTGCTTTCTGACATATGAGAAAACCATATGAAAGCCATCTTTTTAACTGTGAAGTAGAACCTCACCAAAGAGCAAATCTGCGCCAGGTGGATACTCTTTGCTCTCATCTCCCCCAGAGATGAAAGATATTAATATTCATCTAAAAAACCACCTACATATGGTAATTGTTACAGTAGTTCACTAAGACAACATCTTATAAAATACTCCAAAAGAGCACTTTCTTTCCATAACAGACTGAAGACAAATGGGTAAGCAAGTACAGTATTGATACTAATATCCATATCTTTGACATGGAAGATGAAGGCCATGCAGTTGACCAGTTCCTGCTTTTTTGGCCACATGGTATTGGATGAGGCATGAGCAGCTCTCTGAAGGCTCTCTCAAGGCTTCCTGGATTTGTGCCAACAAGTATATGATAAAAGCTGTGGCAAGGACAGTTTCTACATCTGACAGTGACTCCACCTTTTCAATGTTGTCCATATCAACAAGATGCTGTCCTAGGTAGGGGGCTGACATGCCCCAAACTAGGGTATGCTGGTATTCCTTGAAAGCCCTGCCATTGGCTAGGATCTACATTGGCCAATTTATCATGCCCATATGCACAAACTTTAGAACAAGTGCACATGTGATTGAGGGGCTCCACAGGGCGTAAAGTTCAAGGTTCCAGGATTCAGGTAGCGATTCACATCAAGAAGTGGGCCTCACCCTGTAAGTTTAATGCAGATGAGTTGAAGACACGATGGCTCCAAGAAACAGCCTCATCCCAGATGTGGTGTCAAATATACCCCTAATTGTGGGCCTCTGGACAAATGGCAGTACTGTTTTCCTGAAAGTTTGAGCTGTCCCCTCTCCAGTCCCTCCTCCTCACCTAGCACTCGACAACCCTATCCCACCCACAATAAATCCTGTCTCAAAAAAGCATATGTACATACACATATGCTATGTACAACATGATATACATATAATGCATACATATTAATATATGTATATATACATACATATATGCATATGTCTACCTTTTTCTCACTATTGTGTAGGCCCCAAAACCTCAATAAAGCCTGGTGGTGCCAATGATCAAACTCAATACATTGCTTAGGCAAAGCATGTATCTAATGTTTAGTCACAGCCCTGATCACTGTATGCATTTTATACATATGCATTTTTGTCGTGGGAACGCCGCCGAGGTGTCTACAGTGTCAGGAGCCAGAGGTTGTCTTCTACCTACAGGACGCTCGGGAGAAAGATGAAAATTCACGAAGTCCGTAAAAGCAGTTCCAAAATGGCTTTAATAGTACCTGAAGCTCTTCCACAGCACTCCCATATAATGAACCCAAACTTTTTGAAGCACCGCTCCTAATTACAGACGGACCTGCTAAAGAGCCTAAGTCTCCCACCAAAGAGAGGATCTCCACCTTGAGCTGAGTCTACCCAGAAGGGGCTGTGAGAAGGCAAAGAGCAAAAGGCCAAAGGGGCCAAAAGCCGGAAGCCAAAGCAGGGAGCCAAAAGAAAGCTGAAGGCTGAGGAACCCAAGGAGAGGCAAAAGGTGAAGGGGGCCTCAAGTCCTACCTTTATATACACCAAAGTAATCCAATCGGGAGGTATGTCTTGCCAAGCAAAGAACTCTAAACAGAAATCTTGAGTGCCACACCTTATTGCAGGTATAAACAAAGGTTATGCCAAGGACTAAGCCTCGTGATTATCTCCCTTTTGTAAACACTGGAGATAGAGGGGGCTGACAAAATAATACATCTTAACTTCGCCAGGCTTCGGCACTTAATCACAGATATACCCACAAGGTCCTCTTATTATTATCTGCACCAGGGGGTGATTCTGAGTATCTTGTTCTCATGTACTGAGAGGGTCATACTTCTCGCCTGCTTAGAGCAAACTAGTAGTATGATCCTTCCTATAGTCTTCCTTTAGTCTCGCATGAGCCAGGGTGGTAGTCTCCTTGGGAAAAATTCTAACGTCCCACGCTGGGTGCAGTGGGTATAAAGAGGAGCTGTGTCTAAATCTAGAAAACATAGAAGCTCCTTAGTAGATGGCAAGCCTTCCAGAGTTCATTCTAACCATGCTCACTTCCCATGCCACACCCCTCTAGCAGCATGAGAACATAGAAGAGAGATCTCATTAGAATGAACCTTTGCTTAAATAAGCATTTGAATCTGGGAGTGAGCAAAACAACAAACTCCCAGATTAGCTAAACATGTTCCCAACACATTTTTATTTCTTTTCTTTGTAAGTTTTATTTTCTTTTCTCTTTTCTTTTCTTTTTCTCTCTTTTAATTTATTTTTAACAATTACAAAAATGTACATATGCATTTAAATAAAATACATTTAAATATATTAAAAATTATTCTTTTTTTTCTCGAGGTATATATGTCTTTAAATGACTTATACTGAATGTGCAGCTCTTGGCTAGGAGACTATTTAAGCATTACTTAGTGTCATGCCCTGAAGGGAGCAGCTCAACCCACTCCCCTCTAATTTCCCTATCTCAGGCTGTTCATTACCACTTTGTCCTTCCTAAGAGTTCTTTGTATTTCTATGATTATTTGTCCCCAATACATCGTTTCTTTCCTACTCTTACTTTAAAAATTAATCTCCTAAATTAAACTCCCTAAACTAATCTCCCCATATGAGAGCCATTTCATTTCACTACCATGCAAACCTTGCTGTATTTTTACACCCATTAGCCTTTATTTAAGATTCCTCTCCCACTGTTCACTTATTTCATAGTATTCATACCTTTCTATTCAGATTGGAAATTATGGGAAACATTTTTTATTTTTCTTTCTCCCTCACACTTAAGTTCAATTTGTATCTACAAATAAAACATTTAAATTATGAGCCCCTTTATTATTCCTATGCCCCACATGTAAACTAATACTGTTGCCAAATTAAGTATTTTTAAGTATTTATTCTATCATTGTTAAAACATTGCAATATTTTTTAAATTTCCTTTTATTATATAAAGTCCTATTTTGTGCATATTTTCATTGCTTCAGAATGTTTATCAGAAAAATATATATTCCAGAGTCTTAATTATATGACTTAATTTTGGTAACTATATTTGCATTTTACTTATAAAACCAATATGCTTATAGTTGATAAAAATAATCTGATTACTAAATATACTACCCTTTCATGGTTAAGATTTCGCTTTTTTTATTTTTTTTATATTATTTTATTATACCACCGTGAGACATACAATTACAAAGGTGTTCATAATTGGTTCTTGGTAGTACAGTATTCCAGCACCCCATCCCCTCCACCAGTGCCCCATTTCCACTCCACCAATGTACCCCACCCTCCCACTCCACCCCCAGGCTGCCTCAACAGCAGGTAGCCCTGTTTCTTCTCTTTTCTCTCTCTGTCTCTCTCTCTCTGTCTCTGCATCTCTCTCCCTCTTATTTTTACACATTGTGGCTAGCCCTGCAGATATTTAGAGTTTATCACTTAAGTCTCTTTGGTGTATATTCAATGGTGAGTTTTAGTCTGCCATTACCATTTCCCACATTTAGTAAAACACTGGTACCTATTTATATCCTATTAATGAATGCAGTCATTCTATATCTGTCCTTTTCCTTCCTGACTAATTTCACTCAGCATGATAGTCTCCATGTCCATCCATTTGCAGGTAAATTTCATAATTTCATCTTTTCTGACAGCCGCATAGTATTCCATAGTGTAGATGAACCACAGTTTCTTTAGGCCAGTCCTCTGTTCTCGGGCATTTAGGTTGTTTCCAGATTCTAGCTATAGTGAATAGCTTAGAGATGAATAAAAAGAAGCACAGATAGTGTTTCTAGCTATGTGTTTTTCGGTCTCTCGGGTATATTCCCAGGAGTGCTATTGCTGGATCAAATGGAGCTCAATTAGCTAGTTTTGGAGGGAATGCCCATATTGTTTTCCCAAAAGGGCTGGACCAGTCGGCACTCCCACCAACAGTGGATGAGAGTCCCTTTTTCCCCCATCCACGCCAGCACCGGTTGTTCTTGCTGTTTTGGATGTGTGCCAGTCTCTGTGGTGTGAGATGGTACCTCATTGTTGTTTTGATTTGCATCTCCCGATGATTAAAGATGAAGAGCACTTTTTCATATGCTTTGGGCCATTCGAATTTCTTCTTTTTTGGAAGCTTCTGTTCTTTTTTCTCCCATTTTTTGATGGGGTTGGCTGTTGTTTTCTTGTGGAGTGCTACCTCTCTCTTAGTGCCTGATATATCCTGGATATTAAATCTCCTTGGTCATGGGTGGGTACGGGTGAATATCTCCCCTTTCCCCACTCCTGTGGATTGTCTTTGTATCTTGGCTCAACGTTTCTTTAGAAGATACATGAAGCTTTCCAATTTTATATAATCCTATTTGTTTATCATTGCTCTCTATTTGCTTGGTCAGAAATGGGTGTGTCGTCTTTAAAGATACTTTTCGCTTCGATGTCGTAGAGCTGCTTCTCCCAAGTTTTCTGCTGTACCTTATAGATTCATGTCTGGATGTTGAGATCTAGTAATCTATTTTGATCTTGACACTTTTGCGCCACAAGTGTTAGAAGGGAGGTTCAAGTTCATTTTTGCACATAGCTGCCCTGGGCTTCCCAGCGCCACTTATTTGTTGAAGAGGCTTTTGCTCCACTTTAATATTTTGGCTCCTTTTTATCGAAGATTAAAGTAGCTGTATGTTTTGAGAGTGCGTTCTTGGTGGATACTACAGTTCTACCCCAGTTAGTTCTACGGGTCTGTCTCTATACTAATGGGCCATGAATTGTCTTAATTACAACTGCTCTGTAGTAGAGCTTGAGGCTAGGAAAGTGATACCTCCCCCATCTTCTTTTTCCCCAAGGATTGCTTTAGCTATTCTCGTGGAATTTTATTAGTCCATATAAATTTCAGGAGCATTTGTTCAATTTCTTTGAAGAACATCATCATGGTAAATTTTATAGGACCGTATTGAATCTCTAGAGTAAAGCTCTGGGAGTAGTACTATTTGATAACAGTTAATCCTTCCAATCCATGAGAGGTGAATGCGTCTCCATTTCCTCAGCTCCTCTTTATTTCCTGAATTAAAAGAAAATTACTATCCCATTCACAATTGTAAGGTAGAAAATCAAATACATAGGAATCAGTTTGACAAAAAAGAATGTAAAGGATCTCTACAAAGAAAATTAAGATTTCTTATATATACAAGAACAGTTTAGGTTCAACTCTCAAATGTACATTAGTAATTGTCCTGTCCTCAAAGCACATTTGAGTAAGCCATTGCTTAATAACCTGACACACTGATAGCAGATAGAATATTACTTAATAATTAAATTTTTAATTGAAAATTTTATTTTTAAAAGTAAATAGTACTCTCAGTATATCTTTAAGAATTGTTAGATTTAGTAGGAAAGAAGAATATTCTATTTATATCAAAGCATGACAACACAATGAATGAAAAACTATATAAAAGTCTTACCCCCATATTAAAAAAGTCGAACCCCATACAAATTATAATGCTATTTTTTAAATCATATTTCTTTTCTTATCCAAACTTTGCTTAAAAGGAGGTTTTAATACTCATACAGATGTTGAAATTCAGAAAAGCCAATATTCTGCAAATTATATGAGTGTATTGGTGTTTTATCACACTTGTTGTGAATTTAGAGCTGCAATCTAGAATATAATTATCTCTTCTCACATTATTATCATTTATAAAATCCAAACTAAGCATTTGAATTCAGCAGGTTTCCAACAACCCTCCCAGAAGGGACTTATTACGTGACTTTTTTCTAAAGTTAATGCTCTTTTATTTGGGTGGCTAAAAATACAATTCCATCTTAAGTCAATCAGAGGTGATAGGAGAACATTGGGGTTGTTCATCTAAAGATTTTTATATCGGAATAGATCATGAGGATGGAGTTTCAGTATTCATTGTTGACCTTTTGCCTTTTTATCACTGAATTTTTACAGTACAAAAGAAAATACAAGCTTTGAGAGAAACCCCTGTCACAACAAAGACATGCTAGAGCTTATTCAAGTGGTGACAGACACTAAAATGTGTTTTGTGTAGCCATCACCCCCTCTTTTTCTCAGTCAAGGAGAAATCTCTCAGATTTTGATGATGAAAACTATTTCCAAACATGACCTTTTAAATTTCTACTCTACATTAACAATTACTAGAATTCCCTTTAGTTAATTGAATAAAGCTGGCAGCCTGGCATCACTCTTTGAGCCCACCATTACTCCTCGCTGTCTGAAGATGATGCCATGTTTAAATTGATACTTGCTGGATAAGCTTCTTACAGAACAGGGCTTATTTAGATTTCAAATTTGCCGCTACAGACAGAACATTAAGAGGGAAGGTTATTGTTGCTAGTTATTCATGCAATTATTCTTATTAGCACTGCCCCCACAAAAGAAGTTCTAGTAACAACAAAAATGTAC
>JAJIBD010023570.1:0-26165 GCA_021461705.1 Cryptotis parvus | reverse complement strand
GGGTATGGTGAGCAGCTATTGGCGACCTGGACGGCCCCTGACCAAGGTCAACACGCAGCGTCCTTCTCAGTTTGGGGCGGCCACTTCCCTTCTGTAAGATTTTAATCTCTCACTTGGAGCAAAGTGATCCTTGCTTAGCTTCTTAACGTTTTAACTCACAGATGCTACTTTAAAGACGTGAAGTTGAATAATAGAGGAAATTAGCAAAACTTGCTTCCAGGAGGGAATTGTCTGTACTTGGCAAATAAACCCTAACACTTTATCTCCATTTCTACTGCTGAGGCTAAATAATCAAAACATAACAGAGAAATAACGTAAACAGTGGCTGTGGCCGATGAGACTTCCGGGTGTCCACTCAGTCTGGCTTATAAAGAATGGGTTCTATTCCCTCCGGGAGAATAAAAATACTTTTTTCTCTCAAGAAATTGCTACTTATTTCTTAGTTCACATTAGACTACTTTTTATTTCTCTTTGAGCTTTATAAGCCAATGAGAAAAACAATACACAATTCGTCGTTTAATAACCTTTTAGACTTCGGGATATAAGAGCACAGCCTCAGAGGCTGCAATAGGAACAAACACAGTTTTGGTTTTAAATCTTTTTGGGGGGGGGGGAGGGTGGGGATAGGGTAGAGTAGGATGAGGGGTGGAAATGGGGTGAGGGGTGGGGTTGGAGTGGGAGTGGGGATGGGGTGAGGGGTGGGGACAGGGTGGTAATCTGCCCTTTTTACATTGCACTCTCCAAATGTAATAAAACATGCATGTTTGCAAGTCACATAAATATATAAATATATATGGGGATAATGGTCATTAAGTGTTTAGATTATTACTAAACATTATACTTGGAAAGAAATGACTAAAAGGCTAATTTTTAAAAAATATTTTATTATACCACCGGGAGATATACAATTAATTACAAGATGTTCATGTTTGCGTTTTGGTTCTACAGTGTTTCAGCACCCATCCCTCCACCTGTGCCCATTTCCCACCACCAATGTCCCCTGATTCCCTCCCCCCTGACCCATCCTGCCTCCATGGCAGCTTCTTTTCCCCCATGGCAGGTTCTTTATCCTCTCTCTCTCTCTCTCTCTCTCTCTCTCTCTCTCTCTCTCTCCTTGCTTCTCTTTCTTACACATTGTGGATTGTATTACATACATTTAGAGGTTATCATGTGTATCTTTTTGCAAATATTCAATGCTCAGTTCTCAGATGGTATCATCATTTTTTATGATTATCAGCACACTGTTCCCTTCTCTGTCTTACCTAGCCTCCTGACTCCCACATGTTTGTGCTATACCAGGTTTTGAGAATCGCGCAGGTGCCTGCGCACCATGGGGATCGGGCTGTGTCCAGCTGTTTAGTCGGACCAGAGGATAACTGTGGTTGTGTTGCAGGAGGTTTTCTGACTTCTGGGAGCCTGGTGGAGGACAGGCCAAGGAGCAAAATCCTGTCCCCACCCCAAGACACCCGAGCAGTCTAGCACAGGGCAGGCAGGCAGAGTCTCCGTAAAAGGCTAATTTTGGAAGCCTTTAAACTATACATCACAGAAATTGTTCTTTGGCTGAACCTGGGAACATGAAAAAACTGAGTTTTTCTCTCAGTTTTCTGAGTCTGCTGTGGGTTATTTCTTGTGTGATGTAAACACAAATTTCTTAGGCTTGGTGGGAAGAACAAAGGTTTACCCAAACAAGATGTAACTTTGTAACTTGTTTTCTTTCTAGAACAAATAGTTCATTAAAAAAAATTGAGACGAAATTAAAGATTTTTTTTAAAACAGCTGTGAACCATTATTTACTGCATTGTAGTCCTGGCAGCAGTTGGCCACCTGTTTGAAGAGAATCGTCAGGAGCCGGGAGGCGCTTTGTCCAGAAGACCACAAACCCACTCTTGCTTTTCTTCTGACTCTCTGTCGTTGTTTCCCTTCTTAGTTTCACACTTTCCGCTTCTTCATGCCTTTCTCTGTGTCTTTACCAACGTTGCTATTAGAAAGAGGCAGAATCTCAGGGGCCAACTCCGCGAGCGAGTTCTCTGGCAGCGTAAGGTCGTGGCGCCCTCCCGGTTCTGCTTCTCCGGTGACTGTTGACTAATTCACGGACTTAATGTTTTTCACTGCCAGTTTTCAGTGCTGGATACGGTTGGCTCCAGAAGTGAAACTGGAAAGGCAGGATTGCTCTCTTTTAGTTTCTCCAAACTATAAGAAATCTTCAGTTGTATTTGTGAGATTTTTACAAATGTAGATAACTGAATTTCTAACTCAGAGTAATAACGTGATCTCTGAGTAATTATTGGTTATTTGAAATTATCACCAAAATATAATAGCATGTATACTCTGCTGTGAGCTCAACTAAACTCCAGGCTCTCCAAGACATGCTCAGTGGCCTTGGATAAGGATATCCTTATTCTAACACTGCGGCCACTGCTTTTTGGGATTTTTGTATTTGGTTCAGGGTCTGACCTGGCAGAACTCAACTCAATCAGCAGAAACATTCCTCTGATTCCTTGGTCCCAGGGGTTCAGGGAGTATCAGAGTCACACCCAGAGTGGTCAGGGGCCAGGGTTAGAGCCAGTGGTGCCAAGGGGCAGAGGACATACTGGGCTGGGGTTTAGCCAATGGCTGTGCACTGGAATCAGCCCTTGGCCTCTGAAGCTACATTCTGAACCAGTTCTGACTCCAAAGATCCTGTAGCCTGGCTCCTGTTCACCCTCTGGGACACTGTGGTCCCAAGGTGGAGCCTGGCTGGGTGTGGGAGTAAAGTGACCATGGTGAGTCACGTTACTCATACACTTCTTCTGTATATTCACCATCAGACATGGACCAGAAGAGGTGAGGAGCATCAAACTTCAGACTGGACACAGTCAGGCAGGGTTCATGCACCCTATTCTGGGGAGAGAAACAGTCAGGCAGGGATGATGCACCCTATTCTGAAGAGGGGCACAGGCAGGGGTGCGTGCACCCTACTCTGAAGAGGGACACAGTCAGGCAGGGATGATGCACCCTACTTTGCAAAGGGACACTGTCAGGCAGGGGGTGCATGTGCCCTACTCTGAGGAGGGACACTGTCAGGCAGGGGGTGTGTGTGCCCTACTCTGTGGAGGGACACTGTCAGGCAGGGGGGTGTGCCCTACTCTGTGGAGGGACACTGTCAGGCAGGGGTGTGTGTGCCCTACTCTGTGGAGGGACACTGTCAGGCAGGGGTGCATGTGCCCCTACTCTGAGGAGGGACACTGTCAGGCAGGGGTGCATGTGCCCTACTCTGAGGGGAGGGACACAGTCAGGCAGGGGGTGCATGCACTCTAATCTGAAGAGAGACACTGTCAGGCAGAGGTGTGTGTGCCCTACTCTGAGGAGGGACACAGTCAGGCAGGGGGTGCGTGCACCCCTACTCTGAGGAGGGACACTGTCAGGCAGAGATACATGCACACTATTCTTAGGAGGGACACTGTCAGGCAGGGGGTGCATAGGCCCTACTCTGAGGAGTGACACTGTCTTCAGTGTGCCTACAATGCCCTGAGAGGCTCCCAGGGCACAGACACACATTTGTTGTATGCAAGACAGTCCTCAAGCCATCTGTGCTATTGAAGGCTCCGTTTGGTGGATGGTGCCAGCCTGGGACCTGCAGTGACATGCACCGCCACTAACAGCTACCCAGATCTTCCCCTGCCCCTTGAAATCCACCATCCCAGGGACACTGGCGAACCTGTGATCTATGGCGGGAACTATATGGTGGCCTGGGGATCCCATTTCTGCTGAGAACATCTGGTCTACAGTGCTCAGCATTTTGAGGGTCTTGTCAACGACTGTGAAATGTTTTCTTGGGCTAATTTATTGGCTGATTCGTCATCTGCCATAGCAGTCCAGTTTCCTTGAGAAAATTCAAGGGGAGGGAGGAAAAGCATTTTCTTATGACTTAAAAGTACATCTCTCTAAAGAGCCTGCCATAGAGGCAGGCTAGGGGAGGGGGGAGGGAATCAGGGACATTGGTGGTGGGAAATGGGCACTGGTGGAGGGATGGGTGCTGGAACACTGTATGGCCCAAACCCAAACATGAACATTCTTGTAATTGTTTATCTCATGGTGGTATAATAAAATATATTTAAATAAAAGAAACACAATAACCAGATGGCAAGTAAACAATATTTTTATGTCTAAGTTGAAAAAGTATGATTTGGAGTCTATAAAATCAAGAGAAACTACACTGGATAGTGAACCTCACATCACTAACTCATTTGAGAACATTCCAGAAACATAGTAGCAGGCCAAGTCCTAAGTTTCTTCTATAGGCTTATCCTGACCAGCTTCCAGAAGCTCAGGAAGAGCCTCTGCTAAGTCATACAGACCCAGGGAAATCATCTTTTTTTTGCAAGAACTTCCCTGAGGAAGTAAAAAATCAAGCCTAATAAGAAACATTATTAAGGAATAGCAGTAAGGATTATCTATATTTAAGAGAGTCTGCATTCATACTTAAAGAAAGACATTACTTTGACAAAGAGCGATGATGGAAAAAAAGTACCTCATTCTCTCTCTCTCTCTCTCTCTCTCTCTCTCTAAGAAACACATTTTATTCCTTGCTTCTTGTGATCTGTGATGCTGGGCACAGGGGCTCTGAGAAATCAACCCATTCTGAGGCAGAATCCTCTCTGCGTTCTACACAAGTTCATGACCCTGTTGTAAAAGCGAGCAAGAAATACAGAGGCCAGCAGGTTATATGGGAGCAAATTCCAGTGACAGTGGGCACAACGTTTGGGATATTCCAGAGTCCAAGACTCACACCTATACAGGTATTGCTGGACAGCTCCTTCCCCTGTTTTCCAGGAAAGAAAACAAGTCGAGGCAGTAAGGAGCAGGAGCACATTGCTCCCCCTTGGATTCCTGGGATGAATAAATCAAAAAGCACCCAACTCTCCAGCTAGAGCTAAGATGCTTAAGAATGTGGACATGTCTACCAGGAGAGGAGACGGGCGTGAGAAACCTGGGCTCTGGGGTCTGAGCGTTGCCCACTGGCCTTCCTGGCGCTGAGGCTCTGAAATCAGATCAAGTCTGAGACTCCGAGGCCTTGTAGAGGCTCAGGATGGGGACCCAAAATGAACACTCAGCATGTTTTGGGGGGTGTCATCATGTTCATCTCACCCACAGTCAACAGCTAATGGCCTCATGACAAGGAGAATCTGCTGCTTTCTTGAGGCAAGTGGACGTAAAAGCAAGACTTGTCAATTCCTTATTACCCAATGAGTCTCCCGTTAGACCATTTGCAGGAGAAGTGGTTGGGCACAATGACACGCTGCTCCGGGATGGTTTATTCCCTCTTGCTGCCCTCAATACTTCCAGCTAAGTCTGGGGGCAAAGTGGAACAATGTCCATTACAAATGACATGGCTTTATAACACGGCATCGCAAATGCCATAGACATTTGGATGAACATTTTCTTCCATCCCATAATTGCTTAATTATCACCAATTAAGAGCATAACATGAGCATATGGTATCTTCCTTTCTGCTTATTTCCTCCTCGCAATTTGTTTCTGCCACTAATTTAGCCGATGGTGACAGTGTTTAAGCCAATCAATCTCATTAACAACAGCTCACCCAGTTTAGACCTTTCTCTGTGTCTCTGAATCTCATGCTCATTCATCAGTAGCTGGCTTTTAGAATATGATCAAATTTGAGAAAAATAAACAAAACTTTAGGAAACTCACACAGATTTTGATAAAAATTGATTGAAGTTTTAAATTTATGTTATTCTTAATTCCTGAAAGGTGTAATATTTTGTTTTGCATATGCCAAAGTATCTTTTCTTTAAACTTACTCAGATTTTATTTTATGCAGACAAAAAATATAAGTTCCTCTTCCTAGATATATATTTATGTCTTAGAAATGACAAATTTGGAGCAGGGTGCTTGCCTTGCACAGGACTGAACTGGGTTCGATTTCCACCTCCCCTATTTTTGGTCACCCGAACTTGGCAGGAGTGATTCCTGAGTGCAGAGTCAGGAATAAGCCCTGAGAACAGCTTGGTGTTGCCCCACAAAAAATTAAAATCAAAGCAAACAAAAAAATGCATGAATTTTTCTTTATAATGCAGCATGCAGTTGGGGAAACTGATCAGCCTTGGTAATTATCTCTTCCCAAGTGAAAACTATTGATTTAAAAAAAGTCTCAGAACACTTATTTTCTGGTGAAGCAAATCTGTCAGATTAGAACACTGGGATCTAATAGGCTACTTACAATGTGAAATCCAAAACTGTAAGTTGATTTGTATGAAGTATTACATTAAAACCCAATGTTCCATATGTGTGTACTAGCTTTAAGCCACTAATAACCATATAGCCATACACTAGTTATGCATAGATTTCTTAGAAGTGACTCGGTCTCTTGTTTACATCAAGGCTATGACAGCAGATGCAAATTTTCCATATAACTTGCACTTTCTTCCTCATCTCAGAGAACACTTCCAGAAACCAGGATGGGGTACTATGCCTGCACGTTTCTATGGACATTGTGCCCTGACCTTTGTAGTAGACAGATCAGAGAACTAGCATGTACCAAGCCGTGCCTGTATAACCATCCATACCTGCATTAATTAATATACACATGAAATTTCCCCTAACTCCAGTCACTACCACCTAAGCCTTTTAAAATATTTATTTTATTTTTGTTTTTTAAACTATACCACCGTGAGATATATACAATTACAGATCTCTTCATGATTGGGTTTCAGTCATACAGTGTTCCAGCACCCGTCCTCCACCAGTGCACATTTCCCACCACTAATATTCCTAGATTCCCTACCGGCCTGTCTCTATGGCGAGGCACTTTTCCTCTTCTTCCACCTAGAGCTTTCTAACCTCCTCACTGGCTTTTCTCTGCACACTTTTTCCACCAGTGAGAAACCTGGTTCCAACCTTGTAGCATTCATTTACTTATTTGGTTAATTCCTAATTGCATATATAGTGCAGTCCCTTTGTTTTCTGCCGCAGACCGCTCAGTCGGTGTGAGCTCTAAGTCTCGGGGGTAACCAGCTGAAGAAATCAGGAGAACAGGGACGTCGGGCGCAATGGACAGACAGGCACAGACACAAGGGAGGTCAAATGCTGCTGCTGCCGTTTACTGAGGGCAAAACTTTTCTTTCTATGTTCAAGAAATGCACAGACACAAGATTACACCAGTTATTTTTTAGCAAAGGAGACATTTTTCAACAACAAAAAGGAGTTTATCGTGTCTGCCATATATGACCACCTTTTGCCTGCTTGCCTGCACCTGTTTTTCAGACATGTTTTTCTGACGTCTTTTGTTTTTACATACTTTCATATTTGCCTTAAGTAAGATACATATTTTTTTTAATTTTGATATTCATAGAATTACTTATTAGCTCTATGCACATATTATAGATTAACTTAACCTACTCCTAAATAGAAACTTCTATGCAGAGTTTATTATTGTAAGATTATTAAGATTTTGTACTAGAAAGTGTTAACTTTAACAAGCCCAATTATTTTTTACACAGGAGGTTTAGGGAGGCTAATCACTGCATTCCCGTCAACAGTGGGTAGCCAGTCGCCTCGACCCATAGGTCAAGAATTCTCCCTTCCCGCTAATGATGGGAAGCAAAGGCCTGAAGGCCCGGGCTTCAAGGACCTGAGACCAGCTCAGGCCTTGGCAGCCAGACACTGCGTGGGCTGGCACTTTTTACTATCTTTATTTTATGCTATAAGTGTGTATGATGAAAGCTACGGTTGCCGCAGGTTTTTCTCTTTGTTCAGTTTCTTCATTACTCAGAGTCTAAGTTTCAGCATAAACAAGCGCTCTAATTGCACACTAAGCATTCTTAGAAACATCCAAAGGAATTCTAGGGGGCTTTGTTGGTGACAGTTCCTTTTTAGGGGAAGCACCGTCTGGTAACTGTCCCTTTTTGGGGGAAGTACCGAAGCCATCCCCTGGCCCAGTGAGCACTTTCATGCTACGCGAGCCGGTGCCGCTGGAGCCGTGACAGTTTTCCTCATGGGAAAGTCCATTGTTTCTTTGTCCCTTAGTCTTTTTACAGATCTACTAATTTTCAAATCATATGTAGGTCAACAACGTTTCATTTTAGCTCCTTTGATAAAATCAGTTCACATCTGAGTGACACGTTTAGATTCTTCTGTCTACATGCATGCCCACCATCCTCCATGTCACCTAACCTCCAAAATAATCATTTCTAACTTTTCATGCATCCCATTCATTCTCTGATGAAATCACAGCATCATCTACCACAAATGCTAAGTGCATGACCCACTCTACTTGCCCTCCTCTTCCTGAGCCCAAGGCTGTGTCGACACAGTGGTCTCAACATCACCTCAGCTTCTCCATGTCCAGAATGGCACAGAATTGGCATACTAAATGAGGGGGCTTTAGGACCCAACTTTTCTCATTTAGCAGCACACATTTCAGGTTCACCTGGCCTGTGGGGCCATTTCTGGCACATGTCTATGTATCATAGTGTTGATAGTCTCTTATTGACCTCTTATCGGGTGACAGTCTCTTTTATTTATCAACAGTTGTTGTCCATCCAACTGCTGAAGGACACATTGATAAATAAATAACTGTTGATAAATAAGCAACAACTGTTGTTTATTTGTTGTTGATAAGTAAACAACATCTGTTGTTTATTTATCCATCCACCTACTGAAGGATACCTTCAGATCATCCATGTCAGCTAACTATGGATTAAGCTGCCACCAACATTTTCATGGTGTTTTGTGTGGGCCCAAGTTTTTAATTCAGCAGGGCTGTCACCTGAGTGTCTATACAGTTCCAGAGACCCTGGCTAGAGTGCTGATGCTAAGTAGGAGTAGGAGACGAGCCTCTGGGTGGTAGGACTAGGGCATGAGGGAGAGCCCACAGAAATGGGCCTTGGTGTCTGTATGCTGAGAGACTCCAGTACAGACCTTCTGTGAGAGAGTGACAGGGCCTGTGCAGAGCCCTATGACTTAGTTGCTCATTTGGCTTCTACATTACCAGGCTCTGTTGTTTTAATGAAGAGACTTTGTCATTTCACAACACTTCCTAATGGGCCTTTCCTTAGCCAGCTTCTAATTTCAGTTTTGCTGTAGACTCTGGGCTTACATTTTATTATTCCAGTTTTTCAGGCTTCTGATGTATTAATTGAAATAACTTTATTGTACACATTTGACCTGACCCATTACCTAAAAGAATATTCCTTTTTTAAGTATTTTATTATACCACTGTGAGATATACAATTATAAAGATATACAATTACAAAGTTCATATTTGGGTTTGAACCCGCATGGCGAGTTCTAGCCCTGGCCCACCACCTCGGCAGAGCCTCACAACAAGCCAGACCACCCCCCCCTCACTCCACGGGTGCCATCATTTTCCACATTTGGACTTCCCTCTTGTCAGAACTCCACCCAGCAGACCAGCCCATCACAGCCTGGATCATCGACACCCACCCTGCAGCAGTTTTTACCTCAATCGGGCCCAGGTATGCTGGTCCAGAGACTCTCAGACATGGGGCAGAGCTGTTCCTTGCTCTCCCTGTGCCCAGCCATTCATGAGGCAGTTGGGAGGCATGGCGGGTTCTAGCCCTGGCCCACCACCTCAGCAGAGCCTCACAACAAGGCAGACCACCCCCCCTCACTCCACGGGCGCCGCCATTTTCCACATTTGGACTTCCCTCTCGTCAGAACTCCACCCAGCAGACCAGCCCATCACAGCCTGGCTCGGCGTGGCCGCTTAGTGGCCACGCGGTTCATCAATAAATGCTTTATTTGGAGGTGTTTAAAAGAGTTTGCCTCCCGCTCGGCAAGCCTGGCAAGCTTCTCGTGTTGTATTTGATATGCCAAATTCCAGTAACAATTATATTAGGTCATTCCCATGACCTAATATAATGGTTTGAGGCTCTTTATGTTCCTGTAGCAAGCCGATGCCCCCTGGCTCTACTGGCATGAGACAGGACATATGGAGATATTACTGGTGCCCACTCTAGCAAATAGATGATCAAAGGGAAGATCGTGATCGTGATTGTGTTCCAGCACCCATCTCTCCACCAGTGCCCATCTCCCACCACCAACGTCCCCGTTCCCTCCCTCCTTCCCCAGCCCTCCTCCATGGCAGGTTCTTTATTTCTTTCCCTTTCTCTCTCTTTTCCTTCCCTTCCAGACTATAGATTACAGAACATACATTAAAGGGTTGTCATGTGTATCTTTTTGCCTCTATTTAATGCTCAGTTCTAGGTTGGTATTAGTACTTTCAACAATTGTTAGCACACTGTTCCATTTTCTATCTTACCTAGCCTCTGACTCCCACACTTTTGTGATAATTTCCACCTTTGACAAAAACCTCCTGATACATGTTTCACTTGACCTTGGATATTGGTATCATAATATGTACATATATATTTATGTCATGCAAATAAATGCAGTCATTCTGTATCTGTCTCTCTCTTTCTGGCTAATTTCACTGAACACAATCTTCTCCATGTCCATTCATTTATAGGCAACTTTTATAACTTAATTTTTCCTGACTGCTGCATAGTATTCCATTGTGTAGATATACCAAAGCTTCTTTATCCAGTCATCGATTATAGGGCACTCTGGTTGTTTCCAGATTCTGGCTATTGTGAATAATGCTGCCATGAACATAAAAGTAGGGATGGTGTTTCCACTGTGTATTTTTGGCTTCCCAGAGTATATTCCCAGGAGTGGTATGGCTGGGTCAAATGGGAGTTCAATTTCTAATCTTTGGAGGAATGTCCATAATGTTTTCCAGAAAGGCTGTACCAGCCAGCATTCCCACCAATGCTGTGGGTTTTAAAGGGATGAGTGTCCCTTTAAAAAACATTCTTAAACACATTTCAAATATTAGACTGGAGAGAGAGTAAAGAGACTAGGCATTGGCTTTGTTTTGCAGCTGAACAGGATTAGCTACTCTGGTTTGGCACCTGAATGTCTCACTAGTGGGAAGGAGGAGGAAGAAGAGGGAGGTTCAGTCTAGGATGCTTACTGCTCTTTTGTTAGCTATCCTTGACATTTTATTTTTTATCCCCCACTTTAAGCACAGTGGTTTACAAAACTGTTCATGGTACATTAGTTACAGCACTCAATACTCCAACCCCAATTCCAACCACCACTGTTACCTTCCCTCCATTTTGCCAACCATCCCTCAAGCCTACCCCCACAACAACCCCTTTTTGTATCATTTGTCTTCCTGTTGTTCATCGATTTGCTCGAGCGGGCACCAGTAACATCTCCATACGTCCTGTCACATGCTAGTATAGCCCAAGGGCATCTGCTTGCTCCAGGAACAAGTAGAGCCTCAAACCAATCCTTCAGGTCATGGGAATGAGGTCTATACCTGTTACTGGTTTTTGGCATATTAAATAAAACACAGGTAGCTTGCCAGGCTCTGTCATGCAGGAGAATGGTCATTACAGGGTATAAATGTGAAAGATCCTGGGAAGGACCTGGTCCTAACTTCCATTATTGTCTAAGAATGTTGCGTGGCATTCTTAGACAATCCCTGCTCTAAGTCTGGCAGCGTGGCCCACCCTCCCAGCCCCGCACATGTGAGTGAATCCTAGGAGCTATGTTGAACTCGGCCAGGGGCTGGCCGAGTCTTTTATCATCCTCCTGAACTCCATGGGCTGCTCCATGTGAGGCCAAGCTTGCAGCTGTGGGTCTGGAGTCATAACAATCCCAAATACTTTATTTTATATTGCTTATTATAAGCAGTATAAAATAAAGTATTTGGGATTGTCTGAGATTCACAGACATGGGGAAGAGCTGCTACTGGCTCTCCCTGTGCCCAGCCGCTCACGAGGCGCCCGGGAGGGATGGCGGATTCTAGCCCTGGCCAGCCACCCCAGCAGAGCCTCGCAATAAGCCAGATGACCCCCCACTCCATGCGGGTCTCCATTTTCCACATCCGGACTTCCCTCTCATCAGAACTCCACCCAGCAGACCAGCCTATCACAGCCTAGCTCATCCAGATCCACTCTGCAGTAGTCTTTTTTAAAATCCAGCCCAGGTATGCTGATCCAGAGATTCACAGACATGTGGCAGAGTTTCTACTGGCTCTCCCTGTGCCCAGCCACTCACGAGGTGCTTGGGAGGGATGGAGGGCTCTAGCCCTGACCAGTCACCCCAACAGAGTCTCGCAACAAGCCAGACGATCCCCCACTCCATGAGGGTCTCCATTTTCCATATCCGGACTTCCCTCCCATCAGAACTCCACCCAGCAGACCAGCCTATCAGAGCCCAGCTCGCGGTTCATCAATAAATGCTGGATTTAGAGGTGACTACAAGAGTATGCCACCAAATGGCAGAGCCTGGCAAGCTACCTGTATTGTATTTGATATGCCAAATACCAGTAACAATTATAGACCTCATTCCCATGACCTGATGGAATGGTTTGAGGCTCTTTATGGTTCTGGAGCAAGCAGGTGCCCTTGGGATCTACTAGCATGAGACTGGACATATGGAGATGTTACTGGTGCCCGCTCCAGCAAATTGATGATGAATGGGAAGACAGTGACAGTGCTTATTATAAATGGCTAATTCATTGATCAACAAATACTTCAGTAAAAAGGAAATTTGTGAAAATTGTTGTCATCTCACCATGGGACATTCAGTCCTTGTCTGAGAGTTTACTGAGCTGTTGTTGCTGATGCTTTTTAAGTCAAGCTTATTTGGCTTCTCCTCTACATTCCCATTCAATCTGGTGTGTTTCTACTGGGATCTTAGTATTGTAGTGTTTGGAGGTATCTACCAAAAAGTCCAGAATAGTTAACTGGGCAGTGAGGTTATATGCTGGAATGCAGGGGGTTGTGGTGAGGTCACCCACCCTGACTCCTGTCTCCTGGGCTGCCAGGGTCCTGCCCCAGGGGGTGCCCATCCCCGGAGATGAGCTGTCTCTGTAGCTCCAGTGGAGCCATCTTGGGGCCACTTTGCTGCTTTCTTCCCTGCACTGTCATCACCATTCCTCATTCCCTGACATCCTGTGTCCTCAAAGTCCTCGCATAGGCTTGGCCTCCAGTTCTGGTCACTCAACAAGACTAAATATGGTTGGTCTAGAGAACTTGCTCTGCCCCCTTTCATGCTCTGCTGCTCTGATTTATAGCTCACAGACACACACGGTAGGAGCCGGTTCTGAGGATGGAATTCTTTGGAAGTTACTTCACAGAACCACAGTATAAATTCCTGGTAAACACTCCAGATACACTTGAATAAAGTACATTCTGCCACCACTGGGCCCAAGGAAAGCTTGACAATTCACAATGTTTCTTTCAGCTTTTGAGATTTTTGCAAACCTATCTGTGCAAGGCTCATGGGTTCACAATGCCTTGCCTAGTTATTTCTCTGGTGCTGTCATGTATTGTTACATAACAAATATGACCTGACTGACACGGGGCATCGCACTGAACTGTTAGGCTAACTCAGCTGATGCTACAAGGGCAGACAGAGTGCATGGCCCCCTCAGAGGCCAGTAATCCTTTTCTTGTCTGCTTATTCACAGCCCAAGCCTCCCTCCATGATGTCAGACACACAGCCCCCAAGCAGTGCTGGCAAAGTGGCCTGGGCTTGCTGGGCCTTACTTTTTCTTCCCTGGGGTATGGCCACGTCAAACTATCTGCTTCCAGACACCTTTCAGACTGGACAGCAAAGGAAAACTGTCCCCTGACAAAATGACAGAAAATCGCCAAAGCCTTCTCAGTGTGGCCTTCCCGATCACCTGCCGCACTGTGTGTGTTTACTTTGGAGTGTTTGCCTCCAGCCTCTAAAATGAACCAGAGGGGGCCAGAGAGATAGTCCAGTGGATAGGGCATTTGCCTTGCATGTGGCCAACCTGGGTTCGATCCCTGGCATCCCATATGGTCCCCCAAGCACCGTCAGGAGTAATTCCTGGAGTGCAGAGCCAGGAGTAATCCCTAAGCATTGCTGGGTGTGTCCCAAAAAGAATATATATATATATATCACAATGGAACCACAACTGGCACAGAGCAGGCGTCACAAAGATGAGTCTAGAATAATATTCCTTCTCCCAACAATTAGGCTTCTAAGAGGTGTGAAGTCACATGATTCCTTACTCAGACTTAAAATGTGCTCTGCAGCATGCCAATGTGCTCAGCATGCCAATTTTCTCAGGGAAAATGTGATGAGAATATGGAGTTCCAGTGACCCCACGGTTCCATTTTAGATATTTTCTTCCTGAAATCTTCCCTGTTTCCTGCACCCCTTGAATGCAGGCTGCCCGGTGGTTCAGTCTGAGAGACCAGCTCTGCCTTGACCGCTTCCCCTCTGTGTCCTCTCTCACCTCTGTCTCCCTGTGCACAGTGACTTCTGTCTTACAGAAATGGGTCTCTGGCACACTTGTGGTGCATCCTGGGATGAAGCTTAGCTTGTGATGGTCTCTTGCGGTCCTCTGGCCTGAGGAGGTGGAGGGAGAGAGCGAGAGCAAGTGAGTGAGAGAGAGTGTAAGAGCGAGGAGCAAGAGCAAGTGAGTGAGAGAGAGTGAGAGAATGAGTGAGAAAGAGTGTGAGAGTGCGTGTGAGACACAGAGCGAGTGACAGAGTGAGTGAGCAAGAGAGCAGTGCTCATTCAGCCTACAGATGTGCCATGCATTTGTAGTTGTTACTCCTTTAGCTTCTCGGGGTGTCAGGGAGTGCCACCAGGGTCCCCAAAGTGTCGGGAAGCGGAATTCCCTTCTACCTCTGAAGCCGGCGGGGAATGGATGAAGACTCAGGAATCCGATGCAGTTTTAAAAGGGCTTTACTATCACAGGTTCCAATATACAATCCAAGAGCAGGGAAAACCTCCGGACTCTGGGTTCTCAGCTAGGCCCCAGCCAGGTGTAGGCCAAGATGGCTGCCACCACGTGTTGAGGCCCAACAGAGAATGGCGGGGGACGGAGAAGCAAAACGCCAAGGGAAGCCGAAATGGCAAAAAGGGGAAAAAAGAGAGAGCTTCTTTCTTCTTACAGCTTATTTTATAGTTAGGAATTCCCCCAAACTCCCAGCCCAGCCCATTCTGGGCTGGGCTATCTAGAGATGAAAACAGGAAAATAGCTTTTATAGAAATGCAGCAACTTCAGGAGACCATCTGGTTGTTAACAAGGACCCAGAGCTAATTCAAAGCCTCCTAGCAGAGCTGGGAGAAGCTATAAGCTAAATGTAACTTCCCCTGGCAGGAAGGATCAAATGCCCTCAGGTAATTTCTCCCAGTGCCTCACCTAATGTCTTGAGCCAAGATCTGCCTGAAATTGCCTTTATAGGGTAGAGAAGGGGGTTTCTGAGATGGCATGTCTCTGTACCAAAGACAAATACTAATGCCAGTTAAATATTTCTCCAAGCCTTCACAAGAGTTTTGTCTACTTCATGGTAGTTTTGTATTTTAGTTGCCTTTGAGTTATCAGGGAGCCATGCTTGCTTGCTTGGGAGGCAAACAGCATTTCTCTCTGGGCTAATTACTTAGAGATCCAACGTGGCCAGGCAAATATGCTGGTAAGATCTAGCTAGTCCTATGATGATTGTGGGAGCATGAGAGAATATTTATACCAGCCAGTACAGAATACATTGTCAGATAAGACTGACATATTCAGACTACCCCCTATCTATGAAGTGACCTGCAGGAGGCAATCCAGGACAGATGTGGAGGCCTAGGCTTTTAGGTGTCCTGCAACACTCGGGACTTGGGGCTCTCCACCTGGAGAGATTTATTGCTTTGTCCTCCACTGCAAGATCAGCATAGACTGTGTAATGATTGAAGTTATACTAGTTCTATGGCCAGAGGGAGCAGCCCCGAGGCTCTGGCAGAGGAGAGGTTCCTCATGGGAATTATGATGGCTATATCTAAGTCTCTTTGGTGACTGATGAGAATGTTCCGGGACTGCGGTGACCGTGGTATAATGTCGTGAAAGGCACACCCTGAAGTGGGTAACATAAGATATTTTAAAGTTACTGGCACTTCAGTTCAATAAAAAGAACACTTTTGTCCCAATCTTGCAACATTACACATTTCTCTAGCAGCTAATGTCAATGACTCTTCTTCAGAGGTTTTTAAGTGACATTCTAGCGGAGACTGTCCCTGACCCGCTTTCCTATGTTCTAAACATGTGCTTAGAAACCCCCCCCACCCCTCCCACCGCACTGCTGTGCTTTCCAGAGACACCATAGGCCTGGCCTATCCTCGTGGGGCCTGAAGCCTAATATGGGAGAAGAGAGTGGATGGAGCAAATCTAATCAAACCTCCCTTACATGCCGACAGCTGCACGTATGCTGGTTGATGGGTCTGAAAAAAATAATATCCTGGAAACCATCTCTGCTTTAAGCTGGGAAGACTGCCTTTCTGCATGAGCTATCATTCCTGGGGTTTCTCCAGAGAGCCTTGATTATTTAGAAACACAAATGAGCTGTAGCAGATGAGGAAAGAAACGGGCCCAGGAGCGGGAGAACAGGCAGGCACTCACCACCCTGGCCTGGCCAACCCCGACAGCGCATGGGGACCCAGAAAGCTACCACCAGAACAGTCTTACCGTGACCGGAGCATCACAGCAATCACAGCTTGTTCTTGTGGATGAGCCTGGAGCTCTCTGTCATTGTGGAAACTTGAAACTGAACACTTGCTTGGCACAGTTGGTCACAGCAAGAAAAAAAGGCAGGAGAAAAAGACGGGTTCTGGGGAGTTTGGACAAACACACAGGTTAGCACTAGTGAGATTTTGAGGTGAATGGGCTGTTGGGAGGCCAGTAAGAAACCAGGTAAAGAGATAGAAGAGAGATACCAAAGGGCAATCACAGAGGCCTTCCCCACTGCACAGGATTCCAGCCAGCAGGGGTGGTGTCTTCAGCTCAGGGTGGAAAAGGCGCTGTCCTTCTCTTCCCAACCTGTGTATCCACCTGCCATGCTGACCAGGTGAGGGATGGCTGTGAGACCCCAGCCTTCAGTCCTAGAAGAACGCTCTTATTACCAGGACCCCTTTCTTTTGGAGGGGATCAAGAATGCAGGCAGTGCTTGGGGGGCTTGGCCAGTCCCTGCAACTCTTGGCCAGTGGGGCGGAAGGCCTGATGTGTGAGGTGGTGCAGCCCTGCCTCAGAAATGCTGAGGACCACCGGGGTCATATCCTGGGGCCTCGGTATCAGACTGAACTTGGGGCCTTGTGTGCCTGTAAGCACTGAGTTCTATCACTAGCCCCTAGCCCCAGACTCACCTTTCTCAAGTTAGGGTCAGGAATAGACAATCACCTGCCTTGTTTTTGCAAAGATAAATTGTTGCAGGACTCCTAAGGGCCGCTGCATCTGCTCTGGATTGCCTCCCCGCAGATCACCTCCGTAGATAAGGGGGTAGTCTAAATGTGGCAGTTTATCTGACCATGTATGCTGTACTAGCTGGTATAAATATTCTCCCATGCTATCACAATCATCGTGGGACTAGCTAGATCTTACCAGCATATTAGCCTGGCCACGTAAGGACACCTAATTAGACCAGAGAGAGAAATGCTGTTTGCTTCCAAACAAACAAGCATGGCTCCCCTGATAAAAATATAAAACTACAATGAAGTAGAGGAGACTTGTGAAGGCTTGGAGAAATATTTAACTGGCATTGGTGTTGATCTTTGGTACAGTGACATGCCATCTCAGAAACCCCCTTCTCTACATTTCCAAAGGCATTCCGGCTCAAAACATTAGCACAGTAAAGGCCCTAGGTGAGATGCAGGGAGGGACTACCTAAAGGCATTGGACCCTCCCTGCTTTCCATAACAATGGGAGGAAGGTCTGAGTTGCTGGGGGGTATAAACTAGCCGGTTCCCCGCCTCCCAGGCTTCTTCTTCCCAGTGGGATTTCGCCTTGTGAGCGATTATTCCCCTTGGAAGTTTCACACGTGGTGGTTGCCATCTTGGCCTACACGTGGCTGGGGTTCTAGCCTGGAATCCTAAGCATCGGGTTTTTCCTTTTGCTGATTTGTATGCCTGAACCTGTGATAAGTAAAGTCTTTTAAAACCTCATCGGATCCCTGAGTGCTCATCCATTCCTCGCCGGCTTCGGAGGTAGAAAGGGAACTCGCTTCCCGGCACTGTCGGGACCCCGGGCGGAGCGCCCCGACATTTGGCGTCCCTGGTGTGGGCACCACGAACATCGTCTGGTCTAATTATCATCGGACAGAGATCATCTGCCTCCGAACCGTGAGTAAAATGATGGATATCTCATGGTATAGATACATTGTATCTTTTATTGGCTCGGAACCATACATAGCCCAGTCTATAAAGTTCCTTTCTGAGAACTACTCTATCTTTTCACAAATCATCTGGGTCCTTGCGATTTTTAAACTGTACCTTTGCGTAAGGACAATGTTTAATAGAGAGAGGGAGGAAAGTAATAAATTGAATGCAATCTTAAGGGACGAGATTTACTCAGCGATTGAAGAAATAAGTGAGGATCATAAAGCTACAGGTAGACTGGTCTTAAAGCTTGAGGACAGAATTATTAAACAGAGTTTAAAATTTGAAAAGAAATTAGAAGAACAGGAAAGTAAAATTATTAACCAGATTTTAAAATTTGAGGAAAAAATTAGAAGAACAGGATTTAAAATTCAAGGAAAAATTAGAAGAACAGGATTTAAAATTCAAGGAAAAAATTAGAAGAACAGGATTTAAAATTCAAGGAAAAAATTAGAAGAACAGGATTTAAAATTCAAGGAAAAAATTAGAAGAACAGGAAAGTAAAATTATTAAACAGGATTTAAAATTTGAAGTAAAGTTTGAAGAGCAGAAGAAGGATATCGATAAAATCAGCATTATCTTAGAGGAAGAAATTGACAGACAGAGAGATAGAATAGATGGACAGAAAGAGGAGGTTTGGAAGTTACACATAAGATTGAAAGAACAAAAGGAAGAAACATATAGGAAACTTGAAAACTTAAACCAAGAAATGGATGTGTTACGCAGGGAGATTTCTGATTTCATAACTTATCAATCAGGACCTAGCGCATACCCAATACTGAGGCGTGAACCAACTAAAAAGCCGCTCACAAACACGCCCCAAAAACTGTAGACTTGAAAAGGGTGTATACATTCCCAGCAAAAAAAATTTAAAAAGAATTCTAATGTGGCTGATAACTTAGAGGAGGAACAGGAAAACCCAGAGGAGGCAAATTCCCAAGCTGAAAATCTCCCCAGAGTTAATACCCCTCAATGGGGTAGATGTTCCTCTGCCAGATACTACAAGCTCTGATGAGGAAGAAGGGGAGAAACAGATTAGCTCGAGTCAAAGAGCAAAGCCCAGCAATCTTTCTCATGACCAATCTAAAGATAAAGTAAAACCGATTCATGAAGACTTAAAAAATTGAGGCAATAACCCCGCTTAGGAAGGCTTGCGACAGGTTTGGAATATCAAGTCCTTATACTTTAAAATATTTAGCTGATTGGAGCGAAAGTAGTCAGTGGGTATTGGGAGACTTTGAAACGGTAGCCGATACTTGTCTAAACAAATCACAGTACATGCAATGGCATATGTGGTATGCAGATGGAGTTAACCAGAATATTGACACTTTAAGAGAAAAGGAATCAGGCCATACTATAACTTTTGCCATGCTAAAAGGTGAAGGTGAATGGAAAAACAAAGCAAAACAAGCGACATTACCTGAACCTATTTTAAAATTCGCTCGGGAGACAGCATTAAAGGCGTGGGAAAGAGTAGGTTCCGACCCAGAATTTCTAGGTAGCTATACAAAAATTTACCAGGGTCGTGATGAACCATACTTTGATTTTGTTGGGAGATTATGTGAAACAATCCAAAGACAGGTTCAAGACCCAACCACTCAAGAAATCCTAAAACTAAACTTAGCATATGAGAATGCTAATCAAAAAATGTCGAGCATTACTATATGGTATTAGGGAAAAGGCTGACCTCATGGGGTATCTAAAGGCCTGTAGAAATGTCGGTTTAACCTCCCATAAAACACAGGATGATATAGAGGCTTATCCCATACAGCAGGAGGATCAGGAGAGGGATGAAATGTCAGACAGCTCTAGGGAGAGAAACAAGTCAGACAGCTCTAGGGAGAGAAACAAGTCAGACAGCTCTAGGGGGGAGAAGCAATAAATTTCAAAGGATAAACAATAATCGGAGAAACTATTCTAATAATCGCAGCTCCACCCCTCGAAGGGCCCCACCTGGACCATGCCCAAGGTGCAGAAAAGGAAAACATTGGGCCAGAGACTGTCGGTCTTGGAGGCGAAGTCAGCCTCAGGCTTCATCTGGACAGATAACCTGCTTTATCTGGCGGAAAGAAGGGACACACCCGTAGAGATTGCCCATCTTCTACAATTATCAATACAGGGCAACATTCTAATAATCCCTTTATAGGAAATGTTACATGGGCCCCCTCCCAGGTTCCACAAGCTCCGCAGGCTCAAATAACATCTATGCCTCCCCCTAATGCGGAAACTGGGTGGGGGCCAGCCCCAGGCCCAGCTGGAATCCAGGGGCACTCTCCTTCATTCCACCTGCCCAATATCCTCCGAATCAGAATCCACAGAATTACAGTCAATAAATGCTCTCTGGCCTACCCCATCAGGCAGTGGCAGTCTCGACATTCTCTGCCCCAAGACTGTCACAATATACCCAAGTCAAGACCCCTACATGCTAAAAACAGGGATAAAAGGACCTGCTCCCCAGGTAGTATGGGTTTAATTCAGGGGAGCGATTGGCTGAAATTTAAGGGAATTATGGTGCATTTCGGACTTCTGGATCCTGAATCTCATGGAGAGATAATACTGTCAATATCTGTGCCAACTAAATGGACTTTTAAAAAAAGGGGAACCACTTGCTAAACTATTATTATTTTTTGAGGATCCGTGTAGTCAGTCCGAACACCCCTACAGCTGGTGGCTTAAACAGTACCAACCATTCTGCCAACTTCATTGTTGGTTATGCAGCCACACAGAACCAAGCCCACCAGCCACCTGCTAACTATCTAGTTGGGTACACTGCCAGAATTTCTCAGGCCAAGCGGCCGGTTATACCCATCGAAATTTATAAAAGGAAATTCAAAGGCATGTTGGATACAGGGGCAGACATATCCATAATCTCCACCAAGTATTGGCCCTCTAACTGGGCCCTAAAGAAAGTGTCCCATAGCCTGAGCGGGGTAGGCAATATCTCCTCCTCTCTTCTCCGACAGAGTGCCAGGTGGCTGCCGTGTATTGGCCCTGAAGGGAATGTAGCCATGGTCCAGCCTTATATAGCCCCTATGCCTTTAACTTTATGGGGTCGAGACATGCTGGAGCAGTGGGGGGGGGCAGTAATCCACATACCTCGGTCCACTTCCCGTCGAGCACCAATTCCAGCTCTCCATAATAAGCCTAACACCGGAAGTAACCCTTTTTTAATTGGGGGCCGCTGTGGTTAAGCGCCCACTACCTATCCCCGTATTCAGTGGAAATCTGACAAACCTATATGGACACCACAGTGGCCCCTCAATACCAAAAAGTTAGAGGCGCTAACAAATCTAGTGGAAGAACAGCTGAAATTAGGACATATTGAGGAAACGCTTTCAGAATGGAATTCTCCTGTTTTTGTAATACAGAAAAAATCAGGCAAATGGCGTTTGCTGATTGACTTAAGGAATGTAAATTCTACTATGGTCCCCATGGGAGCCCTACAACCTGGGCTCCCTCTCCAGCAGCTATTCCCTAAGGATTGGCCGCTAATTATCATAGATTTAAAAAGACTGCTTTTACAGCATACCTATCCACCCAGATGATCGGAAAAGGTTTGCATTTTCAGTCCCTTCCATTAATCATAAAGGTCCTTTACGTAGGTTTCAGTGGACAGTATTGCCCCAAGGAATGACTAATTCACCTACGATGTGTCAACACTTTGTTGATGAGGTTTTGCGACCCATTCGTGCTAAATTTCCTGGGGCATACATCATCCACTACATGGATGATATCCTGCTAGCTTGTGATAATTCCAGAGATCTCCAGAATTTATATAATGATGTAATGACAGTTTTACCAGAGGCTGGCTTTACAAGTAGCTCCGGAGAAAATCCAGATGCAGCCTCCATATGAATATTTGGGCTATGCTCTTGACCGCACTACAGTGCGCCCTCAAAAGATCTCCATTAGTCAGAAAAGGCTCAAAACCTTGAATGATTTTCAAAAACTGCTGGGGGATATCAACTGGGTGCGCCCCCCTTGGGTATTCCTAACTGTGAGCTCAGTAACCTGTTCCACACCCTTGAAGGTGATCCTGCTTTAAATAGCCCAAGGCAGCTAACTCCTAAAGCTCAAGAGGAATTAGATTTTTTCATGAATCGGCTTCAAAAATCTTACCTCTCCAGATTTAATCCCGGAGAAAAGGTATGGTTCTTGGTCTTCAACACTCCCGAGTCTCCAACTGCTGCTATAGCCCAATTATCTGGACCGTTAGAATGGGTTTACTTACATAACAAGCAGAATCGCACTGCTACACCTTACCTTGAGATGATAGCTAATCTTATAATTAAGGGAAGATCAAGAACCCAAGTATTACTTGGACATGATCCCCATGTAATTGTACTACCTGACCCTAAAAAAGAAATTGAAGCTGTTTTACCACTCAGTGAAATCCTTCAGAGAGCTTTAGCAGATTTTTCAGAAGAAATATCTTATCATTACCCAGCTGGAAAAACCTGGGAATTTCTGAAAAGGACACCTTTTATAATTTCCACCATTGTCCGCTCCTCTCCCATTCCTGATGCTCCAGTGTATTATATTGATGGCTCCTCATCAGGAAGGGGTGGAATTACAGGTCCTTCGTTGACCACTACTGTGCATACAAATTATAAATCTGCCCAACAAGTGGAACTCCGCCACCCTGATACATTTACTATCCCATATATCTGGCCCATGTAATGTGGTGAGTGATTCTGCATATGTAGTTGGTTTATTTCCTGGAATTGTCACTGCTTCTTTAAATGCCCATAATCCTATAATTCAGGAGCTGCTCCATAAACTACAAGATCTCCTCCGAAATAGAACATTCCCTATATACATCTCCCACATCCGTTCTCACAGCCGACTCCCCGGCCAATGGTTCGAGGGAAACGAAGCAGCAGATCTCTTGGCAGCACCAGTATTTAAATCAGCTGAGGAAGAGCACCAGACTCTACATACAAATGCCCGCCGCCTTCATGTACACCATGGCATCCCATGGAGACAAGCTAGACAAATTGTCCGCGAACTGTCCTGTCTGTGCTCCTTTACATTGTACATCTCATGTAGCAGGAGCAAATCCTCGAGGTTTACAGACAAACCAATTGTGGCAGATGGATATAACTCATACTAACTTATTTCCCAACAAACCTTTCCTTCATGTGGTCATCGATACATATTCCCGGTTCATATGGGCTGTTCCTATGACGTCTGAAAGAGCTAAATCTGTTTGTTCATTTTTACTCCAGTGCTTCTCCGTCATGGGTATTCCCCATACCATAAAAACAGATAATGGTCCTGCTTACACCAGCAAAACCTTCAAATCCTTTTTGCGAGGAAATGGCAGATCAAACATATTACAGGAATTCCATATAATCCACAAGGACAAGGAATAGTTGAACGTGCCCACAGAACACTTAAAACTCAGCTATTAAAGCAACGAAAAACAAGCATGCCTCCAATGGATTCTTTATCTTTAACATTATTTACCTTAAACTTCTTAAATATACCTCAAGGGAGATCCCTATACCGCGGCTGAACGTCACTTTCAAGAAGATATGCAAACTCAAAAAACAGTCAATTCACCTATCTGGGTGAAAATTGATGATAAATGGATTGCAGGTCACCTCCTCATTCGGGGAAGAGGCTATGCTTTCATTTCTACAGACGATAACCCTGCCAAGAAACTCTGGGTCCCTCTGCGACTTGTTAAGACTAGAATCCTCCAAGAATCAGAAAACAATTAATTCTTTCAATATAAAGTCTTAAATTTTAAATTGCAAGTTGCTGTTTAAACTTCCTGGATTGGTTCCTTTTAATAATGATCTTGTTTTGCAGTCTGTAATCATGGTTCATGTCTAATATCTTGCCTTACAGCCTAAATATTTTCTTTCTTGGAAAAAAAAAAAAAAAAAAAAAAAGGGTGGAAAATGGGTGGACTCTGATCACAGTGCTCATTACAAAAAATGTTTGCTAAATCAATAAAAAAATTGTTTTTCTAATGATTCTGTTCACAGGATGAGATATTCGAATCCAGTAAACCTGCGCTACAGTGCTCAATACTCCGAGACTCCTAAAACAGTGCTCGCTAAAAAATTTAATAATTTGCAAAACTAATTTTTCCCAATGCTCTATTCACAGGAAAAGACACTTTCTCACCATCATTTGCCGGCTTTATATTTATGAAGCGCTTGACTCGTTACCATTTATCACCCTAAATGGGTCACATATACAGCTGTAAGATATTGATCGATCAAATGTATGTGTGCGTGTGCATGTGGTGGCCACCATTATGTTTGTGATTAATGTTGTGTCTATGTTATGTCTCAACTACTACCTTCTCAGTTTCTGACCACTACAAACCTCTATTACATTCATCAACTCCACTGCTGATCCACTAGATTTATCAATTTTAAAATCATCAATTCTCATACTTATTTCCCTGCTCCACCCATGTTGGAGCTTCTTTATATTCTTCTCTCCATCCCAAACTTGGATCCCTACAAAGCCTTAAAATCTCTACTTGTGATTAACCTCGAAAAGTGTTTTTGTCTCGCCTAAGCTACAGGTACAGTTACCGGTGCCAATGTTCCCTTGCTGAAGAAGCCCTGCAAAGACCGCCACACCGATGTTCCAGACACCTGCTCCAGCGCTCAAGACTCCTGTTCCAGAGTTCAAGATATCACACCGATGTTCCGGACACCTGCTCCAGCGCTCAAGACTCCTGTTCCAGAGTTCAAGATACCACACCGGATGTTCCCGACACCTGTTCCAGCACTCAAGACTCCTGTTCCAGAATTCGAGATACTTGTTCCAGTGTTCCTAAGACCCAATCCAGTGTTCCTGACAATTCAACGAGTTCCTGATCGCTGCTCTCCAAAGACTCATACTCATATGATCACCGCTATTGCTGTTCCAGAAGTAGCCCCACAGACTTTGTTCCAGACACCCGACTTTACATAAAATATAGCAAATTGACTCTCACAAATTATGGACAATGCAAACTATAGTCCGTTATAATCAGACAGCTAAAAACACTTTATCTTGAACTTTGCTTTGGGTCCAAAAACAAGTTAGGATCCTAAAGTAACATGTATTATCATTTTGCAATTGGAATTGTTTTTTCTTATCTTAATTTTCTGTACATTACTAAATATTTCTTACCTTTTCAATTTTTATTAGTAAACTAATCAGGGGAGTTGTTGCAGGACTCTAAGGGCCGCTGCATCTGCTCTGGATTGCCCTCCCCAGATCATCACTCCGTAGATAAGGGGGTAGTCTAAATGTGGCAGTTTATCTGACCATGTATGCTGTACTAGCTGGTATAAATATTCTCCCATGCTATCACAATCATCGTGGGACTAGCTAGATCTTACCAGCATATTAGCCTGGCCACGTAAGGACACCTAGTAGTTAGACCAGAGAGAAATGCTGTTTGCTTCCCAAACAAACAAGCATGGCTCCCCTGATAAAATATAAAACTACAATGAAGTAGAGGAGACTTGTGAAGGCTTGGGGAAATATTTAACTGGCATTGGTGTTGATCTTTGGTACAGTGACATGCCATCTCAGAAACCCCCTTCTCTACATTTCAAAGGCATTCCGGCTCAAAACATTAGCACAGTAAAGGCCCTAGGTGAGATGCAGGGAGGGACTACCTAAAGGCATTGGACCCTCCCTTGCTTTCCATAACAATGGGAGGAAGGTCTGAGTTGCTGGGGGGGGATAAACTCAGCCGGTTCCCGCTCTCCCAGGCTTCTTCTTCCCAGTGGGATTTCGCCTTGGAGCGATTATTCCCCCTTGGAAGTTTCACACGTGGTGGTTGCCATCTTGGCCTACACGTGGCTGGGGTTCTAGCCTGGAATCCTAAGCATCGGGGTTTTTCCTTTTTGCTGATTTGTATGCCTGAACCTGTGATAAGTAAAGTCTTTTAAAACCTCATCGGATCCCTGAGTGCTCATCCATTCCTCGCCGCTTCGAGG
>JAJIBD010023569.1:0-28113 GCA_021461705.1 Cryptotis parvus | reverse complement strand
GAAACTTCATCATGAATAATTTTCTTTTTTATTAATTAATTTAAACACTGTTGCAGGACTCCTAAGGGCCACTGCATCTGCTCTGGATTGCCTCCCACAAATCACTCCGTAGATAAGGGGTAGTCTAAATGTGGCAGTTTATCCGACCATGTATGCTGTACTAGCTGGTATAAATATTCTCCCATGCTATCACAATCATCGTGGGACTAGCTAGATCTTACCAGCATATTAGCCTGGCCACGTAAGGACACCTAAGTAATTAGACCAGAGAGAAATGCTGTTTGCTTCCAAACAAACAAGCATGGCTCCCTGATAAAATATAAAACTACAATGAAGTAGAGGAGACTTGTGAAGGCTTGGAGAAATATTTAACTGGCATTGGTGTTGATCTTTGGTACAGTGACATGCCATCTCAGAAACCCCCTTCTCTACATTTCAAAGGCATTCCGGCTCAAAACATTAGCACAGTAAAGGCCCTAGGTAAGATGCAGGGAGGGACTACCTGAGGGCATTGGACCCTCCCTGCTTTCCATAACAATGGGAGGAAGGTCTGAGCTGCGGGGGGTATAAACTAGCTGGTTCCCGCCTCCCGGGCTTCTTCTTCCCAGTGGGATTTCGCCTTGTGAGCGTTTATTCCCCTTGGAAGTTTTACACGTGGTGGTCGCCATCTTGGCCTACACGTGGCTGGGGTTCTAGCCTGGAATCCTAAGCATCGGGTTTTTCCTTTTGCTGATTTGTATGCCTGAACCTGTGATAAGTAAAGCCTTCTAAAACCGCATCGGATTCCTGAGTGTCCATCCATTCCTAGCCGGCCGGAGGTAGAAGGGAACTCGCTTCCCGGCACTGTCGGGGACCCGGCGGAGCGCCCGACAAAACACCATGGTTTTTAAAGTTGTTCACAGTACAGTTGTTTCAGTCATTTGATATTCCAACACCAGTCCCACTTCGTTGTGCCCTTACCACCACTAAAACTCATTTCCCACCCCTCCCCATTCCCATACTCCCTTAGCAGGCACTAATTATGTTGCTTATTAGAAACTATATCAGCTGTTAGGAAAAATGAAGTTACAAAATTTGCCTATAAATGGATGGACATGGAGAGGATCATGTTGAGTGAATTTAGCCAGAAGGAAAAGGACAGATATAAAATGACTGCATTTACCCCACAATGTGTAAGAGAAGGAAAAGAGAGAGAGGGAGAGAGAAAAGAGATAAAGAACCTGCCATTTAGGCAGGCTATGGGAGGGGAAGGGAATTGGTGACATTGGTGGTGGGAAATGGGAACTGGTAGAAGGTGGGGGTGCTGGAACACTATGTGACCAAAACCTCAAACATGAACAACATTGTAATTGTATATCTCACAATGATATAATATAAAATGTTTAATTTAAAAAAAAAAAAGAAAGAATAGGGGCCAGAGAAACTACAGTGGATAGGATGCATGCCTCTTAGGCAACTGATCCAGGTTTGATCTCCAGCATCCCATATAGTACCTCAGAAAACACCGGAATAATTCCTGAATGCAAAGCCATGATAACCCCTGAGTCGTTGCCAGGTGTGGACCAAAACCAAAAAAACAACAAAAATTAAATGTCAGGGATATGTGAAAGGCTGGATTTAAGCATGAGTGGTTTTAATCCTCTACCAGTTCTACAGTCTACACTACAAATTAGGCATCCAAACCAAAGAAGACATTTATAACTAAGAGCAGGTAAGATATACCAAGTTCCCAAAAGGAAAGAGATAAATGTACAAAGGTAAAGTTTGCTTTTTAAAAAATTGCCCTTGATTGTTAGTTTCTTTTTCACAGTAAAAAGTATATTTACCTCCCTCTTTAATATGCTGCTGGTTAAAGATGCAATGACTAACAAAAGATTCACCGTTCACACTTGCATCTAGAGTCTCTGATACCAGAGACTCTCTGATATCAGAGACTCTGGAATCTCTGATTCCAGATTCTTCTCTACTTTATTGGCCAACCTCCAGTTTCAGACACTAGTCAAGCTGTTTTTTTCTGCAATGTTACATATGCATTTGAAATACAAATGTTTTGGATACATGCTTGCATTGCATGTGGCTGACCTAGGTTTAATCACTCTCAAAACACAAGATCTCTAGAGACACAGAAGTCATTCTCAAGCACAGGCCAAGAACAGCACCACAGCACCACTGCTGTGTGTCCCCAAAATATTTTTTATTTTTTAAAAATAGTAATTTAGGGGGCTGGAGTGATAGTCCAGCGGGTAGGGCGTTGCCTCCTTGCACGGCGGCCTGTGCCGGCCTGGGGTTCGATCCCCGCATCCCATATGGTCCCCTGAGCACCACCAGGAGTGATTCCTGAGTGCAGAGCCAGGAGTAACCCCTGAGCATCGCCGGTGTGGCCCAAAAAAGCAAAAAAAAAAAAAAAAAAAAAAAAAAAAAAATAGTAATTTAAAAAAAAACTTACTAATGCTTTCTCGTATCTCAGACCAAAAAAGAATTGGAAGCTCAGTCATTAAAGAATAGTCATTAAGACCAATGACAACCTAATAATCAAATACATGAAGTCTTGGACCACCTACCTTTTTTTGGTGGCAACTTTCCTCCCTTTTATCTTTTTCATTTTTGATCCACACTGGGTGGTGCTCAGGGCTTACTCCTGGCTCTGAACTAAGGGGTCATTCCTGGTAGGCTCTCCTGGCTCTGAACTAAGGGGATCATTCCTGGTAGGCTCTGGGGCCAATACTGAGTTCTGGGGATAAAAACCCAGGTTGGTAGCAAACAACAAGTTCTTCACATACTGTACTATCACTCTGATCCCTTCTCATCTAAATCTGTTGCGACTGCATGACAGGGCTTAAAGCACATAGTTATCAAGTACTCCAGCTAAGAGTTATTAGGAGTTGAGTCAAATTGAGGCAGACAAGCTTATACAAATATTGCTATTCTGAAATGACTGTTACAAAAGCCACAAAGGTTATTTTCCCCCCCAACAACTATAATAACTTGTTCATATTTCACCTAGATTTTAAAAATCCAATAGTGAAAAGCTGGTATAGTCATGGGGGCTGAAGAGATAGTACAACAGGTATGTTCACACATGGTTGATCCGCTCAATCCCGGCACCCCATGTGATCCCTTAACACTACTAGGAGTGATTCCTCAGCAGAGTCAGGAGTAAACCCTGAGCACGATGCCCCCCCTCCCCCCCCGCCACACACACACACACACAGCCCCAAAAAGTATTTTCGCAATGATTCTGAAAGATGTTTTCTTCTCTCTTCTGGAGCAAACAGTACTCAATGTACTTTTAGGGGATTTACATAGCAAATGAAAAATACAACCTCATCAGTTACAATGAAATTATCTAGTGTAAGGAGTACAAATAATTTTGGAAATATTATGTAGATCCAGAATTAATTCAAATACTATCACATCACAGATCTCTATTTCCTACAACTAGTTTACTGTTGCAGAATCTTAAAATTATTAAAATTAATTGCAACAGTACCATACTCAGGATTCTCCTCTCTTTGGAGTAGAGGCCTCCCAAGAGGACCTGAGGGCTTCTAGCTGATTTCTAGCCAATTCTGGGTGAATTCTGGGTGTCAGCAGCAAAGGTGCTCTGGGGTGGGGTCTCCTACATTGCTGGAGGGTCCATGTGATGCTTAATGGTTGACCGTCTCTCTGGCCTGGATTATATTTTGTTTTGTGTCACACTCAGCTGTTTTCAGGGGTTATCCCAGTTCAGCAGTCAGGCGTCTCTCCAGCTGGTGCTCAAGGGACCAAAAGGGATGCCGGAATTAAACCCTGGTCAGCAAATGCAAAGCAAGTTCTCTAAATTTTCTACCAGGTATTCTATGTCTCCCTGCCCCCCGAATTATCTTTCTTGTATTTAAATATCAGAGGCTGAATTACATGTCAATTCCATTTACATAGCACTTTGTTTTTGAAGAACCTGTCTTACTCAAGGATGACAAGGCAAGATGATTAACATTGGCTGGAGCAATAGCCCAGCGCGGTAGGGCCGTTGTCTTGCACGGCCAAGCCAGGTTCAATCCCCAGCATCCCATATGGTCCCCTAGCACCGCCAGGAGTATTTGCTGTGTGCAGAGCCAGGAGGAACCTCTGAGCATTGCCAGGTGTGATCCAAAAAACAAACAAAAAAAAGATGATTAACATTATGTAGAAATCTGGGATACATAAACTAAATCACTTGCCCAAAATCACAAAAACTGAAATGTACAGGAATATTATTTTCAATAGTCATTCACTCAACAAATACCTAGAATGCTAAGAGTATGTGTTGAGGCTAGTTAATGACAGATGAGGTACCTCACAGGTCCCAGGTTAGATTTCTGGCCCTGGAAAATAAAATTAATAATTCAAGTTGCAGGCCAGATTAGGGCATTAGCCCTGCACACAGCTGGCCCAGCTGACCCAGGTTCAATCCCAAGGCGCTACATAGGTCCCCTGAGCACCACCAGGGATGATCCCTGAATGCAGAGCCAGAAGTAAGCCCTGAGCACAGCCAGGTGTGACCAGAAAAAAAAAATCAAGTTGCTAAAGAATTCTAAAAAATATCTTTGAATTTCAAAAGTACTGATAACTGTTCTTTGTTTTTTGTTTTTGCTATTTTGCTTTTTGGGTAACACCTGGCGATGCTCAGGGGTTACTCCTGGCGGTGCTCAGAGGACAGTATGGGATGCTGGGTATTAAACCCAGGTTGGCCAACAGCAAGGCAAACACCCTCTCTGCTGTACTATTGCTCTGGCCCCTGAAGACTATCTAGAAAAGTAGGTACAGGGTTCCTGTCACTTTGGAAACATTTATATATTGTTTTCTGTACAAAATTGTAGGGATGGAGTGAATCAGTAAGTGAGCCAATAGGGTACAGGGGACTAGTAAGACACTGCTTTGTACTGTCAGACCTGGATTCAATCCCAGCACCTATATAGCCCACAGTTCCCACCAGAAGTGATCCCTGAGTACCACTAAATGTGACCCAAAAACAGAAGAAAATTATAGAGCTCTATAGGTGGAAGCAGAAAAATGAATTAAAATGCTACTGTTAACAGTGGAAAAGGGATAATTTGAAAAATGGAGGCAAGGAGAAATAGAATTTAAAATATACCTTGAATGTACTGTAAATATATATTCCTGATGTACAGACAGGCAGGGGCAGAAATCAGTGTTGAGCAGAGGTTCTCAGTGTGGAGTGATTTACCCTCTCAGGGGCAAACATCTGCAAAGTCTAAAGACATTTTTTGTTGTCACAATTGGGGAGGTTATGCTACTGGCATCCATGAGCAGAGGCCACAGATGCTGCTAAACATACAACACACAGGAGTTCTGCAAAACAAAAAATTATGTCACTCTCTGGGACCGTAAAGCTAGGGAGCACCTCACCAGGTAGAGAATGTGTAAAAATTTTCTATCCTGTGTGGAAAGGCCATTATATGATATTTGAATATACACACACTTAAAAATACTTATGGTGAGAAAGTGTCAATAGGGCTTAAGTTAAAAACAATTATCTAGACTAAATCCAATCAGTTCCCATCCTACAACACTCTTATATTTTAATGAGAATGTGTATGGGGAACCTCTAGAAATCGAGGCCTCCTTATTTTCAAAGTTTAGAGACAATTAAAATTGTGGTTCACAAGAAAGTGGAAGTAAACTATGTAATTCTGTGGTTAAGACAATGTTAATCAGGAAGTCTAGTTGGCACATTTCATCAATCAAATACAAAGTCAGTTTTACTAACCCAATTTGATTAACAGATTTTCTCAAAAACACAACAAAAAACTTTGATTTTGTTATATCACCCAAGACTGCTTTTACATTTTCTTCCCGATTATGGTTTAATATATGGGTCAACACATTCACTACTTTTCCAAATAAAAATTCCCAAGTTGGATGAATGCCGATAAAAACCGTCAGAGATATAGAGACAAAATTGTTGAGTCACTTATATGTTTCCGCATACTGTTATGTGACGTATTGGGGTCTCGAGGAGATGACATCAATTTCTCTTTTCAGGAAGAATACAGCATACATATTACTCTAAAGGCAGCAACAAATAAAGTCCTCTTTGTAGAACAACTCACCAAACAAAACGCCAGTCAAAAGAGGAGATTATCAAAATATCTCAAAGAACTTTTGAGAAAGAAACAGCAACAGCCTCCAGGCATCCTAATGTTTTGGGAAACGACACTGAATGCATTAAATGACGTGCCACATGCTGGGAAATGGCGATCTAGAGGCAGGTTTGAAACTCCTTGCCAAAGCAGAGAAAGAATTTTCAAATCTAGTCGGGATGACAATTCAAAAAAATCGAGCAATGTCTGGGGGCGGGGCGACTTTTTCTAAAAAGCCACAATTTTGTTCCAGAATAGATGCTTCAACGTTCTTTATTATAAGCACTCAATAAAAAAACCGGACATGAACAGACACAACACGGGCAGCAAATCTAACAGTGAACTCTAACTCACAGTCATGGTTTAAACGATAAAGGGACAGTCACATTGTCACAGCCTCCACCACCATTACATAATTCCATTCGGCAAAGAGCCGAGAATTCAGGCGACGGCAGCTTGAATTCACCCCCACTTCTAACGAAACTGAGAAATCTGACAGTCTAGATGTAGAAAACAGGGACACTTTACTACCCTGAAAATCATGCCGAGTTCCCGCTATGCCTGGCGGACGTTTTCAGTGGCAGCGCGACGTCCAGGGCGCGCTTCGTCCAAGGCGACCGCTGAGCTCTCCGGGCACTGTGGCGTTGCCGTTACGCCCTCCGACGTCACAGCCTTCCTCAGAGACAGACAAGAATCTCTTCGGTGGGAAATCCACTCACACTACCTTCCTGCGACGACGACCGTCAAACTAATCCTTTTTCTTCTACCCAACTCGGGCCAACCACGATCTCAACGTCACTCACACTCCCTACCCGAGAAGAACCGCCTCAGAAGCTCAGAGAGAAACCGGGGCGAAGAGGAGGCGCCAAAACCAAGTCTCACTCTCGCAGAATCTTAAACACAATTCTCGCGATATCGCTCTGCCCTTCCAGCTCCACCTCCGCGCCAGCGCGTGGCTTTCAAATCACCGCGAGATTTTCGTGCTTCAGACCCCGCCCCTTTACGGCACGATGGTCGCACAAGAATGTGATACAGGCTCGGTGGCCGCCATTTTCTTTCTTTCTTAGCAGTTGGCTGGGAGGTCTCCGCGAAGAAGCAGTAGCGGCACAATACTGTAGGCATGGCCGACTATTCAACAGTGCCGCCACCTTTCCTCTGGCTCCGCTGGTGGCGGAGGAGGCGGCGGCGGAGGCGGAGGAGTTAACGATGCTTTCAAAGATGCGCTGCAGAGAGCCCGGCAGGTAAGTGTAGTTCGCGCGGCGGATCCCGACAGCTTACGGTAATTGACTGCTGGCTGAGTAGGCCGCTACTTTGCGCGCATGAGGAAGAGGAAAGAAGTGTCCTTCAGTGTTCTAAAATATAAAGAGAGATTCACGTTGCCCCACGCTGGAAATCATCAGTTAAGAGGCAGGAGCCGGGTTTGTGCTCTTGGGTCGTAGGAGCCCAGGGGCTCAACGTTTGCTCCGCTCAAGATGGCCCGTCGGTCTTTATCCCTCCTCGAGTTCCTTCTGCACTCCCTGAAGCAAGGAGTTAGCGCTTCCTCTTCCTCAGAATGAGCCTTGCGAGGGCCGAAGCGCGCTGAAGGTTCACACAATAGCGTAGAAGATTCCGGGGGAACGGTGGAGTGTGCGTGCAGAGGCCGTGGAAAAGAAAGAATTGGGTCTTAGGGGGAACCCCTGCTCGTGGGGAGCCGCTCTGGGAGTTCCGTTTTCCGGTGTCATTCGTGGGCCCTCTTAGGAAGGGACCTCCGAACTGGGGCCCGGGCTCGGACTCCTTCCTGGGGGTGGGATTTACAGGTCTCGATTCTTCCAGTCCTTCCCCCTCCCTCCCCCATCCCCTCGTTTCTCAAAATGGCTTCAGAGCCATTATCTCCGAGCTTGAATTTGAATCTGTCTCTTGTTGCGGATTCTGTGCGCTGATCCCTTTGTATTAGGCGGTTGCATTTGCCCCGAAGGCGCTTCTTTCCTAAACGAAAGCGGTAGGGGTGGGGGAAGGGGGAAAATAGTGCAGGAAATTGTAAAGCTGTCTGCGTCTGAACGTTGCCTGGGCTCGTTAGATAGGCTCTTAACTTAATTATGACTTAAAAGTACATGGCGCTGACATAAACTTGGATTTATGCAAAAGAATCTCCTTGCTACGGCGCTGTGACTATCGGAGCAGAGACCGCCTAGTCCGGAGTGGCTGCTAATAAAACCAGTTTTGTGGTGTGCATTGATTGGATCGGTTCTTCCCGGTAACTTGTTTTTTTTTTCCCTCCAGTTCGAGGAAAAAGAATGCTTGAAACGAACTAAAAAAGTCACCGACTCAAGTAATGTAGGAAATCGCTTTTGTTTTTGTCGTGTGGCAACATTATTAATATATGGATCTGTACTTATTTGTAATAGGTTATTTGGTTAGTCAGCAAAAAGTCATGAATTCCAATTTCGGCGCTTTATCTCGCCTACTTATTTAAATTTGTTTATATGTTTAGGATAGCGATATAATTATCAGGGTTATTAGATTGTGTTGGGAAAGTCATCTCAGTGCCACAGATTCTTAGATGCTGGCTTTTGTTGGGTTTTAATTTATATTGGACTTTTTGGTTTCTAGGAAACTGCTCCACACGAACCTAGATTGATAGGACACATTATGTGCCTTGCTCGTTGATCTGATTGTTCGCTAATCGTTTACACAGGCCCTGCTATTAATTGGGTACTATTCTCAGCAGCAATGGAGGTACTAACTACCAGAATTGGGCTAAGGGCGGGCTAAAATGACCAGTGGAGATATGTTAGTTGTAACTTGTGCAAAAAAAAAAAAAAGACTATTTGGGAAACCAAAAAATAAAGATCCTGGCAGAGGAAAAATCGGGTGGGGGAAGAACTGGAAAAGAATGAGTAGAGGTACAGGTCATTTTGGTATTGAAAATTGTACTTAATTATCTGGCTATATGATTTGCTGAACTCTTAATATACAGATTCTCCCCTAACTACGGAGAGAGAATTTGTCTTGATGCTGTAACATGATTCCTTGCAGATGTCATTGCTTACACTGATTAGATTGTTTCTTTACAGAACTGATAATAAATCTGAGATTCCAGTTTGCTTTTGATTTAAGTCACCTCCAATTACACTCCTGGCTTCCTTTAAAGTATTAGTTGTAACTATTTGATAATGGAATATAATACTGGATCTAATGAGTTAGGTTAATATCTAAACCATGTTTTCTTTATTGATAAGATATGCTTCCAGATCTTCATTTAACCTTGTTTCTCATCTTTGCCCAGAATATTGCTTTCTTTGAAGGAAGTAAAGAACAACGTTTCCTGAAAGAGCTGAAGAGCTGTGTGCCATTGATTAATGCTATTGACCTTTTTAGTTGTACTGTTCTTTTATTTGCAGGAAAGCTGGACAACTAGCTTGGCATCTGGGTTCTACCTAATAAATGCCAGTAGTATTTACCCTTGTTGATGGTTGCATCTGGTAAATTGAGCTGTCCAATCTTTTTTGCTAGAGAAACTGTAGGGGAGGGTGCATTTAATAAGAAATTTCTAGAATTTCATGCTTTGAAATGTTTTATTACTAGGCTGTCAGATTACTTCCCTAATTCAGAGTTTTATAATCTTAAATTTGAGTAACACCCTGTGATGCTCAGGGGGTTACTCTTGGTTCTACACTCAGGAATTAACTCCTGGAGGTGCTTGGAGGACCATGTGGGATGCCAGGGATCAAATCCAGTTCAGCCGCGTGCAGGGCAAAGGCCCTACCTGCCTCCCTACTGCTCCAGCCCTGATATTTTTAAGATGGTATTATTGCTTTTATGTAAACCAAGTATCAACTTTAGTTTTCATTAGGCTAGTTTTATAACCAGTTATTAGGAAGGAATAAATTAATAGTTTGCATTGGGGAGGGGGCCGTAGAGACTTGGGGACACACCCAGCAGTGCTGCGTTTACTCACTTCTGATAGGGCTTAGAGATTAAATGTGGGATAGAACCTGGTCGGCAGCATGCTAGGCAGACTCCTCAACTGTACTTTCTCTCTGTCCCCAGTATCTTGTGTGTGAACAAGTTTTTGTTGGAGTTTAAGAAACTTTATCATACAAACTAAGACTAGCTAGATGGTTTATTGTAACTTTTCTGCCGGTGATTTACTCTGAACATCGGTTCTGAGCAGTGTAACTTACCAAGTATCTAGGAAACTATTCCCATGCTGAGAGCTAGACAAATATGCAAGTATTCCTTTGAGGAAGTAAAATTTCACAGAAGATTAAATTGACCAAAGAGGCTAAAGTCAGGGGAAATTAATTTTTTAATCGACTTTATTTTTAGTGATATGATGCAAAATACTGAATCCAGTTTCATACATACAAAGCTTTATCCCTAGCATTTATAAAGGAATCCTTTGTAGTACTGTTGGTACACAGACAATAATTTGATAGACAGGTAGGGAGATAATACTAAGTCTGATTTTGGCTGGGGGAACCCTTCTAGGGATCCAGCTGGGGTCTGCATTTGTAGTACAGTGAGCGGTAAGGCATTTGCCTTGCAGCCAGCTTGCGTTATCACCAGCGTCCCATATAGCCCCTCTGAACTCTGCTGGATTGGCCTAAAAACAAAGCAAAAAACAACTGATTTCAGCCAATGGGTCTGCCTTTAGCCCTTGTACCATCACTTAGGCCATAGATGTTGGATGTAAGTGGGGCCTATTCTGGGGACTGGAGCAATAGCACGAAGGGTAGGGTGTTTACTTTGCATGCTTCTGACCTGGGTTCGATCCCCGACATCCCATATGGTCCCTCAAGTACAATGATGAGTAATTCCTGAGTGCAGAGCCAGGAGTAATCCCTGAGCACCCCGGTGTGACCCTCTCCTTCCCCCTCAAAAAAGACTATTCTGATCTCCAGTTTTCTGATTATAACAAAGCTTGTTATAGTTGGAATGCTTTCATCAGGTTTCTTTGGTGGAATTCCAGTGACAAAGTTCAGTTTTCTGTTTAATTTTTTGTATTTGTGGGGGCTGCGGGCTGTACTTGGCCATATATTATATGGTGCTTAGCTGTGCTTATGGGGACTATCTGAGGTGCCTGGGTTCAAACCAAAATCTGCACGTGTGAAACAAACACCCTCCTCCTATCTCCTGGGTCCTTTATATGTAATCATGTAAAAATTTCAGCCATGCTTAAAGTTGAAAGAATTTCTAATTATATCAGTACCTTTTTAGGCCTATGCTTCAAAAACTACTGCTCAAGCCTCAGGCATGTGAGGTATAGATTTTGTTAATTCAGTGACAAAATGAGTATGAAACATTTTCTATAGTGTGGAATATTATATAACTAATGCAGAAATTAGTTGCATAATAACTAATGCAAAAAATATTTGTTCCATTTCTCCTTCCATGGAACAAAATGTAAATGTATTGTTCTCTGCTTATGGCTGAGTGGATTTTCATCAGGTACAATTGTTTGCCCTGTAGTAAATGTTTGAAAATGAAGTACATAATTACAGTTCCCCAGTTAAGAAGTTCTTGGGGTGCATCTGAGAAATAAATAGACAGTTACATATTTCCCCCAGGCTCCCATGTTTCCCTAAAACAAGGTTTTGTCCAAAGTACATAATGCAAGTTACATGGGGGCAGTGCAGTGGCACCTCCCAAGCCAGTGCTCAGTCCTTAGGGCCACTTAACAGTTTTGCCTGGCCAGCAGAGGATGCCGTGCTGCTTGGAACCTGATGTTACAGAAACCTTGTAAGATGTGCCACCCTTGTTAAGCCCCTGGCCACCCCAGTCCCCTTGGTACTACTCCCAGCAATCTTCATAGAGGGAGGTATGTGTGTCCTGGAAGTTGAACTAGGACCTTACCCGTGACGGGTATGTGCTATTTCGCTTGAGCTGTGTTCCTGATCCTTTAAGTCAGATCTTATATTTAGCTCATATATCCAAAATACTGCCATTCTGGTAGTGTCATAATTCTTAAACATTTAAGTTTTTTTTCTTTATGATAAAGGATACTCAGCATGTATAGGTGCAGGCGTCTTCTGTCTTCCAAAGCATTCCTATGGAACCTTTTATAAGTCCAAATGTTTTGAAATGAAATAGTTATTTTCATTTATATGGAAAACTTCTGAGCACACTTGGACCCAAGCAGTAAACTACTAGATCATATCAAATAGGACATAAAACCCACCAACAATGTAAAAGCAGGAATAAGATGAATGCAATGTTTTAGAGATCATGATGGCATATTTTTATTGCTTAGACTGCAATTAAAACATCTGCAGAATAAACACACTATTCATTTTGTTATTAGAAAATCCAGAAGTTTTTAAGCAAAAAGATCTAAGACTTTATGAAAATAAATGGGGAAAAACCAAACTTTCTAAAAAGCCTGAGATAGCAGTACTCAGAATAATTAACATTGGGCTAGATTGTTTGATATGCTAATTATGGTGGTAATGTCCTCAATGATTTCGTGTATTTTTCAAGATTGCAGCAAAATTGGAGGTGATGCTGGTACATCGCTGAATTCAAATGACTATGGTTATGGGGGGACAAAAAAGGCCTTTGGAAGATGGAGGTAAGTTAAAACCATAAGTAATTCTATTGTTTTAAAGCACTTATTTCATTCTAGTTTTCCATAAAATACTAAAGTCATAAGGTTCATATTCCTCTCAAAAGGGAAAGGGGGATGCAAGACCTAGACGCGGTAGGTAAAATCCCAGTCAACCTGCAAGTTTTTTTCTTACTATAAAACCTGTATTTTCACTTCTAGGAATATACCAGATTAAACAGTTGCACAGACAACTTGTTGATAATATAGGGGGGCAATAAAATGTTCAGGAGAGACATTTCACTGGTTTTTCCTCATGCATGAATTAATCGTTATATGCTGTTATAAAGGTTGATGTAGCCATAGTTTGCTACTCTAGTGTGTTGCAGGTTATACTAGCTTTCATGTTGTTTGTTTTAGTACCTTGTTTTGTGTTACAGGTTTAACTAAAATGTGGCTTAAAAAATAGATTTACAGTGCCATGTATTTAAAAATGTTGCTGCTTCTGAACTTAGACATATGCACACATTTTTTTGTTGTAGGTTTATGTATGAATTTTTATACATTTTCCTTTTGCCTTTTATTTGTTTTTGTTTTTTTGTGTTTTTTTTTTAAAGGAGGATTCTGAATGAGCCTATAGAATGTATTTGTAGTTTTTGATTTGGAGTGCTTGGTTTCCTCTTTAATTGTCTCCCATTTATAGTGAGGTTTTAATATACCAAAAAAGAAATGAGCTAAGATGCTTCAGATGTTGTATGTAATGTATTCTTTTTATTTTATGTGTAGATGGCTCTTGGACAAGTCCGAGCAGTACAACACACTGGGAGGGAATGCCCTCTCCCCTTTAAAGGCAGGAATTTTTATTTATTACCTGTGTTTAGTATGTAAACGTGAAATAAACCAGTGGATTCTTACATGGACACAAGTATTTCTTGGATTATGTGTCTGAAGTTTGATGTACAACATTCTGATGTTTTGTCATTTAAGCTTGAAGAAGGGGGAGATGTACTTTCAGCAGTAGGTTGTCTCTAAGGTATGCATTGTATTCATCTGTAAAGGATGTAGATAAAGGCAGTCATAGTTGATTTGAGTTTTCTGCTGAAGTTTATGCTGTGAAATGTTTGGTTAGGAAAAATAGAATGTTTAGATTGAGTTTCCTTGAAATGTGACTTTTAAAGATATTTTGCATAGCTTTGTGGTCACTGTCAGATACCCTCAACTTTTGAAATGTTAATTTTTTGTATTTGATAGTTTTTTTTCCTTTTATTCAATTTCTGTAGCGGGAAGCATGTGATACTCCGCTAATTGTGGTCTTAAATGTTTAAAGTGCTAAAATACTCAAGTGCTTAAGATACATTAATGACAGTGATTTGATACAATAAAAATATTTTTTTAGTGTCTGTGTTTCTTTTAAACTTGAAAGTAAGTTTTTTTTCCTTTCAATTACTAAGGCTGGGTTAAAACACTTGGTTCAGACGATAAACCTCAGCTATTTCAATAAATGTTTTTATTCTTGCACACGGGGAACTAAATCTTTTACTTGTGCTTTTGGCAAGAAATTGAGAGAATCTTAATTTTGCAGATCAACCAGATGCTAAGAAAGTTGCTCCTCAAAATGATTGTAAGTATTTTTCAATTGTGTTGAGAGCTGAAGTATTTTTATGTCAGTGTTTTTTGTCTTTGAAGTTACTTGGAGACTGAATTACTATTAGAATCTTTAGCTTTAATTTCTTTGATAATAACTACCCTTTGATTACCTCTTTAATTATGACAAGAATAAATATTAAGGTTTCCTTGCTAAGTTATTTTACATATTGTTATTCTGTTTCTTACTCTATGCCCATAAAAGGACAGTACTTTCCTGTGCTGTTATTGGAGTTTACCCTTTGACTGACCTGATTGCCAGTATTGATTTTCTTATTTTGTATCAAATTTTAATCTCTAAGGTGTTGTCTATGTCAGAAAGAGTTTTGAATTGTTTGTGATTGTATTGCTAAATAAAAATATTTTAATTTTTGGGTAGCTTTTGGAACACAATTACCGCCGATGCATCAGCAGCAAAGGTATTGTTAAATATTTTTTATGAACTACTTCACCAGTTTTAACTGAACTTTATGTAAGATTTAGCATTTAGTAGATGCAGTCTGCATTCCTTTTTGTGCCTAAAGTTGATTTCCCTCCACTTACAAGGGTGATACAGAATGGCCATTTTCCTTTTGTTGAGATACATCTGTAATGTGGAACAATGGGTGGAATTAGCCACGTTTTAGAAGTCCATGATTAAATTAAAGGACAGTTTAGATGCTCTACCTTGAATTCCTGCCTCAGCTTTTCTGCAATTAATACTTTCTACAGTTTAGTCACCTTATCCTCCGAATTTGATGGTCACCTTAATTAAGATTCTGATTTTAGCTCCTATATATTTTAGCTGAAGATAATATGTGTCTCAGCCATTGGAAGTCAGTAAGCTTCCTTTTTTTTTTTTTTTTTTTTTTTTGTCACACCTGGCGATATTCAGGGGTTACTCCTGGCAGTGCGGGGGACCATATGGGGCGCTGGGGATCGAGACCTGGGTCGGCTGCGTGCAAGGCAAAGGCCTTACCCGCTGGACTATCCTTCGGCCCCACCTTTTTTTTTTTTTTTGGGGTCATTCCTGGTGATGCTCAGGTTACTTCTGGCTCTGCATGCAGGATTTAGTCCTGGCAGTACGCAAGACCAGGTGGGGTGTCAGGGTCAAACCAGGATCTTCCGTGTACAGGGCAAGCGCCCCAAAAACTATTTAATACCGAGCACTGCCACACCCAGCAGTGCTCAGGGTTCAGTCCTTTTGGGTTTGGAGGCCTGAATGGGTTTCTAGAGCTTGAACCCTGGTTAGCCATCCACAAGGCAAGCACCCTACAATCCACTGTGACACCTAGCCTTCCATTTTTAGTAGGATTACCTTTTACATGTAAAGAAATGATCTTTCTTTGAAAAAAAAAATTTTGTTCTTTTATAGTAGGTCTGTAATGACAGAAGAATACAAAGTCCCAGATGGAATGGTTGGATTTAGTAAGTAACCTAATTTTTTTCAGGCTTTGAAAACACTATTAAGGGTTCTTAATGATCTTTGAATTTTTGCATAATTAAACTAATTTTCAACATCTAATTTTCTTTTTTTCTTACCAGTAATTGGTAGAGGAGGTGAACAGATCTCGCATACAGCAGGAGTCTGGATGCAAAATTCAGATCGCACCTGGTAAATATTTTTTATTGTGCTATTTTAAAATGACTGAAAAGTAACTTTGTTTTATGTTGCTACTATAAAAGATGCTACTTTCTTTTTTGCCTAAATTTTTCTTTTCTCTTTTAATTCCTAGACAGTGGTGGTCTTCCAGAAAGGTCTTGTATGTTAACTGGCACACCAGAATCTGTTCAGTAAGTATGAGAATGTGTCTGTGCTGCCCACCCCCCGCACACAAACCCAGCAGTGCTCAGGACTTACTCTAGGTTTCGGGAGAAAGTATAGTGCCAGCATTTAAACCCAGGCTGGCCATGTACACGGCGAAAATGCCCTAACCACTGTACTAATTTATCCTGCCCCCCTTCTCTGCTTTCTTTTACAACTTCTAAAACAAGGTAGCCATGTCTGAAATAACATCCACCTTGGTTTTCATATTCTTTTGAGTTTAGGAGACCTGGTTTTAACCTTTCTCAGTCTTTTTTTTTATTTCCCTGCCTTATCTTTGATTTCATCACGGATATGAAGAAAAATTCAATCCCCCCATACCCTAACCTTCCCAACTTAATCTAAAATAGCCTAATGCATCACACAAAATATACTTCTAAATTTTCTCTTGTTGGTCTCATCCCCTAAATTCCAAACTCATATATATAGCTGTCTGCTCAGTATCTATAACTCATTTCCAAACTTTTTTTTATTTTTTGGGAGAAGGGTCACACCCAGCCATGCTCAGGAGAACGCCTGGCTCTGCCCTCAGAAATAACTCCTGGCTGTGTGCAGGTGACTGTGTAAGAATCCAGGTCAGCTACATGCAAGACAAAACACCCTACCCACTGTGCTATCGCTCCGGCCCCCAAACTTTTTTTTTTTTTTTTTTTTGTCTTTTCCGAGTTTGGCCTTTTTTTTTCCTTCTTAATCTACAAAGTGTCTAGACTCTTTGCCAACATCTACACTGGTTTTTTTTTCCAAAATGAATGATACTCCTCCCTCTCAACCTAGCTCATGCTGATACAGGGTAGTAGCCTCTCTTGCAATTGGGCAGAGTTTTATTTGCTTAACATGCTGGATCAGTTATAATGCCAATAGTACAGAAGTGGCGGCCGCCCTTGGATGTCGCTTAATTAACAAATTGTAGTGTCAGTATGTTAAAGAAGGGAGCTTTCCAGTGGAGCACTGAATAATTTTCTTTCTCTAAAGATTATGATGAGCCATGTAAGTTTGTGAGCTTCTAGTCTCCACGATCGTATTTTACCTGTGAGCTGCATTTTGCCACATATATGCAGTTATAACGTCCAGTAGTTTGTTCTTGTAATACTATAGCTGTATTGATTGTCTTTATTTTGTTATCTGTTCTCCGCATTTTATTTTTTTTTAAGTATTTTATTATACCACCATGAGATATACAAATAAAAAGATATACAATTAAAAAGTTCATGTTTGGGTTTTGGTCATACAGTGTTTTGTTCTCCGCATTTTAGACTTGTATTTTCTATTCCCTAGAACTTGGGGGATGGAAGGAGCACTCATTTTTGTAGGGCAACTCCCACCAGTGGGGGGCCAGAGGGGGAAGGGTTGCGCATAATGCCCCAGGATGTAACTAGGGTGCCAGCTGCATGCAAGGCAAATATTTTATCCTATATTCTGCTTCTGACCCCATTTTTACCCAGATGTTTTTAGTTTCCTGTTTAGTCTTGACAGGAGTAAAGAAATTCCTTAAGTAAGAGCTTAAGAATGCACCACATAGCATGCATTTTGCTTTTTGGATCATACCCAGCCATGCTCAGGAGTTACTTCTGGCTCTGCACTGAGGAATTACTCCTGGCAGCACTCCGGAGACCATATGGGATGCTGGGGATAAACCCAGGTCGGCTATGTGCAAGGCAAACACCCTACCTGCTTTACAATCGTGCTGGCCCCGATGTTTTATTTTTATTTTTTTTTTTTTGCTATATAAAGTTAAACCACTATTAATCTCATCCTATTTTATTTAGTATCGTTACTTGGGTTTTTGTATCTACTAGTAGTTCACATATAGGTATTAGTTTATTAATGTTAACATGTGTGTGAACAAAATGCTGTTTAAAATATATATATATAATGCATCATTTAACTCTTGAAAAAAATTAGCTTTATTGTGATAACTTTCAGAAATGCTGCTTGTTAGAAACTTTGAGCTATTCTCATACTGAAAATCTCATTAGGTAAACCAAGAAAAGTACTGCATAGTAAATCTTTGTTAATATTTAGCTTGAAGCCTAAAACGTAGGTTGGATGGAAGTGATTGTAATACACATTTTCCCTCTGAATTTGAATAAACTTTGATTTTTTTAATTTGTTTATTTTTTTAATTTTAAATTTTTTATACCACCGTGAGATATAATTGCAAAGACGTTCATATTTGGGTTTTGGTCTTACAGTGTTCCTGCACCCATCCCTCCACCAGTGTCCATTTCCCAGCTTCATGTCCCCAGTTCCGTCCCCTGGCCTTCCTCTGGCAGGTTTTTTTATCTTTTTCTTTTCTTTTTTGGGTCACAACGTGTGACAGGGGGTTGCTCCTGGCTGGCGGTGCTTAGGGGACCATATGGGATGCCTGGGATCAAACACTCGCCCTCCCCGCTGTGCTATCACTCAGGCCCTTTATCTCTCTCTCTCTCTCTCTCTCTCTCTCTCTCTCTCTCTCTCTCTCTCTCCTCTTTACACATTGTGGATTACAATACATACATTTATAGGTTATCATGTATATCTTTCGCCTGTATTCAACGCTCAGTTCGGCCGCTGGTATTATCACTTTCGACAATTATTAGCATACTGTTCCCTTCTCCGTCTTACATAACCTGTGACTCCCACCCATTTGTGGTAGATTCCACCTTTGACAAGGCCTCCTGATCCATGTTTTGCCTGACTTTGAATATTGGTTGCCGTGTGTGTGTGTGTGTGTGTGTGTGTGTGTGTGTGTGTGTGTGTGTGTTTGTATTCTATATCTGTCTTTTTCCTTCTGGCTAATTTCACTCAATATGATCCTCCATTTCCATCCATTTATAGGCAAATTTCATAACTTCATTTTCCTAACGCCTGCATTATATTCCATTGTGTAGATATACCAAAGTTTATTGATCCAGTCATCAGGTTTCAGGCACTCTGATTGTTTCCAGATTCTGGCTATTGTGAATAGTGCTGCTATGAAAATAAAGTGCAGAGGGTGTTTCCGCTGTGTGTTTTTGGCCTCCCAGGGTATGGCTGGTGTTGAACAAGAGCTCAATTTCTAGTCTTTGTAGGAATGTCCATATTGTTTTCCCAAAATGGCTAAGTATTCCCACCAACAGTGGATGAGAAGTCCCTTTCTCCCCGCATCCACGCCAGCATTTGTTGTCTTTGCTCTTTTAGATATATGCTAGCCTCTGTGGTATGAGATCATATCTCTTGGTTTTGATTCACATCTCTCTGATGATTAGTGATGATAAGCATTTTTTCATATGCCTTTTGACCATTTGAATTTCTTGTCGAAATTTGTTCATTTCTTCCCATTTTTTGATGGGGTTGGCTGTTTTTCTTGTAAAGCTCTACCAGTGCCTGATATATCCTGGGTATAGATATTGGGTGAATATTCTTTACCATTCTGTGGACAGTCTTTGTATCTTGGTCACTTTTTTTTTTTTTTTAGATGAAGCTTTTTAGTTTCATGTAGTCCCATATGTTTATCTTTGCTTGTAGTTGGTTTAGTTGGTTTGTTAGTGTTGCTTCATCTTTGAAGATGACTTTAGGTTCAAGATCATGGAAAGTGTTTTCTATATTCGACATACTTGGAGATTCAGGTCTGATATTGAGATCTTTAATACATTTTGATCTGATTTTGTGCATGGTGTTAGGTCCAACATCATTTTTTACGTGTAGCTGCCCATGTGTCAGCACCACTTGTTGAAGAGGCTTTTCTTGCTCCATTTCGCATTATTTCTCCTTTATCAAAGATTAAATGATCATGTGTTTGAGGATGGGTGTCAGGATACTCAACTCTATTCCATAGGTCCACAGGTCTCTTTTTATTCCAATACTGTCGGGGAATGCCGCCAGGGTCCCCGACAGTGTCAGGACAGAAGTTCTCTTCTACCTCTGAGGACGCCAGGAGAACAGATGAAAACTCACCAGTCCGGTGCAGTTCCAAAAGGTTTTTAATAGTACAAAAGCTCTTCCACAGCAATCCAATATAATGAACAAACTCTAGCTCTGGTCTGAACTTAGACCATACAAAAGAGCCTAAGTCTCCCACCAAAGAGAGAGAGGAGCTCACCCAAGCTGAGTCCTACCCAGAAGGAGTAAAAGGCCGAGGAGCCAAAAGCTGAAATCTAAAAGGCCCAAAGGTGAAGGGGCCTCAAGTCAGCCCCTTATATACACCAAAGTAATCCAACCGGGAGGGTCATGTCAACAGAGAACTCTAAACAGAGTGTAGTGCCACACCCTGTTGCAGGTATAAACAAAGGTTACACCAAGGACTAATCTCTTCTTCTGAGATTATCTCTTATATAAAACACTGGGGAGAGAGGGTGCTGATATAAAGTAATACATCTTAATTTCATGAGCTTCATGTAATCTAGATGGTACCCACAAGGTCCTTCTTATTATTATCTGCACCAAAGTGATTCTGTGTATCTTGTTCTTGTGTACTGAAAGGGTCACACTCGCCTGCTTAGAGCAAGCTAGTATGATCCTTCCTATAGTCTCAACGTAGCCAGGGTGTTAGTCTCCTGGTAAATTCTAACTGTCCCACTCTGGGTGCAGTGGGTATAAAGAGGAGCTGTGCCCAATCTAGAAAACATAGAAGTCTTAGTAGATGTATAAGTCAGAAGTTATTCAATCAAGGTGACTTCTGTAACTGCCACACCCTCTAGCAGTGTTTACATAGAAGAGAGGTCTCATTAGAATGAACCTTGGCTTAAATAAGATTAAGCTGGGAGTGGGCAAAACAACAAAGCTCCCAGGTTAGCTAATCCTGTCCTCCAACACAATACCATGTTGTTTAAATTACTACTGCCTTGTAGTACAGTTTCAAGTTGGGAAAGGTGATGCCTACCATCTTTTTCCGGAGGATTGCTTTAGCTATCCTTGGGGTTTATTATTCCAAACAAATTTCAGGAGTGTTTAGTCAATTTCTTTGAAGAATATCATGAGTATCCTTATAGCGACCACATTGAATCCCGTACAAGGCTCTAGGGAGTATTACCATTTTGACAATGTTGATTCTCCCCATCCAGTAAACCTTTGATTTTTGTTACTACCATTTAACTTTTTTTTTTTTTAACAGATCAGCAAAACGATTATTGGACCAGATTGTTGAGAAAGGAAGACCAGCCCCTGGCTTCCATCATGGTGATGGACCTGGAAATGCAGTTCAAGAAATCATGATTCCGGCTAGCAAGGCAGGATTAGTTATTGGAAAGGGTGGAGAAACTATTAAACAACTTCAGGTATTACTTTTGTAAAGTTGCTATTTTCTATTTCTAAAGCTACTTTCCTCCCACTGTCCATTCTTAATTCTTATAAATTCTGTGATTAACAGGAGAGAGCTGGCGTTAAAATGGTTATGATTCAAGATGGACCGCAGAACACTGGTGCTGACAAACCTCTTAGGATTACAGGAGATCCATACAAAGTTCAAGTAAACTGAAGTTTATATTTTACCAAAAAAGACTTTGGGTTGGATAGAATGGGCAAGATACGGATGAATAATTCAGGGTTTTGAGACATATTCTAAATAGAGTGGGGTTTTGTTTTTGTTTGTTTTTCTTTTTCAGCAAGCCAAAGAAATGGTGTTAGAATTAATTCGTGATCAAGGTGGTTTCAGAGAAGTTCGAAATGAGTATGGATCAAGAATAGGAGGAAATGAAGGGATAGATGTAAGTAGAAATTATTGTAACTTACTCCATAATCAGTTTTCCTTTTTTTTTTTCTTAGCCTTTTCTAGCATTGTATGTATCCTCTTTTACTCTTATCTACTGTAAAATACAATGTCTGTTTTGTTTGCATGGTGCTGTGTGTTTTGATAGGAGGCTGGTAATTTTTAGGGAATAGCTTTCTTTTTTAATTTTTTATTTTTACAATTACAAAGATATACAATTAAAAAAGTTCATATTTGGGTTTTGGTCATACAGTGTTCCAGCACCCATCCCGCCACCAACGTCCCCGGTTCCCCCCCCCACCCCTGCTCCATGGCAGGTTCTTTATTTCTTTCCGTTTCTCTCTCTTTCTCTGGAATAGCTTTCTTAATAGTGACTTTTTTTTTGCATAAGGTCCCCATTCCAAGATTTGCTGTTGGCATTGTAATAGGAAGAAATGGAGAAATGATTAAAAAAATACAAAATGACGCTGGTGTTCGAATTCAGTTTAAGCCAGGTGAGTGTGTGTATTTAATCTTATTAATTTTGGTACTTGGCAATAATTACTTTTGATATTTAGAATTTTAATGCTAAGGAAATCCAACTTTTTCTTTTTGTACTAAAGACGATGGAACAACGCCTGATAGAATAGCACAAATAACAGGACCTCCGGATAGATGTCAACATGCTGCAGAAATTATTACAGACCTCCTTCAAGTGTTCAGGTTTGATAGAAAGAACATTATTGTCGTATATTTTTATATCTTTGATATTTGGCCCTCTGTGCAAGGACAACGCCTTACAGGAAAGAGAATGGCAAAACTAGAGTTTAATACCTAGGGACTACCAGATTTGGCCCACATGGTCCCTAGCACCAGCCTATCACTCTGAGAGGCCTGTTAGTTTTCTTTTTACTTTGTCAGACATGAAATTGTTTATCTTCATTGAACCCCATTTTTAATGTCAAAATCTGCTGGTACCTTTGTTAACAAAGTTGCTTTGAGGTGGAGCAGAAAAACTCCGTGAGGTATACTATTAACCGCCTCCTCCATTTTTAAAAAGACAGATATTTGCTATTATTATGTGGACTCAATAATTTCCCAACTTCACTTTTATGATTTGCGGAGTTGAAAGTCCAGGAATATAGTATAGTATGTAATACATGTAATGTTATGTTTACGCAGGACTGGGGTGGTAGGACAGTGGGTAGGGCACTTGCTTTGTATGCAGCCAACCCATGTTTGATCCCTGGCATCAAATGTGTTCCCCAGAGCACTACTGGGTGTGGCCCCAAACAAAAAATAAATGTTTATATTGACTTCCATTTCTTTTTCTGTCTTTTAGGCTGGTAATCCTGGTGGACCTGGACCTGGTGGTCGAGGAAGAGGTAGAGGTCAAGGCAATTGGAACATGGGACCACCTGGTGGACTACAGGAATTTAATTTCATTGTACCAACTGGGAAAACTGGATTAATAATAGGAAAAGGCAATGTATTTTAACCTTTCACTGTTTCAAACAACTTAACACACTAATTTTCTGGACACTTGTAAAAAATAGCAAAGAACTTCTGTCAGTGTATTTTAGAAAAGTGTTCATAATGTAACAGCTAAAATGTAATGATGCACTTAGTTTTTAGATGGATTTTGAATCAAATTGACTTCTAAAAGAGACCGCAGTATAATGAGGAAATCATTTCAGGCACATTAAGTGTTACTTTAAAGCTTAAAAACATCTGACAGGAGCGTGGAATGTTTTATATAATTTGATTTAAAAAAATAGACTAAAAGAAAAGTTCTATTATAATGAGTATCATTGGGCCGGGCGAACCGGTAGGGCGTTTGCCCGGGCGGCCTCGCCGGGTTCGATCCCCGGTCCCATATGGTCCCCGGCCCGCCAGGAGTAATTCCGAGTGCAGAGCCAGGGTAACCCCTGAGCCGCTGGTGTGACCCAAAGAAAAAAATATATATATAAGAGTATCAGATCAACTGGTCAACTTTTTTTCTTTTTTTTCTTGTTTTATTATTAATGTTAGGGCTCAGACCCCTAGCTGCACACATGCAAGGCATGCACTGTACTAGTAAGCCACAGCCTCTAGTAGTATTTTGTATAGCTTTCATTCTCCAGAGTTTTATAAAACTGTCTTTTGATTTTAGGAGGAGAAACCATTAAAAGTATAAGTCAACAGTCTGGTGCAAGAATAGAACTTCAGAGAAATCCTCCACCTAATGCAGATCCTAATATGAAATTATTCACGATTCGTTGGAACTCCACAGCAAATAGATTATGCTCGGCAACTCATTGAAGAAAAGATTGGTGTGAGTATGCATTAAGCTTTGATTTACAGCATGTTCCTATATTAGGGTATTTCTATATTATCCAGAAAATGTCCGATTTCTGGTTCTACACTCAGGAATTATTCCTGGCAGTGCTCGGGGACCATATGGAAGACCAGGAATCAAACACAGGTCGGCTGTGTGCAAGGCATTTGCCCCTACCCTCTTGGCTATTGCTCCAGCCCCTGTGTAGTGTTTTTAGAACATATTTGAAGACAGATAACAGGAATTCACACTAGAGGGTTATTTCCCTCCTGGTGAGGCAGATACAGGTCTAATGCATTCCCTACTTTAGACAGGTACAGAGTTATGGCTCAAGTTGTAGCAAGCCGCTCTATTCCCATGTATTGCGTTAACATACTCCAAGCGCTACCCGCCAAATTAACAAGTAGACATTTACATGGTCAGGAGAAATAGTACAGTATATAGAGCGCTTGACTTGTATACAGCCAACCTAGGTTTGGTCCTGGGACCACGTTATCAATTCATCATCACCAGGAATAAGTCCTAAACACAGCAGGATGTGTCCAAAAACCCTTAAAAACAAAATTAAAAATAGATATATATATATATATATATATATGAGATTTTTTTTTTTGCTTTTTGGGTCACACCCGGCAATGCTCAGGGGTTACTCCTGGCTCTGCACTCAGGAATTACTCCTGGCTGTGCGCGAGGGGACCATATGGGACGCCGGGATCGAACCCGGGCCGGCACAGGCCAGCCGCGTGCAAGGCAAACGCCTCTACCCGCTGGGCTATCGCTCCGGCCCCTAAAAATAGATATAAACCCCAGGGTTTACATCATCTCATAATTTAGGACATTTTAAAATTTAGAATACTTGTGTATGCATTCCAACTGTACATTTTACATACATTGCTGTGCCTGACAGTTGAGTTTTAACAGTGTCTGTTAGCGTCCAGCATCTAACTTTATTTTTGGGGTTTTTTGGACAATGCCCAGCAGTACCCAGGGAGTTGTGTTGTAGTAGGGGTTAAATCCTGTGCTCTGGTTCAAAGTATGTGCTTTATTTCTTTAAATTATGATCTCAGCTTCATCATCTAGTATTAAAAAGATGCTACAGTTGATTCTGATACATGCCAAATCTAGAAGTTACTAGAAAATTTTATTTCTTTAGGGAGAAAAGGAGTAAAGTGTCTTGACTTTTCTTGTAAATGAGGCAATTAATAATTTACTTCTAGACTATAAGGAATCATTATGGGGTGCATCTTAAACTTTGCATAGTAGAGTTTTAGAGTAAACTTGGGTCGAGGTACTAAGTAAGTTTCTTACTTATATCTGACTGGAAGACATGTAGAAAATGAAAGGGTATGTTTTGGGGCAAGGTTGTAGCTCAGCCCTAGAGTATTTTTTGTCTTGTGTGTGTGATACCCCGAGTTTGATTCCAGCACTGGTATTTTGACTCTCTTAATGTCTTAGTTTGGGATTTTAATCAGTTTAATACAGTGGTACAGAGTACATATGGAGTCTGGAGTTACAGGCCTATAAGGATGATGCTTTTTTTAATAATCCTTTATATTTAGAAAGCATAGGTTATGAATAATAAAAGGGGAGTAGCAATTACTTAGAAGAGCTTTTGAAAGTAGAGCTTTGATTCAGGCAAAGCAGATGTATGTAGGTTGTACCTCTGAACCTGCCTTGATGTTGGTTCCTTATAGTGAGAAAATTGACAACCACCATATGGTATAAGTGTTTTTGTCCCGATTATCTCTTGGTTATAGGTCAGAAAAATCTAATGGTCTTCTGTCTTCTGAAGTTTGATGCCTACACAGAGGCAATTATGTGGCATGCTTTGGATATGAAATAGCCTCATGAAAGGAGTTGTTGTGAAAAGAATTCTCGTGATATTAGAAAACTAAGATAGAAGGAAGAGAACAAAGGAATTAAAATTATTGATCTAAATGGGGTTCTAGTTGTGATTTAGGTTATAAGAAAATTTACTTCATGAGCAAGATCTAGTTTACTACATTACTAATCATTTATTACATAGCTCACATTGCAATTTCTGGAGAACTTCAGAGAACAAAGGAATTAAAATTATTGATCTAAATGGGGTTCTAGTTGTGAGTTAGGTTATAAGAAAAATTTACTTCATGAACAAAGATCTAGTTTACTACATTACTAATCATTTATTACATAGCTCACATTGCAATTTCTGAGAACTTCAATTAATATTTTGTTAAAATGATTATGTTTGGAACATAAAAGTAGATGCAGAGAAAGAAAAGCTGCAGATAGGGACCTTATATTCAATCTTTTTCATGATTAATATATAACCAGAAAAGCAAAACTAAGAATTATGAAAGACGTAGGAAATAATAAAATAAGATAGAGCCTTGAATAGCTGGTAAAGGAGAGGTTTTGATATATCCATATCACTGTGGTGCTTGAGAAATTTACTTTGTTTACCTTTTTTTTTTTTTTTTTTTTTTTTTAGGGCCCAGTGAATCCTTTAGGGCCACCAGTACCCCATGGGCCCCATGGTGTCCCAGGCCCACATGGGCCTCCTGGACCACCAGGACCTGGAACTCCCAATGGGCCCTTACAACCCTGCACCTTATAATCCAGGACCACCTGGTCCTGCTCCCTCAGTAAGTATCGGATTTAATTCTGGGCTTTTTTCCCCCACCAAAGTTTCCACTTTTGGTAAAATGTATTCTTAAACTTTCTATTTTTCAGTGGTCCTCCAGCTCCCCTATGCACCCCAAGGGTGGGGAAATGCGTATCCACATTGGCAGCAACAAGCTCCTCCTGATCCAGGTACATAATGCAAATATATGTATTGTTTGCCATGCCTATTATTTTGTAGTTTTCTTTGTAGGGGAAAGTGGTGTCTGGGACACAGGAATGATCCCTGACAGTGCCCAGGGGATCATGTGTCATGTTAGGGATGTGAATGAGAGTCAGTGCATATAAGGCATGTGCTTTACCTCCTGTACACTCTTCCCCGTATGCATGTTGGTTTTTGGTTTGGGGGGTGGGGGAACACACCCAGCAATGCTCAGGGATCAAACCCAGGTTGGACTACATGCAAAACCAGGTGACTTACTTGCTGTACTATCTGTCTCTCCAACCCATGTTCATCATGGTCAAAAGGAAAAACCACCTGAAATTTACTTTGATAGTTAATACTCACTACCTACCTGCCGTTTAGGCCTTTTTCACTAAAGTAGTTTCAAGGAAGATAATAAATTAGTTTCCTGTCCAAAAATATATATCTTTTTAAACCTAGCTAATTGTGCTAGGAATATGACTCAGATGGTAGAGAACATGCTGAAACCTGGCCTTATCTGTGGTCCCTTCAACATTATGCCCAAGTAAACTAATTGAAGTAGTGGTAAGTTAGATTTAAAATTCCTGACATTTGGGTGGCAACCTCTTATTATAGCATACTTGATTTCTACAAGTATGCTCTTGGAATACAGGTGAAGCAACATGACAGTCACTAGACTGCCACAGCATTCATGTAAGAGCAGTTCTTTATGTGCTTTTAAAATCCAAACATGTTAAGATGAGTTTCGTCTTGGGACCAGAGAGATAGTACAACAGGGAAGGACCTTACCTTGTGTACAGCCAAACAGGTTTGATGAACTATATGGACCCCCAAGCCCCACCAGGTGTAAGCTCCTGAACATTGCCAGTTGGGCCCAAAGCCAGAAAAAAAAATGGAAGTATTTTTGTTCCTCCGTGCAAGCAAATTTGGAGATAAGATCAAACAGAATAATGTAGCTACTTCAGAGATTTATAGTTTGGTAAAATTAAGGTATTTTAATACTTAAGTCATCTAGAATTACAGAATGATCCTCTCAGCAGTAATTAGGTATATTGCTTGATTTGAAAAATGTTGGGAATACGTGATCTATTACGTGATCTATTATATCTTTTCCACTTGTAGTTGAAATGGAAGTCACTACTATAGGAATTGGCTTGTGATTGTGACTTCCAGCTTTTTATAAGAAAGTAGTAATCCATTTGCATAAAAGATTGCCAGTATCAAATTAGTTCTGGTAGAATTGATATTGT
>JAJIBD010023568.1:0-90035 GCA_021461705.1 Cryptotis parvus | reverse complement strand
CCGCTCGAGCAATTTGATGATGAGCGGGAAGACAGAAATACAGTGATACAGTGATGATCATGTCAATAGACACAGAGAAGACATTTGACAAGCTTCAGTATTCGTTCATGATAAAAACTCCATAAAATAGGAATTTGAGGAATCTTCCTCAATATAGCCATTTACCAAAAGCCCACAGTGAGCATCATTCTCAATGGGAAAAAACTGAAAGCCTTCCACCTAATATTGGGCACAAGACAAGGTTGCCCATTCTCACCACTTCTATTCAACTTCTATTCAATATAGTACTGGAAGTACTTGCCATAGCAATCAGGGAAGAAAAGGACATTAAGAGCATCCAGATAGGCAAGGAAGAAGTAAAGCTATCACTATTTGCAGATGCCATTACCTAGAAAACCCTAAACTACTCCCCCACCCCAAAGCTCCTAGAAACAGTAGATACCTATAGTATGATGGCAAGCTACAAAATCAATACGCAAATGTCAATGGCTTTCTTACGTACAAATAACAAAAGAGAGAGAAAGGGATATTAAGAAAACAATCCCATCCACAATTGTGGCACGGAAAATCAAATATCTTGGAATCAGTTTAACTAAGAATGTAAAAGACCTTTACAATGAAAACTACAAAACCATGTTTCAAGAAATAAAGAGAGGGCACCAGGAAATGGAGACACATTCCCTGCTCATGGGTTGGGGAGAATTAACATTGCTAAAATGGTACTATTCCCTAGAGCTTTATACAGGTTCAATGTGGTCCCTATAAGTATACCCATGATATTTTTCAAATAAGTTGGCCAAACACTCCTGAAATTTGTATGGAATAATAATCTCCCACTGATAGCTAAAGCAATCCTTGAGAAAAAGAAGATGGGAGGCATCACCTATCTTTCCCAACCCTCAAACTGTACTACAAAGAGGTAGTAATTAAAACAGTATGGTATTGGAATAAAAACAGACTTGTAGACCTATGGAATCGAGTTGAATACCTGACACCCATCCTTAAATACATGATCATTTAATCTTTGATAAAGAGCAAAAAGTACAAAATTTAGCAAAGGAAAGCCTCTTCAACAAGTGGTGCTGGGAAATCTGGGTTGCTGCATGTAAAAATGAATTTGGACCTTTCTCCAACACCATCCATAAAGTCAGATAAAAATGGATCAAAGATCTCAATATCAGACCTGAATCCACAAAATACATTGAAGAAAACATAGGAAAAATCCTCTACAACATTGAAGCTAAAGGCATCTTCAAACATGAAACACCATTAACAAAGCAATTAGAAGCAAAGATATGGGACTACATGAAACTAAAAAGCTTCTACACCTCAAAAGAAAGAGTGAACAAGATACAATGACAGTCCACAGATGGGAAAGACTATACACCTGTATCCAGTACCCATCTGATAAGGGGTTATTATTCTGGATATATCAAGCACTTGTAGAACTTCACAAGAAGAATACAGCCAACCCCATCAATAAATGGGAAGAAGAAATGCACACAACCTTCGAAGAAGAAGAAATTTGAATGGCCAAAAGGCATATAAAAGAGCTCATCATCACAATCATCAGAGAGAAAATCAAAACAACAATGAGGTATCATCTCATACCCCAGAGACTGGCACACAACCAAAAAGAGCAAGAACAATCAGTGCTGGCATTGATGTGGGGAGTAAGCGTACTCTCATCCATTGTTGGTGGGAATGTCAACTGGTCCTGCCGTTTTGGAAAACAATATGGACATTTCTCCAAAGACTAGGAATTGAGCTCCCATTTGACCCAGCCATACTACTCCTTGGAATATACCCTTGTAAGCAAAAACACACAGCAGAAACACCATCTGCTCTTTTATTTTCATAGCAGCACTATTCACAATAGCCAGAATCTGGAAACCAGAGTTCCCTAGAAAAGATGACTGGATAAAGAAATTTTTGGTACATATACACAACAGAATACTATGCAGCTGTTAGGAAAAATAGAGTGATGAAAATTCCCTATAAATCTATGGACATGGAGATGATCATGTTGAGTGAAATTAACCAGAAGGAAAAGGATAGATACAGAATGACAGCATTTATTTGAGTGGTATATTTATGTATACATATATGTATACACATATATTTTGATACCAATATCCAAGGTCAGGCAAAACATCGATTACGAGGTCTTGTCAATAGGTGGAATCAACCTCAAGTGTGTGGGAGTCAGAGGTTAGGTAAGAAGACAGAGAAGGGAACAGTGTACAGCTTAGAAGCTGAGCATTGAATGTAGACAAAGGGATACCCATGATAACCTCTAAATGTATGTATTGCAATCTACAAGCGTGTAAGGGAAGGGAGAGAGAGAAAGAGAGAGAGGAGATAAAGAACCTTCCATAGAGGTAGGCTAGTGTGGGGGGGGGAAGAATTGGGGACATTGGTGATGGGAAATTGGCTTTGTGGAGAGACAGGTGCTGGAACACTGTATGACTGAAACCCAAACATGAACATCTTTGTAATTGTATATCTCACGGTGGTATTAATAAAACATTACCAAAAAAGATTCAGGCAACTAGAAGACATGATTAGTTTGGCTGGATTTGGGGAATAGAGGAAAACCAGAAAACGGGAAAAACCAGAAAGGAAAGACTTGAAATCTTCCAGACAAGAGTTGAGGGTTGTGATGGTAACAAAGAGCCAGACTCAAGATGCCTGGAGAGAGGTAAACTTAGCCAGTATTGGTGAATATGAGTTCCAGGAAAATAAAGGAAGTCAAGGCCCTAGTGAACAGGATGCCAGATTATGGTGGGTCTCAGACAACTCTGGGATGGTGGTGCTGCTCACTGGGAGACTTGAGTATAAGTGGAGAAAATTCCGGGTTCATACTGAGTATAAGTATGGGGCCTACTCATGGGGCCAACCATTTTCCACATCCGGACTTTCCTCTCGGTCACAACTCCACCCAGCAGACCAGACTATCACAGCCCGGATCATTTACAGCCACCCCGCAGCAGTTTTTTTTCAATCCGGCCCAGGTATGCTGAACCAGAGACTCTCAGACATGGGGCAGAGCTGCTACTTGCTCTCCCTGTGCCCAGCTGCTCGTGAGGCGCCCGGGGAGGCATGGCGGGTTCTAGCCCTGGCCTGCCACCCCAGCTGAGCCTCACAACAAGCCAGACCACCGTCCCCTACTCATGGGGCCCGCCATTTTCCACATCTGGACTTCCCTCTGCGTCACAACTCCACCCAGCAGACCAGACTATCACAGCCCGGCCGGCTAGTGGCCGGACCCAACAGTTAGGGAGTCATGGAATGAGGAGAGAGGGAGTGAGAGGAGAGACTGGAAAGGGTGGAGGGAAATTAGAAACTCTAGGGTCAGGGACAGGAAAAGAGAGAGGTCAGTCCTGGGGCCCACATTCATGTGACAGCAAGGGTGTCACATACAATCCAAGAGCAGGGGAAAACCTCCGGACTCTGGGTTTCCAGCTAGGCCCCAGCCAGGTGTAGGCCAAGATGGCTGCCACCACGTGTTGAGGCCCAACAGAGAATGGAGAGGACGGAGAAGCAAGGGAGTTCGTGATTCCTTAGGAGAGAAGCTGGAGGGTAAGAAAAACTTAAAAAATTATGAGAGAGGCGGGGATGGCACTTGTTTTCACAGCACTTACCTTACCAGACAAGACCTTGAGTTGGATTCCTAACTGGCCACATGTATCAAAGCAAGATCCTGGTTGGTTCTGCTATCTGGGACCCTCGGAGATGTTCCAGAGTATGTTATCCCCCGGGCACAGCAAGTGCACATATGGAAATGTGCACGCCATGACCACCAGCAGTGAAATACATGGGCAAGTACTGTAGCCAGGAGTGAGTACCACAGCATCCCACACTGTCAGGGAGTGCTTCCAGGGTCCCTGACAGTGTCAGGAAGTGAGTTCCCTTCTACCTCCGAAGCCGGGGGGAATGGATGAAGACTCAGGAATCCAATGCAGTTTTAAAAGGGCTTTACTATCACAGGATCCAATATACAATCCAAGAGCAGGGAAAACCTCCAGACTCTGGGTTCCCAGCTAGGCCCCAGCCAGGTGTAGGCCAAGATGGCTGCCACCACGTTTTGAGGACTAACAGAGAATGGAGAGGATGGAGAAGCAAAACACCAAGGGAAGCCGAAATGGCAAAAGGGGGGTGGTGGGGAGGGAGAGAGCTTCTTTCTTCTTGCAGCTTATTTTATAGCTAGAAATCCGCCCAAACTCCCCAGCCCAGCCCATTCTGGGCTGGGCTATCTAGAGATGAAAACAGGAAAACAGCTCCATAGAATGTAGCAACCTCAGGAGACCATCTGGTTATTTACAAGGACCCAGAGCTAATTAAAAGCCTCCTAGCAGAGCTGGGAGAAGCTACAAGCCAAATGTAACTTCCCCTGGCAGGAAGGATCAAATGCCCTCAAGTAATTTCTCCCAGCACCTCACCTAATATCTTAAACCAAGATCTGCCTGGAATTGCCTTTATAGGGTAGAGAAGGGGTTTCTGATATGGCATGTCTCTGTACCAAAGACTAATACTAATGCCAGTTAAATATTTCTCCAAGCCTTCACAAGAGTCTCGTCTACTTCACGGTAGTTTTGTATTTTAGTTGCCTTTGAGTTATCAGGGAAGTCATGCTTGCTTGCTTGGAGGCAAACAGCATTTCTCTCTGATCTAATTACTTAGAGATCCAACGTGGCCAGGCAAATATGCTGGTAAGATCTAGCTAGTCTCACGATGCTTGTGGTGGCATGAGAGAATATTTATACCAGCCAGTACAGAATACATGGTCAGATAAGACTGCCACATTCAGACTATCCCCTATCTATGAAGTGACCGGCAGGAGGCAATCCAGGGCAGATGCAGAGGCCTAGGCTTTTAGGTGTCCTGCAACACCACACGAAGCACCAAAATCTGAATGTACATTGTTCTGATGCTTAGTAAGTGATGTAGGGCATTTTTTCATGTGCCTTTTGGCCATTTGAATTTCTTCTTTGAGAAAGTTTCTGCTGGGTTGGATTTCTTTCTAGTAAAATTCTACCAATGTCTTATATAAATTTGATATTAACCCTTTATCAGATAGGTGCTGGATATATAATATTTCTCATTCTGTGAGCTGTCTTTGTATCCTAGACACTGCTTCTTTTGAGGTACAGAAGCTTCTTAGCTTCATGTAGTCCCATTTGCTTATCTTTGCTACAACTTGCTTTGTGGTAGCAAATAAAACCCACTGAGATTCATTCTTGAAGATTTTTGCCAATGTTTTCTTCCATGCATCTTATGGATTCAGGTCTAATGTTGAGATATTTAATTCATTAAAATTATTATATCAGTGAGATAGACCATTGCAAAGATGTTCATGATTGGGTTTCAGTCATACAGTGTTCCAGCACTCATCCCTCCACAAGTTCACATTTATCACAACCAATGTGCCCCATTTTCCTCCCATCCCTAGTCCCTGGCATACCTCTATGCCAGGCAATTTTCTTCTCTCTTTCTCTCTCTCTCTCTCCATCTCGCGCCTCCCTCCCTCTCTCTCTTTTCTTTTGCACATTGTGGTTTGCAGTACATACACTGAGGGGTTATCATGTATACCTTTACCTGCTTTCAATACTCAGGTCCAGTCTAGAGTTACAATTTCCAACTATTGTTGGCAAACTGGTCTATTCTCTATCTTACTTAACCTCTGTCCCCCACACACTGTGATAGATTCCAACCATCGATAAGTCCTTTAATCTATTTTGATCTGACTTTTGTGCATGGCATTAGAAAGAGATGAGCTCATTTTTTACATGTAGTTTTCCCAGCACCACTTGTTGAAGAGACTTTACTTGCTCCACTTTATATTTTTCTCCTTTATCAATGATTAAGTGATCATATATTTGAGGGTCAGGATATTAAGTATATTCCATAGGTCCATAGGTCTATCTTTATCTCAATACCATGCTGTTTTAACTAGTACCACATTGTAGTAAAGTTTGACATTGGGAAAGGTGATGCCTTCCATCTTCTTTTTCCTAAGGATTGCTTTGGCTATTCGTGGGGATTTATTGTTCCATATGAATTTCAGGAGTAGTCTATATCTTTTAAAAACATAGATATCCTTATAGAGACTGCAATGAATCTGTATAATGCTTTAGGGAGTATTTCCATTTTGATAATGTTAATTCTCCCAGACCATGAGCAGGGTGTGTGCCTCAATTTCCTCATGTTCTCTTTTATTTCTTAGAGCAGTGTTTGGTAGTTTTCTTTATATAGGTCCTTTACCTCCTTGAATAAGCTGATTACCAGGTACTTGATTTTATGAGCACAATTGTGAATGGGATTATTTTATTAATACCACTTCCTTCTCTTTCATTAGTTGTATATAGGAAAGTCATGGCATATATTGACTTTTATTACCTGTCATTCTACTATATAAATGTATCATTTCTATGAGTATTTTAATAATCTTCAGGATTCTCTTAGTATCATGTCATCTGCAAGTAGTGATAGCTTGACTTCTTCCTTTCCTATCTGGATGCCCTTGATATATATTTCCTGACTAGCTGCCATGGCAAATACTTCTAGTACTATATTAAATAAAAGTGGTAAGAGTGGGCAGCCTTGTTCTGTGCCTGATATTAGAGGGAAGGTTTCTGTTTTTTCCCCATTGAGTACCAACTTTTTTGCCTTTCCCTTGAAACTTAGAACTCTCCCCAGGTATTTAGCCTGCACAAAGTCAAGTGCCTTCCTTGCTCTTGCCCCATCTGCATGAACCAACTCAGGTCACTCTTCCAGGATCCCAAAGACAGTATTAGTGGGCATAAGCAAGCATCCACTGCCAAAACTCAGGAGTTGTGAAAGTCAGTCAATAGAACTGAAGGTAGCTTAAAATATGCCCCAATGAAAGCCTGGCTTCATGGACAAATGCCACAAATCTGTTTATTCTCTCTGAGAGTCATTCACTCACACACTGCTGTGTGGAGTCGTAGAGTTGGTTAGGAGCCCAGTGCTAAGCAAGTGGCTGGAAAAACCTGTGATTCTGTTGCTTGTGTGTGCATGTGTGTACAGAGGTGTGTGTGAAGTCATGCATGTGTGTATGCATTTGTGCATATTAGTATTCCTGTGTGTTTGTGTGTGTACATATGTGTGCATGTGAATTTTGTGTGTTAATATCATGTGTGTTCATGTTTATTGTTCCTTTATCTGCAGGAATCCCCAAGATGTGAGTCCATCTGTGTTCTCTAGCACAGAGTCAAGTGCAGCAGCTTCTTGGAACTGTAGAGTTTCCCGTGGTGGGGAAACATCCCCCTGCCCCACTATGGTCATCATCTGTAGTGCAGACTCTGTTCCCATCACCCAGGCTGTATCCAGCCTTGGTGGCATAGAGACCAGCTGTTCAGAATCTCATCTGACTCTGTAGTGACTCAATGGTTCCAAAGCTGTGCTCAAATTCACTTGGATGACATTATTTCTTTTTATATTCATGAAGAGCAAGGTTTGTTACTTTAGAAAGTCTTAAATTTGGAGCCATCAAACTACTTTTGTCAAGGGCCCACAGAGATTGTATAGGAGTTAAGGTGCCTGCCTTGCATGCAGTCAGCCCTGGTTCAATCTCCAGAATCCCAGAGGACTACTAGGAGTGATCTCTGAGCATAGCAAGGAATAAACCCTGAACACAGTCAGGTGTGACTCCAAAATTAAAAATTAAAAAAATTCTAGTCATCATGTATGAATATTTAGATGTATTTCCCTATCCTGGCTATTGCCAATAGTGCTGCAGGAACATAGGGAGCATATATATTTTGAAAGAGGAGGATATATATACTCAGTGGAATACTGCTCAGCTATAAAAAATTGAAATAAAACCTTGCCTTTGAGACAACATGGATAGAGTTGTGATTATTTTAAGCAAAGAAAATCATAAAAGAAAAAGACAACTTCTTGTGTCTTCAATCATACATGGATTACAAGGAGACAAAACAAATGATCTGACAGAACAAAAAAATCCAAATGTAATAAGCTCTTACATTCTGAGGTCAATGTTGTATCCACAAAATGGAAAAGTGAATGGGTGAGGTAGATAAAGGTACCCAATTTACTAGTGTGGCCAGTATCAGCATTTGATGGTAGGTACAGGATGGTATAGACATATATCAAGGTAAGATATTGTGCTCTTGAAACACACATACTTTTTTTCTATCAAACAATTGACAGGTGGTTAATTTAAGGATAGGCTTTAGCTTTTCATGCTAAAGTACATATCATTTGTCAATCTGATTAGGATACATCTTGGAGTCTTTTTTGTTAGAATCTGTTTAGCTGGTACCCTTTGGGCTTCTTGTATCTGGATGCCTGCATCCTCCAGCTCTGGAAACTTTTCAGCAATGATGTCTTGAACTGTTGCTACCTCATTGGGGTTGTCTCTCTTTCCCTCTGGGACTCAAAAGATTTTTATGTTGTTATTCTTGAATTCAAAGAACAACATATGAATTCTATAATTCATACTGGTTATGCCAAATACCAGTAACAATTATAGACCTCATTCCCATGACTTGATAGAATGGTTTGAGTCTCTTATGTTCCTAGAGCAAGCAGGTGCCCTTGGGCTCTACTTGCATGAGACAGGACATATGGAGATGTTACTGGAGCCCGCTCGAACAAATCAATGATGAACGGGAAGACAGTGATACAGTGATTCTTGAATTCATCCCAATGTTCTCTTGCCCACGTCTGAGCTATTTTGAGGTCTTTTCCCATCTTCTGTATTTGCCTGAGTCTTTCTGCAGCTCATCTTCAAGCACATTGATTCTGTCTTCAGCTGTTGTCAATCTACTGTTGAGGGCACCCATTGAATTTTTCATTTCATCACCAAGTTTTTATTAATGACACTTCTGTTTGCAGTTTTCTTATTTTTTTTTCATTTCCTCCTGTATTTTATTGGTTGTCCATTCCACTGTTTCCTTCATATCCTCTTGTATTTTATTGTATAAAATAAAGTTCCACTGTTTCTTTGAGCTCATTAAACATCCTCACCATACATCACTGAATTATTTGTCGGAGAGATTATATATGTGGATCTGTCTTGTTGAGGCTTCAAGACTCTTTTCTTCATCCATTTCTTGTGATGGGAGTCTAATTCGTTTCCCTATGATGTCATGGTAGTCTGGGAGGAATGCCCCCTATTACGGTTCTACCTCTAAGAAATATAGATTTCTTAGCCAACATGCTTAACCTAGGCACCTGGGGGCTGAGCAGGGAGCTTTCTCTTCACTTTTGATGCACTGCTTGGAAATCCATTAGAATATTTTTTGTATATCTACCGTGAGTTGTGGAGTGGTGAAGAAATGTGTGGCTGTGGAGTGAAGTGGAGTGGTCACTCTCTTAGTGGCCGGCGCTCAGGAGTATCTGGCAGATAATGGCCCATGCTGTGAAGATAGGTTCCCTACCCAGGTCTCTAAGGCCTTCTGGTTGATTCCCAACAGATGAGTCTCAACTCCCTGGTCCAGCTTACTCTAAGAATGCGTGCAGATAATGGTCCATGCTGCAAAGATTGGTTTCCTCCCTGGCTATGGTTCCTTCCCTGGCCCTTCCCAAAAGTACATCCATATCAAATCCAATGACAAGGCATACTTGGAGGGACCTGTTGACTATTGACCATTCCTAACCAATTAAGGAAAAGAGACAGAGAAGGGTAAAAACAAATCTAAGTTTTAGGCTCTATGCAGTGGGAGAAAGACTTGAATCATTTCCCTGGTCAGCAGAGGTTAGTAGGCAGAGCTGGGTGTGCCCAGTACTTGATTGTCATGGAACAAAGTTCTTTCCTGAGTTGCCATGAAGTCAAGTTCAGCACGAGGTATATCTTTTCATTTGGGGGAAAGGGGTGCCCTTTATTCTCTTTCCTTACTTCCAATGCTTCCCTTCCACTTGATAAGGACTTGGGGTGTTTCATACCTTGGTACCCCTTTACTGGAGTGAAGGATGTAAACGCAACCAGGCAGTCTTTACCACTCATCTTTCCAGAAGGTGTGAGGGGAAAAGAAGGTGTGAGGGAAGGAGTGAGGGGAAGGGAAGGAGTGAGGGGAAGGGAAGGAGTGAGGGGAAAGGAAGGTGTGAGGAGAAGGGAAGGTGGGAGGGGAAGGGAAGAGTGAGGGGAAGGGAAGGAGTGAGGGAAGGGAAGGTGTGAGGAGAAGGGAAGGTGGGAGGGAAGGGAAGAGTGAGGGAAGGAAGGACGAATGGAAGGTGTGAAGTGAAGGGAAGGGAAAGTGTGAAAAGAAGTGATGGTTGAGTGGAGGGCAAGGTGAGAGGGAGGGGAAGGGTGAGAGGGGAGGGGAAGGTGTGAGGGGAAGAGCTTGACTGCATGTTCTCAGAGGGAGAAGCCAGGGAACCTTCTCCAGGAGGTAGTGAACAGGGGAAGGGGATTCAGGACAAAACAGACACTGCCTAAACCTAGACCTAACTGTCCCTTTTTCCTTTGAGTTCTCTGCCAAGCAGCTTGTCAACTTTCTGGGCCAGTGTGGAGCTGCAGGTGACTGTGGTTGGACCAGCCCAGTGGCCATAGCCTCTGTCCTCAGAAGCTCCAGGAGACTGCCCAGGGAACCCCAGACTAGAGGTACATCTGTGGACTGCCTGGGTGACACCTCTAGTGGAGTTCTTGTGGTTCCTCCAGGTGATCGGGGTGGTGGTGGGCAGAAAAGTGGTGAATTAAGACATTTTTTGGTGCCAGGGATCCAACCTAAGTCTCAGATGTGAGTCGAGTACTGGACCACTGGACTACCACTTGAGCACCGCCAGAGTAATTTCTGAGCAAAAAAAAATTGTAAATCACTGTAGCAGGCTGGAGTGTGTTTCTGTAAAGGATTCTGGGACTGGCTTAGGCATGCTCCCATCTTGACAGTGGGCAGCTCAGTGAACGTGTTGGGTAGAGACTGGGGTCACCTACCAGACCCCTCGCGTCTCTCTGGCCTCAGATATACCCTCTCAGAAGTGGAAGGGAGAAGGAAGGGGGCTCCATCCCTGGGAGGGTCGGGAGTGTCCCCCAGCAATGCCTGGCACAGCGACCCCTCACAGGAAGATCACGGGGCTGGTTCCTCTAGGAATACGACCCCACCTCAGTGCTTCGGGACAGGAGAAAGGGAGGAGGCTGAGCCCAAATGCGGGTGCTGAGGACCAGCAGCATGCATGTGACCAGAGGTCCTTCTCCTGGTCCGGCCTCTTCCCCAGGCCAGGTTCCTGGTGCTGCCTCTATCTGGTACTTGTCATCAGTCCGCGTCCTGGCGCGCGCCCAGCCTCCCGTGCCCCGTAGAGGGCGGCAAAGAGCGCCCAGCCAGGCGGCCCCAGCCCATCCTGCTTGTGTGACTGCCTGCAGGTGCCTCGCGACCACCCGCTGCCACTACCGTGCCTCTGTGTGTGTAGCAGCTTTGGGGGAGATGACTCACGGAGCGCTCTCCACTCTCTGTCAGACACACAGCGGTGGCCAAGTCACTGTGCAGAATCTAGGGGGAGGCGGGCTGTGAGGGTTCAGGCTCCAGAGACCAGGTGGAGGTGGGGGCCCTGCCAGGTGTGAACTGCAGGGGCGGGGCAAGGCACTGTGGGGACAGAGCAGCAGCTTGGAAATCCTGCTGGTGGGCACAGTGGCCAGAGTCACATCAGACAGCCCCCACCAGAGTCCCAAGTGCCTGGGGGAGCCAGCAGCCCCCGCTTTCCCTGGCACCCACTGCCCCCTGAGCTGTCTCAGCTCTGCCTGGCTTCTCTTTGTAGAGAAATAGAGGCCCAGGGGCGGGAGGTCGCTGGCCCACCCAGGTGCCTGGAGCCCCGAATGCCGCCCTGCCCCAGGAGATCAGGAACTGGTGCAGGGGGACACGGCTGCCCTGCGGGTGGGCAGGGGGTGGGACTGCAAGGGGTTGCAGGGGCGCCTGAACAGAGCTCCAGACTCCACCCAGAGCTTCCCTGCAAGCCCCAGAAGGGGTTATTTTGCTTTTTAATTATCATTTTCACTTTTTTTTCTCCTCATAAAAAAGTTTTAATATACACAGTAAATTAAGCCCAGAAAAAGGGAGGGGGCACATTTCATCTTTAATCTATTTACTTCTGAATATTTAACATACAATTCTGGCACCAATCACCAAATTTAACTGGAAAATTACTCACTAATCTGTTTGCTTATTTGGAATAATTGGGTCGGCTGCCAGCACGAGGATTTCCCCCTGTTTAATATCTCAGTTAGTAGTCCAATTTCAGCTTGGCGGCATAATTACTCTGACAGAGCTGTAGCCACGGGGCCTGTGAGTGGGGCTGCTTTTAAACCGTAAATTATGAAGGATTAGCATTTATGAATTTTAAATCAGGGCCCGGGTAGGGAGACACTAAAGCTGCTTAACGCTGGGGAACAGCGGCCTCCTATAGCAGCAGATCTGTAACCCTTCCTCTCCCAGGACAAGCTGGGACTAGGAAACCAGGAGGAGCTGGGGCTGGGGAGCGAAGTTGAGTTGGGACTGGGGAACCAGGATGAGCTGGGACTGGGGGAACCAGGATGAGCTGGGACTGGGAAATCAGGAAGAGCTGGGACTGGGAAACCAGGAGGAGCTGGGGCTGGGAACGAGGTTGAGCTGGGGCTGGGGCACCAGGATGAGTTGGGGCTGGGGAACCAGGAAGAGCTGGGACTGGGGAAACCAGGAGGAGCTGGGGCTGGGGAACGAGGTTGAGCTGGGGCTGGGGAACCAGGATGAGCTGGGGCTGGGGAACCAGGATGAGCTGGGGCTGGGGGAACCAGGAAGAGCTGGGACCAGGGAACCAGGACAAGCTGGGGCCGGGAACCAGGATGAGCTGGGACCGGGGAGCGAGGGAAGAGCTAGGACCGGGAACCAGGAAGAGCTGGGACTGGGGAACCAGGAAGAGCTGGGACTGGGGAACCAGGATGAGCTGGGACTGGGGAACGAGGAAGAGCTAGGACCGGGGAACCAGGAAGAGCTGGGGCCGGGGAACCAGGAAGAGCTGGGGCTGGGGAGCGAGGGAAGAGCTGGGACTGGGGAACGAGGAAGAGCTGGGGCTGGGGAACCAGGATGAGCTGGGACTGGGGAAGCAGGATGAGCTGTGGCTGGGTAACGAGGACCAGCTGGGATCAGGGAACTAGGAAGAGCTAGGGCTGGGGAACCCAGCTGTGTGGAGACTCGAGGTGTGGGAATCCAGAGGACACAGGGGAGGGGAGTGGAAACAGAAGTCATGTTGGAGCTCCTGGGCCTTGGAAACCTGGGCTGGCGTGGAAACATGTGGCCTCCCCAGGATCTTGGGGTGCCGGCTGCCTGTGTCAGCTCAGCTCCTCAATGCTCCCAAGGAAGCTTGGAGTGATTCCTTGGGGAACCAGGAATGAGCTGGGGCTGGGGATGAGGGTCAGTATGTCTGACTGAAGGCCCATATGTCTGCACCCTCACGTAGAAAGAGTCTCTGCCTGTTTTAAGAATCCGCATCAGTCTGGGTGTCCATTACACTGCCAGTGCCACTGGCACTAAGTGTAGCCACCTGCTGTGCCAACTATGGGGAACTTAGAGTTCCCAGAACCCCCCTTCCTTCCCACTCTGCCTCTGCCCATCCCCTCTCTGGCACATGTGCACCAGGAACCCTGTTTGGAGCCAGATGAATGTGTGGAAACCCTGCTGTGCTCCATGTTAGCTGTGTTACTGTGGGAGACACTTAACTCTGCTGACTCTCATTCATCAGTTAACAGAGGTCAGTCAGCCCAAGCCGCAGGACTGCGGGGAAACGGCTATCAGATGCCTGGGAGGCATTTGTGTGGAGGGGTCAGTGTAGAGGGGGTCAGTTCCACACTCCTTGAAGGCACCCCCAAACCAAGTCAACACCAGTGCCCTCCCCCACCCTCATGCCTCCCCATCAGGGGAAGTACGACATCTTCACATCCCATGTTCTGGTTCATCTGTTAGTTTCCTTATGATGCTGATAAACAAGGCTGGGAGCCTGTGGGGAAGTCACTTGGCCCAGCCTGAGAGGGTGCCAGTCACGTCTATAGCTTCACATCCCTGGAGGGCCCCTACAGCACAGGCTGTTAAGCTAGCTTGCTGGGATTGAATGTGCAAGTGCTGGGTGGCCATGGGCATGTTACTGAGCTGCTCTGTGCCTTTGTTACATTTTTGCTTATTTTGCTTTGAGTCACGCTCTGTGGTGCTCAGGAACTCCTCACACTGCTTGGGAGTTTGCTCCCAAAGGAGCTCTGGGAACGGTGTGATCATACTCAGGCCTTCTGCATTCAAAACAGGAGCTCAGCCCAGTGAGTGAGTGATTTGGGTCCTGGGCTTCAGTTTCTTCAACTGCAAAATGGCTAAAAACACAACTATGTCATCATAGTGCCATGAGTCTTAATGACCTCATAACAGGAAGAGTTCGGAGTCAGTCCTGGCAAAGCACTAGTTGTATTGGTTATGACTATATATTGCCTGTGTGAGGAAGGTAACTATTTTGCTTGGTGGAATCTGTCTTTCAAAACTTGAGGTCTCTCGATTGTATAAAAAGAATGGAAGGAAGAGAGACAGAATCCAATAGGGCTGGACAGCTAGCACTGCCCTGGGCCCAGGCCGAGTGCGTTACTCAGGCAGCCCTCACAGGTCAGATCTCTGCCATCCTTTCGTGGCAGAGGGGGCTGGCATCACATGTAAGGCCGAATTGACAGATCCCAGGGGCCACAGCAACTTGGAGCTAGTAGAGGTTGTGGGAGCAGGAAAGAGTTCAGGGGACCTCTGTCTTCCAGGGTCCCCAAGGCGCCTATGGCAGCGCAGTGGTTGTCTGTGGAGGGAATATGGGTGGCTACTCTGGGCATCCTAGCAAGAGGGAAGATGGGTCTGATGGCTTCCATCTGTGTCCATCTCCAGGACTAGTTTTGTGCAGTCCATTCCCACTCCCAGCTGGCCCCATGGCTGGTTCTAGATCCTGCTGTAGCCAGTATGACAAACCCTCGTGCCTTAATGGGAGTCCACTAGCTGTGCTCGGCCCATCAGGACCTCATTCTTTGTAGCTGACAAAACCGGGTTCTTGCCTGCCAGGGCTATGTGTTTCATGGCAGAGCAGATAGAGCAGGTCACTGGCTGATGTTGCTGGAGGGGGCCCCACAATCTGCACACAGGACCAGGATGGGTATTCTTGACTTCATGGAACCTACTCGGTGCTTGTGACCACTTGACACCAGTCTTGGCCTTGGTCTCAGTGACAGTTCAAGCTGCAGCCTCAGCTTCCCTGGGGCTGGATGCGCCCAACCTCTGCCCTCGGTGAATCCTTGGGAAACAGCTGTCAACTCGGAGCCCCAGAAAGCCCTCATGTGTCGTGTGGTCACCCTCCTTCCCTGCCACTTGTTGTGATAGTCATTGTTGTGGTATCTGGGGTTCATGAACATGCTGCAGTCTCACACATGCAAGGCAGGTATTCTGCCATGGGGCCCCAGCACCAGCTCCCACCAATGCACTTTATTTGTTTTGTGGGAGAGGGACTATCCCCAGCAATGCTCTGGGCTCTGGGGTCAGCTCTTGGCTTGGCAGTGTAGGTTGAATGGCTTTGGTGCTCTGTCCTGGCAGTGGTGGGTGTGTGTGGCTGAAAAGCATCTGGAAATCAAGCGCAGGGTGTTGTGTGCACATTCTGTTTTCTTCTATTTTCCACCTCCTCCCTAGCCCAAGAAGTCACTTGATCACTTGACATCCCGTTATTCATCGATTTGCTCGAGTGGGCACCAGTAACATTTCCATTTGACCTTATCATGTGCCAGTGTAGCCCAATGACATCTTGTTGCTTCAGGTATACGAAGAGCCTCAAACCATTCGTTCAGGGTCTTGATGAAGAAGCCTGACCATTTTGTAGGTGGGCAACCACGTGATCTTTTGACTTCCCGTGGGATCCAGTCGGTAGTGGCTCTAGTCCAGCAGTCATCTCCAAATCGCATTACATGTCCAGCCCATCTGATTTTCGAAGTCACTTTTATTTTTAACTTATTATTACTTATATTATTATTATTTGGGGAGGGGTTGGGTCACACACAACAGTGCTTAGAGGCCATTCCTGGCTCAGGAGTGACCCCTGGTTGTGCCTGGGAGACTCTAGGCAGTGCCAGGGTGCAACTGGGGTCAGCTGCATGCAAGGCAAGTGTCCTAATCCCTGGGGGTCAGCTGCACTCAAGGCAAGTGTACTAACCCCTGGGGCCAGCTGCAGAGCAAGGTGCCTGTCCTAACCCCTGTACTATCTCTCTGAGCTCCTAATGCACTTTCAAGAGGTGACCTGCATGGTAGTTTTGCATCAGCAATTAAATCAATAAATTGAATAATTTATGAATTTACCTCTTTGTATGCCATACCCCAGCCATCTGTCCCACAGGAGCTCTGACTTGAGGGGCAAGCAAAGGAGAAAGGGCCTGCACAGGGCTGGCTGTGCATGCAGAGGCAGAGGAGAGGGCTGCGGGCCCAGGGGCCCCCAAAATTTCCAGCTGGCTGGTCGGTGACCACACAGGGATGTTTGATGGATGGGAAGGGCCTGGTTTGTCAAGTCCTTGCTGGGCTCTCTGATAACTCATTATATTTCTTTCTTTACAAATTGCACCATTAGCACTCTGGAACTGAAGGGAACTGCAAGCAAGAGCATCCTACTCTGCTCTGTGTTGGGCACAGTCCCTTGTGCATCAAGGCTTGCATTTCAGGGGGGCAGCTAGGGACAGTGGGTGCTAGTGGCCACATCTTTTCAAAGGGAAAGTGAGTTTGCTTTCTCCAAACACAGGAGAAAAAAAGAGTTTAGGCCAAGTCCTCCTGGATTTAAATAACAAGATCTTCCTCACTTCTTGTTGGCTTTAGACTGGGGGGCTCTGATCCCTCTTTGAGGGGTTAAACTCCAACCCCATTAAGCCATTTATGGAAAGCTGACCACCAGGGAGGGAGGTGGCCCCTCTTCCTGCAGCCTCCCTAAACCCCACAGATTCTGAAATTGGTTGTCACTCTCAGTCAGAGGATTCTAAACAAGCAGGCTCTAATCCCTCTGTTAAGGAGATACTTATTTTGTCTGAAAAACTTCAAAGAGCCCATGACAGACACTCAAAATCAAAATTAGCATTCCAATGAGGATTTAAAAAATAATAATTCTTCCAGTTCTGCCTTGGAGAGGAAGAGAGGGGAAATAGCTGGGAGTCTGGGGAGGAAGGGAGACAAGTGCCTTTCATGTGCCCACCCTGAGGAGCTCTGAGGTCTGACCCCTCCCAGAAAAGCAGAGGGCCTTGCTGGGTGGGCAGTAGAGATTTGGCCCCTAAGGACTGCAGATGAGGATGCCAAAGCATAAAGGGTTGGTGGGATTCTGACCACCAGCCACGGGTTCAGTTGCAGCCAGGCCTTGGTGGCCCAGTGGTTTTGAGTGTAGGTGTGGGCACGGTGGTCTCTGATCACAGGGTTCAGGAGTGAAGGAGGCTGACCTGTGTCCCGAGGGACAGAATCTGGAGCCAGTAGGCCTTGCCGACATGCCCGCACATCACGACCCTCTGGAAGCCAATATAGGGTCCCGAACACTCCTTGTCCCCCACAAAGTCTCAGCAACTTTTCTGTCTTTTTATTTTTATTTTTTTTATTGAATAACTGTGAGATAGGCCATTGCAAAGCTGTTCGTGATTCGTTTCAGTCATAGAGTGTTTCAACACCCATCCCTCCACAGTGCATATTTCCCGAGATTCTGTCCCACCACACCCCCAACCTACCTCTATGGCAGGCACTTCTCTCTCTCTCTCTCTCTCTCTCTCTCTCTCTCTCTCTCTCTCTCTCTTTACTCATTGTGGTTTGCAATACAGACACTAAAGAGTTATCATGCATATCCCTTTACCAACTTTCAACACTTAGGTCTAGCTCAGTGTGACCATTTCAACTATTAATGTCATCTTGTCCCTACTTTATCTTACCTAACCTCTGACCTCACACACTTGTAGATTTCAACGATTGACACATTCTCTTGGCCCCTGTTTTTGCTTGACCATGGATATTAGTCTCATACTTTTTTTTTTTTGCTTTTTGGGTCACACCCGCGGCACTCAGGGGTTATTCCTGGCTCTGCACTCAGGAATTACTCCTGGTGATGCTTGGGGGACCATATGGGACGCCGGGGATCGAACCCGGGCGGCACAGACCAGCTGCGTGCAAGGCAAACACCCTACCGCTGGGCTATTGCTCCGGTCTAGTCTCATACATTTTTATTTTATGTCCCACAAATGAATGCATCATTCTATATTTCTTCTCGCCTTCTGATTCCTTTAGCATCTTCTCTTCTGGAAACTTTTTCCCTGGACCTCCCCTCTCCTGTAGCTGGAATTGTCTCTTAGTTCTGCCTTATTCTTCAGCCTTGCCCATGCCAGAGGCATGGGCACCCCCCCTCTCAGGGACCCTCTTTTCTGTCCAGCAGACACCCCAGGTCCAGTCAAAGCTTCTCTCACACATCCTTGGGAGCCTGCATTAACTCCTCCAGCTGGGCTCCCTGGCCACCCCCCTCCACTGCATACCTGCTCCCGGTCCAGCAGTCTAGGCAGGGACTGTGCCTCCTGCACTTCTGGGCAGGCAGCAGCCTTATTACCCCATCATTACCCCTCTTTGGCAGCTCACACGGACTCTTCCACAGCACCCCCTGAATACTTTCCATCCCTGGTCACAGTCAGATTCTGTCCTTCCTTCACTGTGAAGCCCTGTTCTCAGTCTGGCCTCTCCGGACAAAGGCACAGCTGCCAGCCCAGTGGACCCAGCAAACCTGCAGGTCGTCACAACACAGAGGGTCAGAGAAGTCCAGGGGCTCCCTGAGGAGGACTCAGGTCCTGGGGGCAGAGAGATAGAGAGAGGGAGAGAGAAATATAGGGATTCTAGAAAAACCTGGGAACAATGGAGAAATATTCTGCTGAAACTGCTGAAACTGCCCAGAGCTCCTCCTGGGCTCAGCCTGGTTCCTTTTGAAGACCTAGAGCCTGGTTACCTGTTCAAGGAACATCAGGACAGCACAGGAGCTTCAGGGAGCTGAAGGAGGGACTTGACAGTGCCACCTCCCACCTCAGCAATCCCAGCCTCCAGTGAGAGACCTTCTCTGTATGCTCATCAGCTCCTGATTTGAGGAAAGTCTGGACACCCCCCCCACCAAGGCCCAGCTTCCCATGGCAGGGTCGGTCTCTTCTGACTGCCCGCACTGTCCTAAGAAAATGGGGTCTATTCAAAGCACTCAGCCCCACAGTTCATGTCAGAAGTTCCAGAATGTTCCTGCTCAGAAACAATATTGGACAACCAGAGACTGTGTTGTCCAGTAGAGATATACTGAGAGGCACATACATGATTGTTAATTCCTAGGAATTATATTCAAAGGTTATTTTCCATAAGATTTCTTAGTTTAGCCCAATATTCTTGGTTTGACATCACCCTGCATACCATCATTTCAACACATTACCAACATGAAATTGTTAATGACACACTTTAACTTTTTTGGGTGATGCATCTTAGAAATTCAGTGGGTTTTAATACATCTTAGCTTATCTCAAGCATAAGCAGCTCCTGGGACCCTGGGGCTGGTGAGTACTGCATTCGGCAGCAGAGACAATGAACTGGGTTTGCTGACCAGGAAACTAGTGAGGGGAGCTATGGAACTTGCCATGGATTGAATCTGTGTCTCCCCCATTCATATGTGAAAACTCAATTTCCCATGTGAGGGTATTAGGAGGTGTGGCTTTTGGGCAGTTATTAGGATTAGATAAATTGTAAGGGTGGAGTCCTCATGAGTGAGATTAGAGCCCTTGGGAAGGTCAAGTGAGAACTTTTGCTGTCTCTGCTTTCTGTCACGTGAGAACACAGTGAGCAGCTGGTGGTCTGCAACCAGAAAGGGGACCCTCAGAACCTCACATGCTGGTGTCTTCTAATTTTCAACTATGAAGAATCAATTTCTGGTCCGAGAGACTAGGCTCAGAGGCTATGGCACTTGTCGTGTGCATGGCTGACCCTGGTTCAAGCCCACAAACACCACCAGGAGTGATTCCTGAATACAGAACCAGGAATAAGCCCTGAATACTGCTGGGTATGGCCCCAAGCCCCTAATAAATGAATATTTTTTTTTGTTGTTTACAAACTACCCAATCTATGATAGTCTATTACAATAGCCCAAATGAAAACAGACTTGCTTGGGCCGGAGTGATAGACCAGTGGGGAGTCCAGCATTTGCCTTGCATGCGAGCAATCTGGGTTCGATCCTTGGCATCCCATATGGTCCCCCCACACACCACCAGGAGTGATTCCTGAGTGCAGAGCCAGGAGTAGACCCTGAGCATCGCCGGGTGTGACCCAAAACTCAAAAAAAAAAGAAAGAAAAAAAAGAAAAGAAAAGAAAAGAAAGCAGACTTGCTAGTGAAAAGGGCTGATAAACCAGATTTAGGGATAAAAGTTCCCTTCACAGCTCCTCTCGACTTGAGGGAACTCAGTACCAAGATACAAGAGCCCTGGGCAGGGCCTCAGAGCTGATCTCCCTTACTGAATCCTCTGCTGAGCCCTTCCTATATCCTGGTCTTGGGCAGATCAAAAGTCATACTGAAACTGGGGTCCCCACCTGGCCCTGTGTGTGCACTGGGGACAACCCTCATCCTAAAGAGCTTGCAGTCGAGTGATAGTGACAGCTTGGAGCACTGTATGGGTGCGAGGATGAAGTATCATCTTTCACAGGGAGATGGAAAGGTAATACCTGAGCTGGAGAAGGAAGGGGCAGAGAAAATAGAGGGGAACCACTCCGCCTCCAAAAACCTCATGAATTAGCCCTCTCTGAAGGACAAACAGCTGGGATCAGGAGAGTCCCCCAAGTGACTGGCCTGATTCTTATCACAGTTCTGCTAGGCAGGTAAAACTGTAGAGTGACAGGTGCCAGGACATCACCATAGTGCCCAAGAGCCTGGCTTCAGCCTGGCCCCTTCTTCTCAGGCAATTTAGACTTTGGGATAAACTGAGTCTGCCTATAACCAACCCTGGGGACTCTGGGATAAACTGAGTCTGCCCATAGTCAATATTGTCCCCTTGTTGGGGAGGCTGCAGTCTGTGATAGCGCTGGTCTTAGGGGTGGTGGGGCCCCAGCTCTGCAGATAGAGTCTCACTGCCTCATGCCCCCACCTGGCCACTAAGCCCGTGCAGATGCCAGTAATGAGCATCTCCTACACTACCGTGGCTCAGAGGCGGCCTCCTGGAGGCCGGCCTTGTTCTCATTGTCCAGCGCCAACCCCAATGCAGCAGGCCTGGGCCTCAATCATGATCAATGGGCCGAGGATGTGCTGACGAGGCACTTTCATCTTTTCTCAAGGCCTGTGTTTGAACTTCTCTGAGCAAGCGGCCTTCCTAAACAGGCCTGTCTTCTAAGAAGGCAGCCAATCTCCTTCCGTTGCTTCCTAAGCAGGCTGATCCTGAGTTATTGAGGCACAAGAAAGGAGATGTTCAAAGGCAAATCTAAATGACCGTCCTCTTCAAACTGGGGAAAAGTCTTATTAAGTCGCCGGCGTGTGAGTCCTGGCCTATTTCTGTCTGCAGACCTTTCTTCCTTTGTGCCACATAAATGGACACATCGTATTGATTTTCTTTCAACCTAGATCACCTCCATGGCTGAGAATATGGGCAGACAAATGTCACTCCTTCTTTCCCTTGGGGCTGAGGAAGAATGGGGTAGCAGCCAGGGGGCCTGCTTGGTGGGGGCTGCGCACCCCCCCTACACACACCACCCCTGTGCTTTTTCCCACAGGACTTAGCAGAGCTGCTGGGGGCCAGCATTTTCCCTGGAGGAGCCGGAAGAGGCACTGTGGGCCTGCGGGAGGCTTTGAGATTGTGCAGTCCAGAGGCCAGGGAGAAGGATAGCGCCAGGACCCCTTAATTACCCCTGACCTTGCCTGCTCTCTTTTCTCCTTTATCACCCCTGACCCGTCCTCTGTCACTCTTACACAGTGCTGCCCCATCTGTCTGTTCTCCTCTGTCACTCTTCTGCTCCATCTGTTTGTGCTTCTCACCTTCCCCATAGGATCTGAGCCTTGCCGTTTCCATGCCTGGAGTGTCGGTTCCTGTCATCCTCAAGGCTCATTCCCTCACCACCAAATCTCCAGCCAACTGCGGACTCCTCAGTGGAATGTCCCAGCCGCCTGAACTTGCATCCTCTCCCTGGAATCCCCTAATGCTCTCCCCATTTCCTTTTTATCACTGTGCTCAGGATAACTGACATCTTGACACTTGCTTGAGTTCGTTGCCTCCAACCACGAAAATTTAAACTGCATGTCATCAGATGTGCTTATCGTAGTGTTTCCTGGTGTGTAGCACATAGAGGTGCTCAATACATGGTTTGCAGGCAAGTCAGGCAACCAGACGTTTGCTAGTTGTCCCGTTTACTGTGAATTATTGGAGCCAGCCTCTAGAGGGGCGCATTAGGGGGGTGCCCTCTGCCCTGACCTGTCAGTAGGCAGCGTGTCAAATGTCAGCCCACACTGAGGCAAAAAATGCCCCATTCCGGGGACCTGGCCTAGACACTGCCTTACCTAGCTTTGGCTCAGAATAGTGGCCATCTGTGGTCACAGCTGGACCTGCTGCCCTCCCGATGCAGGAGGTGCTTTGCTCCATTAGATCTGCTAGAAATATGAGGACTTTAGCTGCACAGGGCACTCCCAGAAGGTGGGGTCTCTTGGGGGATCTCAGGACTGCTGCTACACCCCTCGGCTGGGTAAATAAGGAATAAAGGACTATACATTGTGGACTGATTAATGTCCCCCATCCCTAATTCACATGCAGGAAAGGATGAGCACTCCCCAAAGCGTCTTGGATTCACATAGATTCTGAATGAATTTTGGGCCATTGCACATTCAGAAACCTTTTATTGTTATCCCTTTTCATGAACGTCATGTTTAGTTATGGCAGAGCTTCTTAAACTTTCTCCAATTGTGGCCGCCTTTCTCCAAACCTGTGTATATCAATATATAAAATAGATACACAATCAAAAGTCTACTGAGAATGAATCATAAAGAAATTGGTTTTAAAGCAAAGTTTTAAAAAGATCACGATCCATAGTTTAAGAGTGAGTGATGAGGAGGGTGGCCTTAGGAAGGTGGCCGTGAAAGAGGCTTCCCAAGCTCCCCAGCCTTTGCACAATGTGGGAATACAGTCTGAAGCCAGTCACTGCTGCAGGGGTCCCAGCCTTGGCACCATGTGGGGACACAGCCTGAAGCCAGTCACTGCCACAGGGGAGGCTTTGCCAGAGTTCAGCCATGCTGTGCCCAGATCCTGTCTCTCCCCACCTTTGTATGTGCAAGAGATATCCAAGTCTAGGACAACTGTTGCAATAGATCACATACACTGATCATTGTCCAAGGTAGCTTGGCAGACTGGCGGGGTCTCTGGGGCAAGCCTGGTATCTCCTGGCTATTCCCTGGTATCCCATCATAGAGTGCTCTCATCTCCTGACTCGTTTCCCCACCTACACCATGAAAAGGATGACCCCGAAGACCAGAGGGCCTCTTGCTAAGTCCTTCTATTCTGAGGGAAAATCAAAACCACCAGCGCTAGGTATTGGGGTGATAAGCAGGAACATCCACCCCCTACTCTGACGTGAGATCAGTTTTCATTTGGGGGGTGCACTGGGATGGAGGGGTGTGGAGAGCCTAAGGCAGAGTGGAATCTGGGTGCAGGCCCAGGTGAACAAGTGCTGAGGGAGGTACCCTAGTGCACGCTTCATTCTCTGTGACCTTGGGCCTCACTTGGCTATAGGCTGGCCACACTCTGCAGATCTAAAGGCAATCTCACTGACCTCAGCCCTCAAGGAGACTCCATTGACGAGTTCTTCATGGTAGGGGACAATGAAAGGAGGGTGCCAAGTGTTTCTGACTCAGGGCCCAAAATCCTGCTAGCTCCCTCCTCCCAGCTCAAATGTGTTCAACAGAAGTCTGGTCACCAGCCTGGTCCAAGCCTGACCCAGATGCTGACCTTGACCCTAACAGTGAGCCCAACCCTGACCTCTAGCCCAGAGAACACATTACCCCTCAACCCCTGCCTTCTGGATGGGCCGAGCTGCAGTGGGTACAGTTGCCTTTCTGGGTTCATCTTCTCCACACAGAGATCATCAGAGATTACCTTCACCCAAGGTGTCAAATATTGTCCTGCCTCCAGGAAGCTTTTCTCCTCATTAATTCATGGATTCCCCTGGCAAGGAAGTCAGTGATTGCTACTTGTTTGGTTCACCTACTTCCTCCCCTGGAACCCCTTTTCCCTGCCCTCCTTTCCCAGGTACCCACTATCTCTCCTTCGCCCAAATCTTGGACTGCACAGGTTGTGGATTGGTCTCTGCATGCAGCTACCATGATCTTTCTAAATCTCTGGTCCTCAGTGTCTGAGTACTGCTGGGTGCCCCGACAAAATCCAGTAGCAGGGTATAGAGATCCCCTTCTGAACCCCAGAGCATTGGTGGCCAGCAGACGGAGAAAGACACAAGAATCCAGCAAATTTTCAAAAGGCTTTACTCACACTTGTTCTGGTATACAATCCAGCATCAGGAAAACCCCAGACTTTAGGTTCCTAGCTGGGCCCCAGCCACATGTAGGTTTAGAATCGTAGGCCAAGATGGCCGCTACCACATGCTAAGGCCCAACAGGGAAGAGAACAGAGAGAGGAGGCAGAGGGAGAAGGCAAAAGGCAAAAGGCGAAAAGGCACAGAAGAAAGCTGCTACAGCTTTTATAACTTTTCAGCCCAGACAAGCACACAAGAACAGAAAGCAGTTAGAGTCAATTCCCCTCAGGTAATTTCTCCCAGGACCTCACCTAGTTTCTTTGAAATGTTAATATTGCCCCAGCCAAGGCTGCAGGTCCTTGGTAGATGGGGAAGATCATCTGAGATGAACTGTATCTTAGAATACAAAGGCATGCATCTGTACCAATTCTACAGTCAGGTATATATTTCTCCAAGCCTTCACAAGATTCTCATTTTTACTTCATAGTTGTTTTGTATATTATCCTTTAAGACTTATTAGAGAGTCACACTTGCTTGCTTGGAGGCAAACAGCATTTCTCTCAGGTCTAATTACTTAGAGATCCAATGTGGCCACGTAAATATACTGGTAAGATCTACCTAGTCCCACGATGATTGTGGTAGCATGAGAGAAAATATTTATATCAGCTAACATATAATACATGGTAAGATATACTGCCACATAAAATCACAGATTCAAACTGTTCTCTTGCCCCTATATGTACAAAGTGGCCTGCAGGAGGTAACTCCAGGCAAGGTGCAGAGACTCTGGGCAAGTGTACTGCAACACTCAGAAACAAGGACTCCAGCTTAAAAGGGTGATGGATCAGCTGAACTAGCAGTATCTCCTCAAATCTTTGCTTGTCTTTTTGTTTTGGGGCTACACCATAAACAAGGCTGACTCCTAGTTCTGTGCTCAGGGATCATTACTAACATTTGGGGCACCATATGGGGTGCTGGGGATCAAACCTAAGTTAATCACATACAAGGCAAGTGCTCCACCTACCGTACTACTCTTTCTGGCCCAGCCTCTTTAAATCTTGTGTTCTTGGGTGACTGTTGGTCACAGCCCTACAGTCTCTTAAACACAGATAGAGAGAAACCTTCACTTGGCTCAGTGTACCCCACCCAAACCACCAATCCTTGCCTTGCTACCCCGAGCACTCTCTCCCTCTCTGGCCCATTTCACTCTTGTCCTTGTGGTCCTCACTTACCTGTCACTTCTGCAGGCATCTCTGCTGACCAGGTGGCTAAGGGGGTCTCTTCTGCTCCCAGGACCCCCCAGACCAGCTGCCACGCAATGCCCTCCCACTTTGCTCTCTGATGGACGCTTCTCTCTAGCAGGGGGCTGACTCAGCTCTGAGGCCAGCTTGCTGTGCGATTTTTTCTCCTTTTCTAGCCCAGGGCCTGGCCCAGGCAAGTTCTCAGTGGGTGTGTGCTGAATGAATGAGGGGCACAAGTTGGCAGGCCTGGAAAGAATTGGGCCGTTACCCCAGCATCAGCGTGCTGCCCCACAGAAGCCCCATGCATCTGCTTGCTGGGAGAAGCAGACAGACAGATGGAACCAGCACTGCTGAGGAATCCCTGGGGGAAACAGCTCATTTCCAAACGGGAGGCATACAGGCCACAGGAAGACAAAAAATTTCTCAAAATTAAACCAAAGGAGGGGTTTGGGGAGTGAGGGGGGCTCCGAGGGATTTATTAATGCACGCCTCCGAGTGATTCTTCCTTCTGCAAACAGGCGCTGGGTTAGCACTGACTTCCAAATTATATTTAATTGGACAATTATTCAAACTGAAAAACCTGCCCAGGAAACGAAGGCGGTCCTTAATAAACACCTTGTCTCCTCAGCCCCAAACAGGCAAGTCGTTTACTGACCCAAGAGGCACAATTTTGTCTTTGGTAAATTTATTTTGAAGTAATTGCCGACTCCGGGAGCAACCATTTTTCAAAGGGAAACTTGGCTCTAGCCGGCAGAATAATAAATTGTTCTCTGACCCATGTGAAGCCTAATCCCATTAGAAAGACGTGCGAGTGTAGAGGACCGCACACAGGCACAGCCCAGACACCCGCCTGAGGCTGGGCCGGCCTCCAGGATGACAGGGGACCACCACAGGATGCAGTGCAGGGAGGTGACCCAGTCAAGGTCACTGTGGGTCCAGAGGAAAGAACCATGGCTTCCTCAGCAGCCCTGTGCACAGCTGGGACCTAGAGGAGCCCCCAGCCTTAGTCACTCTGGTCCTTTCCCTGACCCCCTCTGATCTGCCCACCTCACCCTGTGTCTCCACAGGAAGGAGTTTGTTCTGCACCCCCAAACCCTGCTGGCCCCTGCCCTTAGCCACCTTCTTGGTGCCTCTGGTGATGTTGTGCAGAGCGTGGGCCCTCAGTGTCACTCGGTCAGGAAGGGGAGTCTGCTCAGTTAGCACCTTGTAGAGCTGCTGAGGGCCATGGGGAACCTGCTTGAATGAATAGAACTGCATTTATAAATAGCATCTCCATATGCAAATGAGCACTTCTAGCAGCCTGGAAACTGGCTGGTCTCTGATCACTTCCTGTTAAACACACACGTAGTTTATAAAAACGGGCATTCTTAGGCAAGAAGGGGAGGCTTTCCAAAGGGTTCCATCTTGGTTTCCTGGGAAGTCAAGTCTCCTCTTTGAATGGATCAGAAAATCTCAGTGCCTCAGGTCTGTGCTTGGTCTATCCTGGTCTATTCTGGTTTTAATTTCTTTCACTGATATGTCCGAGTGCCTTTAACAGTGCCCGTGTGAAGTGGGCTGGAGAACTATACAGACTTACTTAAGAGTTGGCTGGGGCCCTTTACTGCTCCTCAGCGCCTGTCTTCTTATGTTGAGCAGAGTATATGCTACGGGACATCAGAGTTGGAAGTACTCTTAAATAGGACATTCATGATCTCCTCTTCCTCCTCCTTCTTCCCTACCTCCTCCCTCTTCTTTCCCCCTCTTTTGCCCTCTCTCCCTCCTCTTCTCTCTCTTCTGCCTTTCCCTTGTAATTGGAGAAACAAGCTTGCTGATTGGAGAGATAAGAGGCAGAAGTGGGGCTGGGACCTGGACCTTTTATTTCCCATCCTCCATTACCTCCTGGACTTCAGGTCACCCTGTGTGTGTGTGTGTGTGTGTGTGTGAGTGTGTGTGAGTGTGTGTGTGGAAACAGCTCAACTTGGGGTAATTGTGCCAGAGAGCACTATGTAGTGTGTGTGTGTGTGTGTGTGTGTGTGTGTGTGTGTGTGTGTGAGCAACCCAACTTGGGCGCGATGGTCAGGGATCAACTGTACGGCTCCTATAGTCACACGCACTCCTGCAGATGGTTTCCTTGTTGGACAATGGCACAATAATCAGAGGCCTTTGAGAAGTTGTATATTCCTCACGGCTTCCAGTTTTTGAATGCTTACAAGGTTTCAAACACTTCCCTCACTCGTTTGATCTGAGAACTGGGTGTAGTTCCCTTGTCAGAGATTAGTTCCCTTGTCAGAGATTAGGAGACTGTGAGGTACTTGCCCGGTTACACAGCTAATAGGTCTTCCAAAGGCTACAATAGACCAGCCCATGGTAAGCGCCTGCTAATTATGATGGTCTGGAGGGTGGAGCACCATCACTGATGCTTCTGAACGGAGTGTTGAGAAGCAACCCTTTGCCAAGTATTTATGTCTTTAGTAAGATTCATGTGAGAGCCCAGCAGAGCACTTGGAACTTAGATCCCGGACCATACTGTCCCTGTACTCCTGGGCCCAGACAGAGAACCTAGAAGAGGTGCTTAAGGGGGCAAGTCCAGCCAGACCGAGCCTGACTGAGAATGTGGGGATCTCCTTGCAGCCTGGCTGGTCTTTCTGGGAGCATGTGTGTTCTTGTGAACCCCGTGGGGAGAAAACTCCATAGAAGAGCACATTGAACTCACAACCTCAAGGCCAAGGTCACTGGCTAAAGGCCCTCTAACTGCCCAGTCCATATACTTTCAAAGTGAGGACGTGAAGACACAAGCTGTGTTGCCATGAAGCTGATAGTGCGGGCAGCAGCAAATGCTGGTGCTTCTGTTTGGTAGCAGTGGTGAGGGAGGCATGAGGACCAGCTCCACGGTCTGTCCTGGAGGCAGAGTCACAGGCCGAGTTTCTGGATGATCATGCTCCCCCCCCATGCCCAACCAGTCTACAGAGATGCACCTCAGAGGACCAGGGCTACAAAGAACAAAGCCAGGGGCTTTGTTCAAGACCTTTGGTCACAGGAGAAGTTGCTGCTTGCAGCAGAGTCCAATACACCAAGAGCTGTCAGCTAGAATGAGCTCCCTGCCCACGGCTGTGTGAGCAGATTTCAACCAGTGCCAGACTGACTCCCTGATAGGGAGGATCGGTGCCTGGGCACCCCTGACTGATTCTTCCTCCCTTTGCTTCCTCCTCTAAGTCCCCAGGCTCCCCTGGGATCCCTAACACACCACATACTCTTCTCTCACTGGTGCTCACACATGTGTGCCCCATTGTCCACAGAGCACAAGAGATAACGGCAAGCTGACCCCTCACCTGTGCAGGCCCAGGGGCCTGTTCACAGCCTTATACCATGTATGCAAGGTGTTGCTATCCCATTTTAGAGGTGGGGAAATTGAGAGCAGAAAATGTTGAGTGTTCTGTTGAGCATCACTACTAGGAAGTGGGACACCAGGATCTGACCAGATGGCTCGGCCCAAGCACAGGATCAACCCATTGCTGCAGCCTCTGGCCACGCAGGGCAGCACAGAAGTTCCATCTGGGGTTGGTGGGGAGACCTAGTGATCTCAGTGGAACACAGACTTAAATAGGTACCTTAGGAATGTCTTCCAGGGCCTAGCCATGTCCTGCTATCTTGGTCATGATATCCTATCTGAAGGGGCACAGAATATGAGTCAACCCATTCTCAGAAGAAATGTTGAGGCAGGAACCACCTCAAAGGAAGGCTCAGACTGTGGTGTGGTGCTTCACCTCTGGGAATTGGTGTCAGCTGTGTTGTGATTTTCTTTTCCTTCTTTTTTTTTTTGTTTTGTTTTTTGGGCTATATCTGACTGCTCAGGGCTTACTTCTGGCTCTGTGCTCAGGGACCACTGCAGAACTCAAGATACAATATGGGGTGGATTGAACCCAGGTTGGCCACTTACAAGGTGAGCACCCTGCCCACTGCACTATCGCTCCAGACTGGTTTGTTGCTGTCTGAAGAATCTCCTCACAGTAGGCTGAGCAGGGTCTGAGAGGAGCTGGGGAAGGAGGGGCGGATTGCAGAAACCAATGATTCCTCACTCTGCAGCCTGGGGAAGGGTGCTCAAGTCAGAGAAAGTGAGGGGTGTACCCCAGGAAAGGGAGACTAGGGGCCTGAGGACCTGGAGGCGCCACCCATGGGGTAGACATTGTCATACTCTCCTGGTGCCCCCAGTCACCACCAAGGTTGGGATGAGCCAAAACTGGCCTCTCTTGAGCTTGCTCCTTTAGCGTGCACCTCCTGACAGCCCCGGGGAGGGTCACAGCAAATCACATCCTGGTTGACTGATGCACCTGACTCTGACCCCACCCCCAAGGCCACCCGGGTCACAGAAGCATCCTGTAGGGTTCAGGCCTGTAAAATGATACCATCCCCCTTTTACCCTCTCTCCCAGAATCTGGCCTTTCACGTTCCCTGTTGTTCCTGGAGCTTCCCAGCAGTGCCCCTTAGGCTCGCCATGATGATACCCAACCCAACTCAGGGTTCTAGGAGCAGGGGCAGTTCAGACACTCTCTTCTTCACATTCCTTAGCCTTCACCCACCCTTGGCCAAGTTGGTCCCAGAGAAGGGTGAGGCCGGCTCCAGAGTTTCCCTATGAGGATGTGGAGAGGCCACATCGATAGCTACCTCCATTGTCCCACTGTTGATACCCTCAGCCCCAGCCTTCTGATCTCAACATCACTTTGAACATACTGACAGTCTAAGAACTGCGGTGTCTCAGCATGATCATCATAGGTTGGTGGGAGATAATGGGGTGATGTTTGTTCTGTCATAGGGCCAAGAGAAAGGAGGGCAGGGTTTGTGAGGTTGGGCCCCAACTTCCACTCTGGGGGTCCCATATGACCCAGAAAGCTACCAGACCTGGAGGACCTGCCTGGTCTTGATCCTGTTTCTTAGTTCTAAAACAAAGGACTGACCGATTGCAGGAAACGGCCTCAAGTCTCTCCTCCCAGCTCTCATCGGTCAGCTGCCATAACTGTGGACTGGCCCTGGGATCCCTTCCTCCATGGGGCAGCATTTTAGGGCACATGAGCAGTAGAGAAAGGCTGTGAAGGCAGAGAGAAATGAATTGGGCAGGTGGAAAATTGTGAAATTTCATACATTCAGATATGCAAAAAGCATAGCCATTTATTTATTTAGTCTTTTTGAGTCGCACCTGGCAATGCTCAGGGGTTACTCCTGGCTCTGCACTCAGGAATTACTCTTGGCGGTGCTTGGGGACCATATGGGATCCGGGGATCAAACCCAGGTCAGCCGTGGTGCAAGGCAGACATCCTACCCACTGTGCTATCACTCTGCCCCCCCCCCTTATTTTCTATAATTCTTATGCTTGAGCATGATTCCCACAGGTGACTGGGAAAGGAGAACCAGAGACCCTTTACCTTACCAATCAAAGACAACTTACCTGTTTCCCTGAGAAAAGTCTCCTTCAGCTTAACTCAACACCTTTCTGCATAATTACTCCTGTCTTTCAAAATCCAAGCTATCAGCATGCTATTTTCTCCTTTACTGTACTTTCATTCTATTTCCTTCTTCCTATGACCACTGGGGGTGACACCACCTCTCCTGGTAGCAAGGGGAGAGGTCTCAAGAGCAGCCCACTGGACTGTCCTGGTCTCCGTGTTGCAGCAGTGGCTCTGGCTGCCCCTGAGGAGCGGTATCTTTGAACTCTGTCCTCGCCTCTGGTTCCAAAGTCTGTGGACTCTACATTTGAGCTCTTTTGGGAAGGTTGCGAGAACCCACAGCGGAAGGAAGGAGCAGCCAAGGAAGATTTCATTTGAGCAGTTAAATGCCCCAGCCCAGAGAGAACATGTGATGCTTTGACCAAAATTAGGCACGTCACCACACCACCTACAGATACTCAGTCCTGCCAGGAAGGGCACGGAAACCAAGACACTGAACACGCAGCACTCATGAAGGCCAGGCAACACCCTGTTCATCTGACCCAGTACCTGCTCACAGAAGATCTGTCTGAGTCTCTTGTAATTTTCTGGCACCCCTCCAAGTCAGAATGCCAGACGCCCTGTGACGTTGCCCTTGAATTGAGCCACATGAATACTTTCTTCTGTCATTTGTATTTTTTTTTCTGGTGGCACAGGTGCGCTGCTAAGGGCCCCTCCCTGGGACACACAGGGTCCAGAACTGTGAGCACATGCAGGCAAAGCGGGCGGGTCTATTCGCAGAGTGCCTGCACTGTGCTTGCGCATCTCGCCTCGCACAGTTCTGAAGCCTGCGGCCTTGGAGATCGCTCATTCTCTCCCCCCACACAGGAGGACACCAGAACTTGGGGAGGCCCTGTGGCTCGGGAAGACACAGCAGTAGCGGTGGTGTGGCAGGTCACGTCTGGTCTCTGTAACCCAGCTGCCCTCTGTGCCCACCCAGCTGAAGGTGCACCATGCGCAGGGTCCCAATCCCCACAGCAGGAGGCAAAAGAAATTGGTGGCAGGAAAGAACAAGACCTTGCGGAGACATTATGCGTGGGGAGATAAGAAGAGCCGAAAGTGGGGTATGGTGGGAGAAGCCGACTCCGGCCAGCTGGAGGATTCAACCTGGGCAGACCCGAGCTGGCCCAGGGCTCTGTGGAGAGAGCAGATCAAATGGGACACGGCTCCTCTCCTGCTAGGAACTCCCCTGAACACTCCTCACCGGGCTGCAGCCCACATCCTCCCCACTCCCGGCTGTCTCCACCTGTTCTCTGAGTCTCCTCACCTGGTGCTGTGGCCCCAGCGTGGCTTCTACTTTAGTGAGGAAGAGGACAGAGGGGCAGCACCTGTAAGTCTACAGAGTAGCTCGGGGTGCAGCCTGTACTCCACGACACAGGATAAGCTTTCATCAGAGCCCCTGATCCAGGTGGGGGAAACCACGTGAGAGAGTGGAGTTGAGGGGTGAAGACAGGAGGGCCCACACCAGAGCCTGCACAGCTGCTTCTGGGGTCCTGGGAGCTCACAGGGGCTGGTACATCAGGTGCTGATACAGCGGTTCTAAAGTTTCTCTCTCTTTGAAGTGCAGGCACAGGCAACCTGTCCCCATAGAGGCAGGGCTCGGGACACACTTATGGCTCTGGGCAGGGAGAGGATAGGATGAGAGGCCCCAGAGTCATTGACCTTTGAAGAGGTCAGCCCACTGCCCACTGGCAGTCCCATAAATAATTGGTGACCTTAAGTTCCAGGGTCTTCCCTCAGGGTTACCGGCCCTCAACACCACAGTGCCATATCAGCAAAGAATAGGGACAGGACAGGACCGGAGACAAGGGGAGGGTGACTGAGTGCAGCTAGAGGGAATGGAAGTAAGGGGAGGGAAAGCCTGAGGGTCCCCACGGGGTTGGAGCAGCCCTCGAGCAGTATGCTTGGTTGCATATTTTAAAAAAGTGACCCCCAAACAGAACGCAAATTCTCTTCCCCAGCCTTGAGGCTTGTCCCAAGTGCCCCTAAACATTGCATCTCTGGGACTGGACAGTGGAATAGAACCTGAAACAGTCTTTGCTCAGACCCAGAGTGCTGGGATACAGGGGCTGGGAGGTGGGGAGGGGGTGCAGGAAGGTCCAAAGTGAAAGGAATCAGTCCTGGACTCCACTGGGTTCTGGTTCTCGTTTCTGGGTCACAGAGAATTTCTGGAGAAGACAGAGAAAGCAATAAAAGAGTCTCAAGGACTTATTTATGTATTTATTTATTTGTTTATTTATGAGAAAGAGAGAAGAGGAAACCCCAGAGAGTGACAGCAAATGTCCACCCCCAATTGGGCAGTGGGAGATTCTGAGATGCCTCCACTTGCTGCTGCAACTCTGTCCCTGCTGGGCCTAGCCCTGACTGTACGCAGGGGCCACCCCAGCACCATGTGGCGGGACTACACATGGCTGATGCAAGCAAGAGTTTAACCCCTGTTCTATCTCTTCAGCCTGCAAAATTGATTTCCTTTTATTTAGGCATTTTCCAAACTGCCCTGGCATATTGATATGTCTGTTGCTATGCCAGGGTGTGTTGAGAGAAAAGAACTTTGACCTTGAGGTGCAGCTGCCCCTGCCGGGCAGGGAATTAGATGAGCTCTGGGTTCTCAGCAGCAAGGGAGGCCATGCTCTCCCTGGGCCCCACTTCTGCCTCTGCTTCTAAAGCAGAGTGAGCCAGGCCTGCTCCTGACTGTTTGCCTGTCCTGCCTGGGAGTGCTTCCTCAGGCCCAAGGCCAGCAGGACTGGGCCAGGATTATGAGTTGGTGACAGGTACCCACTGCTGTAAGGCCTTGGGGTGCTACACCAGACAGTGCAGCCCATTGGTCCATGATGCCCACAAGGACCTCTGTCACTTTGAAGCCTCAGGGCCTAGGCAAGGATCAAACCCCACCAGGCTTCTCGCAGAGCTGCACCTTCAGGAAAGAGCAGATGTCTTCAAACACTCAGAGCTGCAAGGAACTAGGGCTCTCCTCACCTTTGCCCTTTGTAATGGTGTCAACTGAATTGGGGCAGGGGGCTCTCCTGGGGTCTCAGGACACTGAGCAGTAAGCAAAACGGTGGGATGAGGCTACAGGACCCACACTACCATCAGGTGTAGTCAAAACCTAACCCAACCTAACCCTAATCTGGTTCAGGAACAAGATTACAGGTAACTATGGTGGAGGTGGGGTGGGAATTGTGGCCACAGCCTGGCAGGATCCTCCCTGGTAATGGTGCAGGTGCTACCCAGGTAGAAGGCGGGTGTGACCCATGGTGAGAGCATGAGGGTCTCTGCCCTTGGCTCTGAGTAAAACCCTACCAGGAAAAATGGCTCCCTGAGCTGGGGATCTCGTGCAGTTACCAGATATGTGGTGCGTGTTGGTGCCTCTTCCCTCCTTGCATGGTTCTGCAGCCTTAAGTTAGGCTCTTCTTGGGCTCCTTCCAGATGGGGAGAGAGGTGAGGGAGGTGACGGCTCAGTGTGAGCAGCCTCTGCCCCGGCAATACTGTTTCTGAGAGGAAAGCTCACACAAAGCCACACACCAGTCAGGTTGTTTGTGGGCTTTGAAAAGTGCCTGTAAAACCTCCTCAGTAATTAAGTAGAATGACTCCATCTTGCCACATAAGGATGATTATTGCTCCTGGGTGGTTGCAATTAATATAAAAGCAGAGTAAAGGAGCCATCATCAAGGCATAATGAATTTTAAAATATTAATTAATATGTTAATATCCATTCTAGGTGAAGGGGTGAGGTGATGGTGCTATTAGCAATGATTTCTGCCATTTCTGCCAGGACCCATGGAGGCCTCATGGACTTTGCTGGGACCCAGGAAGGCCTCATGGACTCTGCCAGGACCCAGAAAGGTCTCATGGACTCTGCCAGGACCCAGGAAGGCCTCATGGACTCTGCCAGGACCCAGGAAGGCCTCATGGACTGTTCCAGGGACCCAGGAAGGCCTTATAAACTCTGTCAGGGGGCCCATGTAGGCCTCATGGATGCTGCCAGGGACCTAGGAAGAATTCATGGACTCCGCCATGGGCCAGGGAGGCCTAGTGGACTTTGCCAGAGCCCAGGGAGGCATTATAGACTGTGTCAGGAGCCCGGGAAAGCCTTATGGAGACTATGCCAGGGACTCAAAAGACCTCATGGGTTCTGTCAGGGACCCAGAAAGGCCTCATGGACTGTTCCAGGGTCCGAGGAAGGCCTCATTGATCTTGCTAGGGGCCCAGAAAGGCTTCATGGACTTTGCCAGGGGTTCAGGAAGGCCTCATGGGGTCTGCCAGGGCCCAGGAAGGCTTATAGACTGTGCTAGGCACCCACAAATACCTCATGGACTGTGCCAAGGGCCCAGGAAGGCTCCTGGACTGTGACAATTGCCCAGAAAGACCTCATGGACTGTGCCAGGAGCCCAGGAAGGCCTTATGGACTCTGTCAGGGCCCAGGAAGACCGCCTGGACTCTATCAAGGCCCAGAAAGGACACATGGACTGTGTCAGGGGTCCAGGGAGTCCTCATGAACTCTGCTAGAGACCCATGAAGGCCTCATGTACTGTTCCAGGGGCCCAGGAAGGCCTCCTAGTGTCTGCCATAGACTCAATGAGGCCACATGGACTCTGCCAGGGACCCAGAGAGGCCTCATGTACAGTGTCAGGGACCCAAGGGAGGCCTTGTGGACTCTATAGGGGCCCAGGGAGGCCTCATGGATTCTGTCAGGGGCCCAGGAAGGCCTCACAGGTTCTTCCAGGGTCCAGAGAGACCTCATGGACACTGCCAGGTCCCTGGGAGGTCTTCATGACTTTACATGCTGGCACCTTCCATGCAGGCCAGAGAGTGAGAGCTAACCAACACCCAGAGCTTTGTGCCATCAGCAGCCAGTCAGGCCTACTGAAGGCACTGTTCTCAGTGGGTGGCTTGGAGCACATGAAACGGGAGCTACTGATTCGCAGGGGGTCCAGTCTGAATGTGGCATCAGTACTTCAGAAGGACCTGAGAAGAGAGCAGCCCAAGTCAGCTTCTCCACCCAGACGGGCATCAGAAGGGATAACCAGGTGGAGGAGACCTCAGGTCTTAGTCATGCCCCCTCAAGCTCAGCAAGAGACAATAAGCCTGTTTGAGTTCACAAGGCTGAGACTGGGCCTGAAGCTGCAAATCCAGAAGCTTGGCCCAGTCCCTTTGGGGCAACTACTGGGTGGGCGGGGAGTGCCTGAGGGGACGTGGCATGGATGAGGAGCAGTAAGCCTCGGTTTCCCAGTGCTGCCCAGTTATGTTCTCTCTTGACTTTCTGTTCTGCCTGGAGAGGGTGACACTTGGTCTAATCCACAGCCCACTGATCCCATTCAGTCACGTGTGGGCTTTTCCTGCCATTTTTTGCTGGACAGCTGCAATCACCAGAGGCAGTGGACAGATCAGTACTGGATCTGAAAGGGCCCCACAGACTGTGCTCTGCGCTTGGTCCCTAGTTACCCTCCCTTTTCCCACCCTGAGCTCTAATGCACCTTATTCCATCCCTGCTGCTATATAGGGAGCCATGGCAGCTCAGACCACAGTGAGTCTCAGCAGCAGGACACACAGAGACCACTGGAACCTCACATTCTCCCATCTCTAAGTTCTTACAAAGTCAATATCCCAGTGAAATCCATTTGCATTTGGCAATCCACATCCCTAGTTCTCCTTTTGCTATTCTCAATTGTCTCAGAGAAGATGACTCCCCTAGGGTTGACAGGGGCTGTTAAAGGGCACCCCTTTGCTTTGGAAGCCTGGAGAAATTTCCTCTGGGGTAGCTGTCATAGCTGTAGAGTTCATTGGAATACCCTCACCCCATGTAAAGGGAGAGGGCAGAAAATCCCTTGTGCCATGGCCTTTGAACCTCCGATAAACCATCAGCTCCAACCCAGATCTGGGCTGTTCTGAGTGAGCAAGGAGTGCCTGCCCCAGGCAGAGGGCCCTGGTATTTCTCTGGAAGTCATTGACCTCTGCCCAAGGGCCTGAGGGCTAGTCCCCAGACTGAGAAGAATAAAGGTCAGGTTCTAACTCTACCACTCAGTGTGCTATTGCAGAACACTGTTGCCCAGAGCCTCTGCATCTTGCCTGGAGTTACCTCTTGCAGGCAACTTTGTAGATAGGGGCATGAAAACAGTTTGGATCTGTGGCATTATGTGACAAAACATCTTACCATGCATTCTATGTTAGCTGGTATATATATATTTTCTCTCATGCTACCACAATCATCGTGGGACTAGATAGATCTTACCAGTATTTTTACCTGGCTACATTGAATCTATAAATACAATATAGTTATAATTAGATCAGAGAGAAATGCTGTTTGCCTCCAAGCAAGGAAGTGTGACTCTCTAATAAGTCTATAGGCTAATATCCAAAACAACTGTAAAATAAAGACAAGGATCTTGTGAAGGCTTGGAGAAATACATACATGGATATTGTAGAATGTCCATGGTACAGATGCATGCCTTTGTATTCTGAGATACAGTTAATATCAGATGCCCTACACTCATTTGCATAGGGCCTGCTGGAAACCAAGGGCCTGCAGCCTTGGTTAGGGTGATATTAACATTTCAGAGGGACTAGGTGAGGTGCTGGGAGAAGTTACCTGAAGATAATTGGCCTTAACTGCTTCCCCTTGATGTGGGCTGGTCAGGGTTGAAAAGATATAAAAGCAGTAGCCTGCTCTCTCTCGCTCTCATCCTCTTCCCTGCCTGTCCACTCTCTGCCTCTGCTCTCCTTCTCTCTGTTCTCTGCCCTGTAGGCCTGTCAGTCAACCCAGGTGGATCCCATTAGCACATGGTAGCGGCCATCCTGGCCTAGGATTCTAAACTTACAAATGGCTGGGGCCAAGCTAGGAACCTAAAGTCTTGGGTTTTCCTTTGACTAGATTGTATACCAGAACCTGTGAGAGTAAAGCCTTTTGAAGCTGCTGGATTCCTGAGTCTTTCTCTGTCTGCCAGCCATTGATCCCCTGGGGCAGAAGGGGGTTCCTGACCCTGCTCCCGGATTTTTGTTGGGGAACCCAGGGTTTTCTGACAGTGTGCCCCAAGCAAAGCACTGTCCTTGCCCCTGTGGACAAGTTTCTCCTATTGCATAATGGGGGTTACAGTCCTGCCCTGCTCCTTCCTAAGGCTGGGGGATAATCCAAGAGGAGGAACTTGGGAAACCTGAGGTAGCTGCCAAGATAAGGGACTATGCCTCAACTCCCTTCTCACCCTCCAGCAATAGGGGGTGGGAGGCAGAGAAACCCCTGCCCCCTCTACCCCCATCCTGAGGCCTCATCTCTTCCCCCCCATGCTGCCCTCCCAGCTTCCCCCATACATAGTCCTAGGTACAGAACTCAGGGTGCCTAAGAGTCAGATCTGGACTCACAGGCTCACCTCATCCCTCCCACCCCGCCCCTCTCCCCTCACCTACCCCCCGTCTTGTCTTGCTCAGCCCCACCGGTCCTGTGTTGTGCTGACTGCTCAGCACAGTCTCAGACAATCTGCCTCAGCTTGTGGTGGAAGTCCAGAACACTGTGGACACGGGGCTGCCACCTTCTGTCCAGATGGTTTCCAACTTGCTGGGACAAAGGGCTGAGCCCCCTCCCGGGAGCAGCTGGGCCCCTGTGAGCAAGTGGAGCTGCTGAGAGAGCCTGAAGCAATTAGGCCCTGATTAGCGGGGAGGGGGCCAGGTGGGGAGCTGGCTGGGTGCCGGCCCCTTTGCAGCAGCAGCTTGTTCCTGCTCTCCCAATTGGAAGCCGAGTCTGGCAGGGCTGGGCACAGATTTCATGCCGAGAGAGCGGGAGCCAGGCACAGTGGAAACGCCTGTTTCTAATCTCTTTTGCAGGAAAAAAGAGCAAAGCTGCTGTGCGTTCTGGTCTCTGCTGCTGCTAATGGCAGCTTCTGAGACTGGAGTGAGCAGGTGGAGAGAGGCAACCTCGCACTGCCCCTGCCTCTACATGGCACTGGCAGAAAGATTACTGAAGGTTTCGAACTCAGTTCTTCGTGAGCCAGGAACACCACTGACCGCGCCAGTGGTGGGATCATGGGAAGGCAGCAGTGTGGGATCCACCTGGTTGACTGACAGGACTGCAGTGACCTAAACTGTCATTCTATTTGGTTCCTGGGAACAGTTTCGTGTGAGAGGTGGGCACAGAGCTAGCTAGAGAAGACCTAGTGAGGAGACGGTCCAGGCTGTCCTCAGGGGCCTGAGCAATCCCATAGCTCTCCCGGGCTCTGTCCTTGCCTATGCCCTCATGCTCACAGGATTCCTCTCCAGAGAGAAGTACACGGCCTCAGGACCCATGATCTAGAGTTCAAATCTATCCCTGTTCTGTCATTTACGCCATACATGTAGCTTTCTGCACCTTCTCTGTGAAATGGGAGGATAAACAATACTTTTATACCCTTAGGGCTGCTTGGAGGATTAAATCACACACATGAGCACTGAAGCCAGGCTTCGGTTCATAGGATGCGCTCAATAGATGGTAGCATTTACTGCTATCACCACCCTCACAGCCACCACCAGTACCTTCACCATCACCATCATCACCACCCTGAATACCCCTATCAATACCTTCATCATCACCATCACCATCATCCCTCCGGCAGTACTGGTATCACCACCCTCAGCACCCCCAATAGCCACGCCATCACCACTCTCAACCACCACCAGCAGCCACGCTATCACCACCCCTCACCACCATCACCAGAAAACACGCTGTCACCACCCCTCATTATCATCACCACCAGCAGCCACGCTGTCACCACCCTCACCACCACCAGTAGCCATACAGTCACAACCTCACCTCACCATCAGCACAGCATTGCCATCCTGACCATACCCTCACCACTCCCTCATCATAGTTCACATGTAATAAGCAGCAAACTGCAAGGTTATACAGACTTCTTTTATTTTTTTTCTGGTCATTTTTTTTCTCTTGCTGGTGTCTACAAACCTATAAAATACTGTTTGTGCTAGGTGTGCCCCTTGAGTAACAGAGTAAAGAATGACAAAGCCCCAGGTGACTCTAGACAGTATCAGGGACGGAGGCGATGCCCCGCTAGCTGATGGGAGTATTCTCTCAGAACACAAATGCACCACCTCATGGTGCTATGATTTTTTCTTTTGGGTCACAGTTACAGAAGCTCAGGGGTTACTCCTTTCCCTGCACACAGGAATTACTCCTTGGGGGACCATATGGGATGCCGGGATCAGACCTGGGTCAGCCATATGCAAGGCAAATGCCCTACCCATTGTGCTACCAGTCTGGCCCCAGTGTGGTATAAATTGGGTGAGAATTTGGGTGTGCAAGTGTTGGATGAAATGTTCATAGTTAATGTAAGTCATGAAGTTCACCCCAGTAAGGATACAGAACTCTGACTCCAAAGCTCCCACATCCAGGAGCTGGAGTGATAGTACAATGCTACAGCGTTTACCTAGCATGTGACCAACTGGGGTTCAATCCTTGGCATCCCATATGGTCCCTGAGCACTGCCAGGGGTAATTCCTGAGTGCAGAGCCAGGAGTAACCCCTGAGCATCACAGGGTGTGACCCAAAAAAAGCAAAAAAAAAAACAAAAACAAAAAAAAAAAAACAACAAAACTCCCACATCTCCTGTTGACCAAGGGCTGGGACACTTTTTTTTTTCTTTTTTTGGATCACACCCTGTGATGCTCAGGGGTTACTCCTGGCTCTGCACTCAGGAATTACTCCTGGCGGTGCTCGGGGACCATATGGGATGCCGGGATCGAACCCAGGCCGGCATAGGCTGGTGGCGTGCAAGGCCCTACCCACTGGACTATCACTCTGGCCCCTCAAGAGCATTTTTTAAAGCAGCATTTTAATATAAGCAGATACTGAGATAATGCTCAGGGGACCATATGGGATGCCGAGGATCGAACCCGGGCCGGCACAGGCTGGCCGCGCAAGGCAAACGCCCTACCTGCTGGACTATCGCTCCGGCCCCAAGGGCTGGGACACTTCTGCTCATGGCTATTCTATGGCACACTGGTGGGGGATGGGACATCGGACCTTAACCGGGAGGACAAGTGGGAGGGTGGAGAATGACCCCCTGCCAGATGCTTCCAAATGAATGAATGACCAGCGTGGAATCTAGATAAGGGAGCTGCAGAGACTTGCTTTCCTGCTGCTGTGATCAGGAGGTTCATGGTGGAGGGTGAGCAATGGAGGCTGAGTCAGCACCTCCTGTGAGGGGGCTGACACCTGAACCGGGCTGCCTAAGAGAATTTGCAGTGCCAAAGCTTTCCTGTCAATCCCAGGCCAGCATCTGGGGGGAGCCTAAAGTCCCCCCTCCCCCCAGCTCCATCTCTACATGAAAGAGCAGCACCCACAGTCAAATGACTGGAGTATGAGGCACTCACTATTCTGGGCAGTGAGGGAGAGCCAAGGCCCTTGGGATCATTGGCAAGACCAGAGGCACGCTGGAGAGACAAGCCTGGCCCTTAGGCGACCTGGAGGTAGCTGTCCCTGGAAAAGGAGGGAGCCCTCAAATCTGGCTTGCACTGAGCAACAAATGCTCCCTGCTGGGAATTGCTGGAGGCCTGGGGCTGGGGTGCCTGGTAGCCTGCTCCTCCCCCACCGGCCCTGCTGCCCACTGTCCTCTGAGCAAGGCTGTCATCAGACTCATCGGCTCCCAAGTTCTGAAATGAACTCTGCTCCAAGTAATTACAGCTCTTCAAGTTTCTGTCCTCTGTTAAAAGAATTCGTCCTATCGCCCTCAATGCCCCATCAGCTCCCTAATTAGCAGCGTGCGCCGCGATTACACATTCTTCGCAGCTCGCTGGGTCCAGCCCCCTAATGAGTGTTTGTGGACAGCTGGGAGCCGGCCCGCGCCTTGGCCCTGCAGAGCCAGGAGTCAGGGCCCAGGAGTGCGAGCTGTCAGCTCTGTGATGGGGCTGGAGCTGGCCGCAGCCCCGCGGGCCTCCAGGAGGAAAGGCCTTGAAATATAAATGAAGATGAATATTCATATTTGGTTCAATAAGTGCCAACTATTAATATACATGTCTGTCGGGAAGAGGAGGCGGTGCTGAGCCAACTTTGCTAGCTATAATTGGGCTCCTAATTCGCAATTAGCCTTGGGCTCCGGGCCTCTACACAGCTAGTACCTGGGCGCCAAATCATGGGAAGAGCAGGACTCCAGTCCCACAGGGAAGGGCTTCTGGGTGCTTCTGTCCCGAGACAGGTTTCCACCAGAAGACAGCTAGGAGAGAGCGGGGTACAGCCCCTCACAGGACCTCTGCGATACATGCTTTCTCCAGGAGCTGAGCCCCACGCACAAGCCCCCCTCGCAGGACCTTTGAGGGTACATGTTTCCTTCAGGAGCTGAGTCTCTCACACAAGGCTGAGACCCACAAGGCTCCTGTTCAGGAGTTTGAGCCCCATATATGGCTCCTCTAAGGGCTCAGAGAGTTCCAACCCAGTGTGGACCCAGAGCTCCACCCCCACCATCATGCACCATCCCTGGTAACTGAGGTAGAAAACTAAGGCTGCTCTGACTGAATGAGGGGTCTGTGTGGTCTGAGGACCCCCGGCTCCTGAGTCACACTAGGTTTCTCTTAGAACCTCTCTCACTGCCCCTGAATCTGAGCAGGCACTTTCCATTCTGACACAGCGACCAGTGGGCCTCCTGCAACCCCCCTAAAAAGTCACTGACAAGCTTGCAAGCGGGCACAGTGCTGAGAGCATGGTGCTCTTCCACTGTGGACCTTCAAGAGACAGCAGGGAAGGCAGCACTCCCTCCCTAAAATGTTTTAGGAGGGAAAGGCATGGCTGTGTTCATGAGCCCACTCCAGGGACAGCTGCGTAGGCCTCCAGTGAACCTGTAACCAGGCCCTTCCTTCATCAGTGGGTGGAGCCACTAGGCAACCTTGGGCTCAGTCCCAGACCTGCTCTGGTCTGAGAACAGGCTGCTGCTGGCCCTCCAGCCCAGGTCCAACCTGGGGGCTCACACAGCTCAGTGGGCATGGGAAATGGGAATCAAGGCACCTGTCTGAGAGTGCATTGGGGGGTGCTCCCTAGAGTGCTAGGGGGAGAGTGCAAGGGTGATCACTGGACTTCTCTGGGAGCAACAACTAGGGAGGCTGAGACAGCAAGAAGGAAGTGAGAGCTGTAACAAGGCCCTAGGGCAGATCCATCTAGAAGGAGGCCGGGACTTGGGACTACAGCCTAGTCTCCCTTAGGGCACAAGCCTGAGCTATGGCTCTTTTATTTGGTGGATGAACAGACAGAGGCACAGAGAACTGAAGTAGTGGGAAGAGTGCAGAAGATTGGAGCACACAAGCCACTCAGCACCGGGTATCCGGAGTCTATAGAGAGACAGTGCCCGAGGGGCCATGGGATAGACTCAGTGCACATAAAGCCACTCAACACCCCCACCCAACACCTGGTATCCTGAGTCTACAGAATGACAGTGCCTGAAGGCCCAGTGGGAAAGGGAGTGACCGCCATTACTGGTCAATAACTTTATTTTCTTTAAAGTTTTATTGTAGATTAGATGCCATGATTAATTATAGTGTTATTTAGGGTTTTAATGTAAGAAGTTACCATAACTTTACCACCACCAAAGGGACCAAGACTCTCCACCACTGGCTTTATGCCACTCTAGTCCTCCTCTTTATTCCTTCCCATCTTGATCACCTCAGTTTTATAATCAAGCTAAGGTTGTCGTTGTTTGATATTGTCTTTTCTCTTGTTTCTTTGTAGCATGGATAAGTGAGATTATTTGATACTTGTCCGCCACCTGACTTCTTTTGCTTAATAGGGTGCCTCCATTTCCATTCAAGTTGCCTCAAATTGCAAGAGTTTGTCTTCTCTTACAGTCCCCAGTGTGTTTAGACCACAGATTCTTTATCCACTCACTCACCATTAGGCATTTGGGCTGTTTCCATATTCTGGCTATTAGAAGTAAGTGCTTCAGTGTACATAGGTATACATATACTTTGTTGGATTAATGTTTATGTGTTAGGAGTAGATGCTAAGAAGTAGAATTGTTGGGTCATATGAAAATTCTATTTTAACTTTTTGTTGAGAAGTCGCCATACTGTCTTACATAGTGGCTGAACCAGATGACATTCCTACTAATAAGGATTATTAGGCATGGGAAATTGGGTTCACGGCCTAGTCTGAGTGTGTCCTGGGTTGCTGACTAGAGTGCTAGGGAGAGTGCAAGGGTGACCAATGGGCTTCTCTTAGGGGTGCTGCTTAGAGTGTTATACTCGCAGACTGGTGCCCTGAGCCCCATTTCCCATGTCTGTGTATAGGACTGAACTCCTCTACAGGTTTTTCTTGCTTTCTTTAATAATTGGAGGTAAAGGAATGTATAAGAGAGAGTGGGGAGAGGAGAAACCATTTAAAAGCCCCTTGATGTGGTGGAAAGGAATCCTTATTCTTATCCTTATTCTACAGGGCCAGAGTCAGTCTGGAGCATGGCTGGACATGGGGAGGGGTTTAGAAAAAATGAACAGATGGGATATTCCTGGTTTTGCTTTCTAAGTTAGGCTAAAATGCTGTCTAATGCTGGTGCAATAACATCACGTTAGTTGGAAAGTTAGCAATAATTTGCTGATGTTTCACTACTGAGTAGTGAATTTCTTCACTAAGGTGGAGGAGTCTGGAGAGTCCAGACAAGGCAGGGGTGCCTGGTACCCGACTAATGCTATTACTTAATAAAGTATTGTTGAATACCCCAAGCAGTGCCGCTTTGCTTTTTAAAAATATCTTCATTTTTCCATTTCTTTTTAGGAACAATTAGGAAAGTCCAAAAGGCCTCAGGTATTCTCCCTGGGGTGTGCAGCTGGCCGGGCGCCTGGGGTCGTGGTAGAGCCCCAGGCCTCGGCAGAAGGTGAAACTACAACCCCCAGAAGTCCGAGCAGAAGTGGAAGTAAATGGACATTTTGAACTCTCACACCGGCCTGTCTCTGCCTCCGGTATTCTCCCTGGGGTGTGCGGCTGGCCGGGTGGGCGGTCGCCCCATGCGGCCGCTTATTAATACAAAAACTAGGAAATTTAACACCAAGGGAAGGTAATACCCTCAAGAAAAAGTAATAATACAGTAGAGGAATCTATCCCCGAACACCGCAACACTATGGGGAAACAACTCAGATCCCCAGTTCGAAGAACAGATGAAGGAATCAACCCTGAAGACTCAAAAAAGAATGCAGATGTGCATGATCTCTCTGACAATGAATTTAGAGAAGAAATTGGTAGGATGTTTAAGGAGCTCAACGAAAAAATGGAGCTTATCTCCAATAAAATATAGGAGAACATAAACGAAGCAGTTGAAAGGGCAGTCAATAAATTACGGGAGGAAATGAGAGCAGAAATGAGAACCATGCAAATAGAAATATCATCGCTTAAAAACTCAGTAGATGAAATGAAAAACACAATAGGGGCTCTCAACAGTAGGATGACAGCAACGGAAGAGAGAATCAGTGAGAATGAAGATGAGCTGCAGAAAGCACTCAGAGAACTACATAAGATGGAAAAAGACCGGAAAATGGATCAGCAACAGAACAGAGAACAATGGGATGAAGCCAGGCAGAACAACATAAGAATCATCGGAGTCCCAGAGGTTCAGGAAAGTAACCCCACGGAAATTAAAACAGTTAAAACATCCTGGATGAAAAGTTCCCCGAAGTTAAAGGGACGAAGGCATCCAGATCCAAGAAGCCCGACACGTACCAGCAAGAAGAGACCCCAATAGAAAGTCCCCAAGGCACATCATAGTCAAAGTAATGGATGCCATAGACAGAGACATAATTCTTCAGGCAGCAAGATAAAGAAGGAAATTGTATACAAAGGAGCATCCATTCGACTTTCAGCAGACTTCTCAGAAGACACCCTCCAAGCCCGAAGGCAGTGGTGGGATATAGTAAAAAAAAAAACTTAATGAAATGAATGCCTCAGCAAGAATTCTTTATCCAGCTAAACTCTCACTCAGATTTGAAGGACAGAAAACAACTTCTTGGATAAACAACTTAGGAACTTTGTAAAATCAAAACCAACCTTAAAAGAAGGACTGAAAGATCTACTATAAGACGAGACATAACCCAAAAAGGAAAGTCCGAAAGCCATTAGTGAGACTAAGCAAGACCTGTGTCTGCAGCAGAGGCACGAGGAGGCCGTGGTGATTCTCAGCCAGGACATACAGGACCATCATGGGGGAAATGTGCACAGAGACAGGCTGAGGGACAGTGTAGTCACACCCTGGGCTCTGCTCAAATCCATACATCAATGGAGGCGAACAGGCAGCATCTGTAGACAACGGGTCAAAGAGTGATGTGTATGGAGAGAAAAGGGAATGTTCCCTGCTGGAATCAGAGGTGCCACTCACTGTAAACTCACTGTTTGCAGTATAGATTTGAGTGAGAGCAAACATGTAACTGGAAATACAAGTTTTCAGTTGATGCAATTCTAGTCACATATCCTTAACTCTGGCTGCTGAAATGGTGTGGGGGAAGTGTAACTCAAATAGCAAAGGACATGTCCAGAATTAGAGTTCTAAAGATGATTGTCCACTAGAACGAACCAGGGGTTCTTGGGGAAGTGCCAGAATCTAGGCAGGAGGAGGGAATGTGGGAGAAGAGTCTCAAACATAAGTCCAAGCTCACATAAAGCCGGGGACGGAGCAAAGGGAAGCAGAGTCAGCTGGAACGGGCCCCACTGGCCAAATCTGGGGCAATTTAAACATCAAAATAAATAATGATAGCAGCAGTTTATAACCCATTGAATAAAATAGGAAACCATGAATCTGTACTGACATAAATGAATAAATTGAAAATTTAATGAGAAATGGGATATTTACATAGTCTCAAAGTACCTTCCCACATAGTTATTAATTACAAAGGGAAAAGAGTCATTTTACAGTGGAGACGCCTGGCAGACACCATCTTAATCGAGTGATCAAAGTGAATTTCAGTAATGGAACAGACCACAATGTGCACCGCTGCTGTGAGAAAAAACCCTACATCACTTCTGTCATTGTGTGCCCCAAATGCACAGCCTGAACCAAGCCTTAAGAAACAGTTGGCAAACTTAGGCAGAGGGACATTCTACCGAGTAACTGACCTGTCATCTCTAAAGTGACAAGCCTGGGGAAAGTTGGGGAACTGCTCTTGATGGAAGGAAAGGAAAGAAAATGTGACACGTGAGCTCAAATACTGGAACTTTCTGCTTAAGACCCCGGCAGGGGGAACAGTATATCGGAAGCGATATCCCAAGATCAAATTTTCGGTGTTAGCTGCTGGTGCTGCTGGTTGCTAGGTCACATTAGAGAGTGTCTAGAGCCTGTGGTGGGGGCATGCTCTAGGAAACTTCTTCTCAAGGCGAACAAAAAAAGGTAGGTACTGTCCTGGCTACTTTTCTTGCAAGCTTAGGTTATTTCAAAATTAAAATCATACTTAGAAAGAGTGGAGGCCAACACTGGGAAAAACAAGAACACAGTTTCCAGTGTTTAAAAGGCGGTAGGGAGATGGTCTGGCAGGATGCTGAGAGGAGGCCGGGAGTAGCCAGGCCTTTCTCCCATGCCTCCTCTCCAGCTGGTCTATGGGAAAAAAGCCAGAGACAGAAGAAATATTCGTGAGTAAGGATGTTTGTGGAGAGACCACAGAGTGCTGCTGTCTCTGCTCTTATATCACCAGCCCTGAGTGGGTTCTTGAGGGAACATAGCTCATGACCCCTGAGCTTGGGGGCAGATGCCTGACCTCTTCCTGGAGTGTTTGAAGGCCATAAGTCCTGCCACACAACATTCACTGTGAGAGCTGGGACCTCAGCCCAGGTCCCTGTGCACCTCACAACTACACCTGTGCTTGTGAGTGCACTTTGTTCTGGTGTTCCTGAAGCTGCCGGCCTGTCTGTCTCATGGATGTATCCATGATAGACCAGAAAGATGCAGCAAAGCCTTCTTGGACATTGAGTCTTTTTGACATCCTTTCCACAGCTTACCATATAACATTTGTCTCTTAATGGGCTCATCTGTCAATGTGGAGAGAGGTTTGGGCTATACTTGGTGGTGCTCAGGGACTATTGCTAGCTCTGTGGTGGTGCTTAGGGGACCACATATGGTGCCAGGGATTCAAGCTGGGATTATATGCCTGCGACCTAAGTTCCTAATCCTCTATACTCTCTCTCTAGTCCTCACCTGCAATTTTTACAATCATTTGTTCAATGTGAAAATGTCAAGGGGGAGGCATTGGATGGAGAAGGGACTTTGGATTATAGGTGGAGAGATCTTGAGACTATGGCAGTGGGCAGAATTCTTAAGAATAAAATAAGAATTATTTTTATTATTTTAAAATTAAAAAGATTGATCTGATTGTGTTCGGCCGATCTGGATAAACCTTCACCTCAAGCACAGAGATGTGGCGCTTTTAGTTAATTTGGCAAATCCCATCTTGTGTCACTGAATAACCAGGGCTCAGAAACCTTGGGGCAGAGGTGGCATCACTAGACTTCTGCTTATTACATGTGGCCAAACCCAACACAGTTTTTTAATATTCAAAAAATTATTGAGGTTCTGTGGTTTCCAGTAGAGCTAAACTGATTTCTCGAGCACATGCTCACAATGCTGCCCCATCACCGTGTACCCTACTCCCCAAGGACCCCCAACTCTCCTGCTATTATGCTGCTTTTGGACGATTGTTTCTATTGTCTTGTGTGTCTCTAAGTGTCATAAGAGGTATCTTTCTTTCTGACTTCAGTCAACATGATAGCCTTTAGTTCCATTCACTTTGCTGCAAATGGCATGATTTTGTTCTTCTTTCTTTTTTTTTTTTTCAATTTCACATTCCAAAGTTTTTATTTTTTTTATTTTTTTTTAATTTTTTATTATACCACAGTGAAACATACAATTACAAAGGTGATCATAATTGGTTCTTGGTAATACAGTATACCAGCACCATCCCTCCACCAGTGCCCCATTTCCACCACCAATGTACCCCCACCCCCTCCTGCCCACCCCCATGCTGCTTTAATAGCAGGTACCCCAGTTTCCTCTCTCTCTCTGTCTCTCTCTCTGTCTCTGCATCTCTCTGCCTCTTCTTTTACACATTGTGGCTAGCCCTGCAGATATTTAGAGTTTATCACTTAAGTCTCTTTGTGTATATTCAATGGTGAGTCTTAATCTGCCATTACCATTTCCCACATTTAGTAAAACACTGGTATCTATTTATGTCGTATTAATGAATGCAGTCATTCTATATCTGTCCTTTTCCTTCTGACTAATTTCACTCAGCATGATAGTCTCCATGTCCCTCCATTTGCAGGTAAATTTCATAATGTCATCTTTTCTGACAGCCGCATAGTATTCCATAGTGTAGATGAACCACAGTTTCTTTAGCCAGTCCTCTGTTCTCGGGCATTTAGGTTGTTTCCAGATTCTAGCTATAGTGAATAGCGCAGAGATGAATAAAGAAGTACAGATAGTGTTTCTGCTATGTGTTTTTCGGTCTCGGGTATATTCCCAGGAGTGCTATTGCTGGATCAAATGGGAGCTCAATATCTAGTTTTCGGAGGAATGCCCATATTGTTTTCCAAAAGGGCTGGACCAGTCGGCACTCCCACCAACAGTGGATCAGAGTCCCTTTTTCCCCACATCCACGCCAGCACTGGTTGTTCTTGCTGTTTTGTATGTGTGCCAGTCTCTGTGGTGTGAGATGGTACCTCATTGTTGTTTTGATTTGCATCTCCCTGATGATTAAAGATGAAGAACACTTTTCATATGCCTTTTGGCCATTCGAATTTCTTCTTTTTGGAAGCTTCTGTTCATTTCTTCTCCCCATTTTTTTGATGGGGTTGGCTGTTTTCTTCTTGTGAAGGGCTACCAGTGCCTGATATATCCTGGATATTAACCCCTTGTCAGATGGGTATTGGGTGAATATCCTTTCCCACTCTGTGGATTGTCTTTGTATCTTGGTCACCGTTTCTTTTGAGGTGCAGAAGCTTTTTAGTTTTATATAATCCCATTTGTTTATCTTTGCTTCCATTTGCTTGGTCAGTGGTGTGTCATCTTTAAAGATACTTTTCGCTTCGATGTCGTAGAGGCGCTTTCAGTATTCTGTCGACCCATTCATCTAGAGTTGGGTACCGGAGTTGTTTCTGTGTTTTAGCTATTGTGCTAAATGCAGTGATAAATGTAGGGGTGCAAATGTACTTTTAGAATTAATATTTTTGTGTTTTGGAGACAAATGCCAAGAAGTGTTAACACTATTTATGGTAGTTATATTCTTATTTTTTGGCTAGGGTCTCCCTATTACCTTCCACAAATCAAGTCCAACTGTCAGAGAGATAAATGCACACCTTCCTAAGGAGGTCAGTGGAAAAGCTTTTTGACCATTGTCTGATCTCTAACAACTCCTGCAAACCTTCTCAACACCATGTATCTGGTCTCTAGGCACTTTTCTGTAGCTACAGGTCCATTCCCTAATGCTTATTCCCAGGCTGGGCCTGGACCTGTAGGTGACCCTTGCCCCAGCTCCAGGGAGTTCTCCTGAGGCCCACGTTTATCCTGTCCTGTCTCACTGGAACAATTGTCCAGCTTTCATTTCACCCTTCTTTGCCCCTTCTGGACAGGTCACAGGACATATGAGACCAAGTCCTCACTCAAACTGTCTTTCCTCTCTGGGATATGGGCTCATCTACTGCCAACTGCACTCTCCAGTACTTTGCTCCTCACCCTACCCTTCAGAGTCTGCCTCAGCACACACAGGTTCTGCCTACTTCTGGCCTTTCACATGCTCCTCCTTGGCCTGAGGAGGAGCTCTCTGATCCCAGTTTCCACACACCTCTATGCAAGGCCTGGCCTGTAAGCTTTCTTCCACAGGGAACCCTACAGGACGCCTCTCTGACTACGCCCCTGTCTTATCCCTACTCTGCAGCTTTCCGGAGTTCCCTCAGGGTGGTGCAACACATGATGTGGGAGGTGCTTTCCTGGCAGTGAAGGCCAGGGTTACCCCATTTTACGTTGCGGAGGACTGTCCCAAGCCTACCTCCACTCTGTCCTGCTCAGTCTGCTCTGCAGCCTTTTCCACACTCTGTGATTCTTCCCAGAATCACTTGCTTTGGAGCATGCCTGCATCTTCTGGACCCAGAGCCAGACTCAGTTTGAAGAGAGGGGCAGCCAACCCAGGGCTGATCCTGACTCCAGCCACAGCAGCTGGAGAAGGGAGGATGGGTGACTGAGGGGCTTGGAGAACAAGGTCACATCCCGGCAACCTAAAGCCAACAGAGCTCCTTCCATCAAGTTTTTAACTGGAAAAATAGTGTGCCCATTTCTCTGTAATATACCTCTGGGCTTTTTTATTATGACTTCATTTCCCCTTGTAATACTGGAACGTCTCTATAATTGTAAAAGTGTAATAGAATCTAATAGAATTTCATTTGGCGCCCGAATGCTCCGTGCCATGGTCGCTCATTCGGAGTGAAATAATGATGTCTAATGCCCACACTGGCTCTCTGTGACCTTATTCAATCTTTGGGCTGATCAGGAAATATATTGATTCAATTATACACTGATGACAAATGAACTCAAAGAAAGAGGGAAAAAAAAGGTCAGCCTATATTTGAAAATGTAAATCTTAGCAATGTCTTTGGGGTTCACCCAAAAAAAAGCCATTTTAAAATGCCATTTGAAGCTAATAGTGCGGAGTTCCAGACTCAATCAAGGAGTTGCGTAGGGTGGCTGGGAAGGCGTTAATGGGGTATCACTTCTTTAGAGCAGGGATCAGGCTCAAATCCATTCTGAACGGTTGTTTCATTCATTTAAGACCTTTTCCTAACAGTTTCTCTTCTGGCCCCCAAACTTTCATCCTCCGCCCTGCCAAGTCAGGGGTGTTGGAGCTAAACCATGACCACATTGGGACAAACTGAGAGCAGAGCAGGGTCGGGATGCTCAGGGCTCCAGGGTACACCATGGCTGCTCAGGCAGAACAACAGCAGTGAGGAGCGACACGGGAGGAGGGAGCAGACAGGGAGAGGGTGTCAGGAGGAGCCCAGAGGGAGCAGGAAAGCTGGGTGAGTGGACAGCTGGAACACAGAATTCAGGTGGGAAAGAGTTTGGAGAGGAGAAGACCAGTTGTGTTAGATAATTTATAGAAGTTGGAGCTGCACAAACTCCAGTGCATTTGCAGAATTTCTTTGATTAAGAGACTGAGAGATAGCACAGGACTAAGGTACTTCCTGCAAGTGGCTGATTCCGTTTTGATCATTGGCACCTGCATATGGTCCTCCAAGCCCCTCTAGGAGTGATCCCAGAGTGCAGAGTCAGAAGTAACTCCTGAGCTCAGCAAAGTGTGGCCCCTCCACCCTCCTTCCTGTTTAAAAACCAGGAAAAGGGAGCAAAAAGAGTCTTTCACCTATGAGCACTGCAGTGCTGCTTATAATAGACATGATCTGAAAATAAACCATATTCAACAACACAAGTCCATGAAGATGTGGCCTATTTCACCAAGGAATATTACTCAATTCTAAGGAAAGACTAGAGTTGTCATTTGCTACAAGTGGGGTGGAGCTAGAGAGTGTCATGCTGGGCAAAAAGAGTCAGTGGACGAGGAGAAAGATAGAGACCTCACCCATACGTCTTATTTAACAAAATGAAGGGAATAGACAGTGCCCAAAAAGAAACACAGCCATAGAAGACAAATCTGGTGTTACCAAGTGGCAGAGTAGACAGTGGTGGAGAGAGTATTGGCACTATTATGGTGGGTATGGTATGGTAATATTGTGCCCTTAAAACATACAAACATTCACATTCATATAAGCCAATGTTCCCTCAAAAATAATTTAAAAAAATATAAGGACCTTCCTGGCTGTCTGTGCAGTTGCTGGTGTTAGGGGTCACCAGGTCACTCTAGATGGTGTGGGGAAGTAGGCTAAGTGGTACCAGGGATTAACCTCAGGTCTCACACACAGCATGTACTCTACTAAAGAGTATAGTTTCTTTGCAAAACACTTACTGAGGAAGAGACCTAAACAGACAGGGTGCTTGCTTTGCACAAGCTGATTAAAGCATTCTGTATGGTTCCCTGAGCACCTTCGATATGATTCCTGAGTGCAGAGCCAGGAGTTAGTCCTAAGCATCGCCAGGTGTGGCCAAAAACAAACTAAAAGCAAACATATAGGAGCAGTTTGAATAGTGAGTGCTCCTTCTCTGATTTACAATACAGAACAAGGGTCTGTATAACATCTTTAAAGCTTAATATCCCACCTACATTTTATCCTCTATGTTTTTAACTTTCTCTGGAAGTTTTGGGTTTTTTTGCCAGCAACAATTTTCTGTGATTTTCATTATCACTTTTCACCACAACCATGTTCCTACTTATATGCTGATATTTCTAGGTTCGCCTTCATTTATTTCCTTTTCCCATACCTGGGGTCAGAATGGTGCCCTGCCAGCATTCTCGTGGCAGCTCTTTGTGCCGCTATGGCTCATTTATGTTTGATGCAAGTTTCAGCCCCAGCCTGATGAATTTTTCTTTCTTTGGTGCACTTTCCTCTTTGTATAGCATTCTTTTAGGGATACTGTTTGTGATTTGTCATATGGATTGATAACCTGCAGACAAGGAGGCAGCACGACGGCACTTTGCTGGAATGAGCAGCAGTGGCCAGTGGCCACTCAGTGGAGATGCTGAAAGAAGTCTCAGGCTGGAGTGCAACTATTTATGTAAGTGACTTGTGGAATGAAGCATTAAGAGAGAAGTTTGTATTTTTCAATTTTAGTTAATACAGTATAGTAACTAAAGTTTGGGGGTGTTGATATTTTGTGGGGTCTTAGGCCACACCGCAGTAATCAGGGATCATTCCTGCATTGGGGACCTTGTGGGGAGCTGGATATCAAACTTGAGTCAGCTGTGTGCCTTTTCATCTGTACTCTCTCTCCTAGGGACTAAAATTTGAGTCAAATATTGTTGGGCGACTTGTTTACCTTGTCAAATGTTATGTCAAATGAAGATGTCAAAAAAGCAATGTCAAATGAAGATGAACTATACAGGTGATTTATTTGATCACACAATATCTCACAATTTATCTATCCATTGGCTGTTGGTGGATATTGGGGTTGTTCATAGTTTGCCTCTAATATTAATGACCTGCTGTGAACATCCTTGCCCTGACCCTGTGAGTGTGGGCACTTTTTATTTGGTTAACCATCACCCATGTTCACCAAGTCTTTCCTCTGACCCAGACCTTATCCTTATAGAGCCGAAGCAGGTCTGCAAAGAAGGTTCACAAGGTCCTCACTGGACAGAGATGGCAGGACGTAGCTGTGGGGATCACCTGAGTTGACCCTTTCCTTCCTCTAGACCCATTTCATGTGTCTTGTCCAATGTCACACAGAGTCAGTCCTGGGGCACCTCATCTCCTTTGCCCAGCGCTGCCAGGGAGAGGGCTGGAGCTGGTGCAGTCCTACCCAGGGATGGGGGGCTGGAACTGGCCTTCTAGGATATTCTCTCTCTCTAGGCAAATATTCCTCCCCATCCACAGGGGGCTGAGGTCAGTTCAGGTGGGGGAACTCTCAGCCTGATGCTCCCAAGCTTTCTGCCTCAGTTCAGCCTGGACCACTTCATTCTCATAATTACCTGACAGTTCATTAGCAGCTCATTAGAAGCCCTGGAAATGCATTGACAGTAACAAATTCAGTGCAACCAGGCAGTCTGGGGGGTGCCCCCAGGGGCCTGACCCAGGCTGAGATTCCTGAGAAACTGTAAGGATGAGCCCAGTCTTTGTCCCCATGTACAAATATTTCAGTCTCAGCGTTTGAATCCTCATCTTTGGAACCCATTGAAATACTGTTCCACACAAAACCAATGCAAGGCCCTCAGCACTCCCTTCTCTCCTGTGGTAATCAGAAAGCACCAGCCTCATCCCAGAGATGAAGAGGAAGCCCAAAGTTGTTAGGGGAACCCTGAGAGCCCAGGCTCTGCCTGACTGGGCCCAACTATAGGTCTCAGTGCTCGGAGACCCATCTGTCCATTCCTTTATCTGTCCATCCTTCCATCCCCTCCATCTGTTCATCTTTCCATCCATCCATCCATCCATCTATCCCTCCACTGTCCATCCAGCTGTCCAGCCCTACATCTGTCTATCCATCCATCCACCCATCCGTATGTCCATCCCTCCTTCATCCATCCATCCCTCCCTCCCTCCATCCATCCATCTGTCATCCCTCCATTCATCCATCCATCTGTCCATCCATCCATCCCCTCCATCCACCCATCTATCCATCCTTCCGTCCGTCCATCTGTCCATCCATCCATCCATCCCTCCATTCGTCCATCCATCCATCTATCCATCCATCCCTCCATCCACCCATTTATCCATCCGTCCGTCTGTCCGTCCGTCCCGTCCATCCATCCATCGATCCATCTATCCATCCATCCATCTGTCTCTTACTCATCTATCTCTTACTCATCAGATTCCTACCATTGGCCTGTTCTGGGTTAAACTTGAGGTAGACATTGTGAACCTGGGAGCTAGGGCTGCTGATGCAGACTACATCTGCATCAGTAAGGATATGAGTAAACAGACATCTTAGATCTTTTTGATGAGGAAAGGGATGAACTTAAAACTGCAGACACATCAGAAGAGCAAACTGCAGGCGCCTAGGGGTAAGGCCCATAAAGGGAGATCTCCCAGAGGAGATAGTCTCATCAAGGAGAAACGGGAGCTTGATAGTCTGTTTTGACAAGCACCGCTGTGCCTGCCTCTTTCTCACCGTTACCCAGACCCTCATCTTCCCACTGCAATATGGGGGTTGAAGATAGAGACATGACAGAGCCACTCCCAGGAGAGAGAGAGTTAAAGACAGGAGGAAAGAAAATAACATCTCCTACAACAGGGATGCGCAGGAAGGAAATGAGAAATAGGGCCAAGAAAGGGCAGAAGGGAAAGGCAAACCAGATGGGAGGGGCTGGATCCTGCATGCTGGGGGCCAGGTAGGCAGTACAAGCTTTGCCCACTCCTGGATTTCATCATATCCCACCACCACCACCCCAGATTCTGTGGGCGCATGCAAGTCTTGGTCTCACTATGGCCTGAGGAACATGGTAGTGGTACAGGGATTCCAGACAGGGTCACCAAAGCTCAAGGCTCTGCAAGAAACGCCTGGCTCCCGCTACTGAGCTCTCAGTCCCACCTTGGGGTGGTCATTCGTCTGCCACCAGGATCGATGGGAAGTCATTATCATCGCCACATGTTAATGACACCACTAATTCCCCATCTGTGGGTCCCCTGATGCCTTCCACACTGAAGGTTAAAGGGAGGGGCACTAGTTCAGGATGGCTTCTCCCCAGCATGACAAGCATGTGTGACAAGCATGAGTGCCAGTGGGTACATCCTTGGCAGCAGTCTCCATGTGCTATGCCGGGGTCCTTAGTGTCTATGGGCACATCGTTGGCAGAAGTTTCCATGCGATATCCTGGGGCCCTTAGTGTTTGTGGGTACACTCATCCATGGCAGTAGTCTCCATGTGTGGCTAGTGTGTGCACTTTGTGTGTATTTAAGACCAAATGTATGCAAAGAGTAAATCTTGTATACATGAAAAAAGCATCAGTTATAGTTAGTCTGTGTTAACCGTGTACAAGGTGTGAGCACACAAATTCAGCCTCTGTATTAGGTTTGTGCTAATATAGGGCTTAGACAAGTGAGCTTGGTGTGTGTGTGAAGCTTCTGTGCCTGTGAACATTGAAGAAACACATTAAATTCACACCTTTAGCTACTGGACTGTCCTGTCTACATGCATCACAGTCAGAGGAGAGTAGCAGGCCACGTGAACAGGTACCTGCATGTGGGCTGTGTAGACTGTGAGGAGTGGGTGGTGGAACTCAGCCTCTGCTGTCCATGCCAGGGTGCCTCTCTGCTCCACTGGGGGATGGGGTTCTACCTAGAGCTCAGAGCTCTAAGGGTGATGATCTTCCTGTACTGTGATTGGGAGTGGATGCTGTCTGGCCATCTGCTAGGTCTCTACGGCTGAGAAGGGGCTCACCAGCACATGGAGTAGGAGGAGAAGGCTGGGGGACGCTGCTTCAGCAAGACAATCCCGTAAACCTACATGGCTTCTAACATGTGCCAGGCTGTCACACAGTTGCAGAATCATCACAACCTGTGAAGTGAACAGCATTAGCCCCACCTTATAGAAGAGACATGTGATTCAGAGATGTTGAGCAGCTTGTCCAAATACTCAAGACACACATTCACGACACATCACACACAGCTCATGTGTATGTATCACCGAAAAGACAAAGACTCCCAGCGCCCCACTCCCAAGACCCTACCTAAACTCTCCACAGTTGGCCCAGGTCGGAGTCGAGCTCAGCTAGTTTTGCAGGAAGTGTGGGGGTCTTCGACCTGGGGCCCCTGCAGCAGAGGAAGCGGGGCACAGGGTCTTTTCTACCACACCAACAAGAGGCCAGACTAGGAGCCCTTTGTGCAGCCTCATTTTCTCCTTCCTTCCAGCTGGACAGAATCTGGCAAGCAGCAGTTCACAAGCCACAGCACCCTTCTCCTCAAGAACCAGCCACTGCTTAGCTTCGAAAGAAAGAAACCCCCAAAATTGCAGCCCACCTGGGGTGGCCACCCAAGGGTGAAGACATCGCAGCCTACTCCCCTAAGGTCCAGTGGGGCTTCTGCTGTGCCCTCAGCCCCAGATGGCCCAGAATGGGTACCCACCTGGCCTGTGGTGCCAGAATGTCAGGCTGTTCCTCTGGGGATTTTTCTTCTTAATTATCAAGAAACCACTGTGAATACTAAAGATGTCAGCATATGTCAGTAATTTCTGAGTGATTCTAGGTTTCTCAATCCATCCTTAATGAGGCCCCATGGTCCTCAAGCCCAGATTCCTTCCACGGAAGCCTAGAATGGCCCTTCAAGGAGCCCCCACTCTGGTTACTTTTGTTTCCTGCTAAAGGGTGGTTTGCCATTCATCTAAGGTGCAGACAGAACATAACTGTGGTGGCTCCTCAATGACACAGGGCACATTCTGGAAGCCCCAGAGTCTCATGTCTGCTGGGCAGTTAGATAAAGTCATGAGATCATACGCTCTCTTGCCATCCAGGACAGGAGCAAACACATGAACACGCAATGTTCATCACAGCAGAACGACTTCCTCCTCAGGCTCTGTCCCTTGCTGTGGAATCACCCAGTTGAGACATTCAGCTACTTGGGACAGGCACCACAAGACAATATAATGATTTGTGAATTCTTTGTCCCTGGGAACGGGGAGCAAATCAGGAGGCCTAAGGGAGGAATTCCACTAGGAACGCTTCCCCTAGGGGACCAGAAGGGGGTTTACAGACTGTCTCATTGTGACCTGACCTCCTTCCTTCACAAAACAGTCACCTCTGGAATGTTCCAGAAAGTCCCTAGAGGCAAGAGTAGGGTTGGAACTAGGGACAGGGAAATTGAGAATGAGCACAAATTTTGCCGTGTCCAAGCCCAGGGTGGCCTAGAACTGGGAGCAAGGGGCAGGCAGGCACAGTGGCACCTGAAAGCTCCCCAGCTCTCCTCTCTCCTCTCCTCCATGGGGCTTCTGTGAAGTCAGTGTGGCAGGCTGTGTTCTGCGTTTTTAAGCAATTGAGACCCTCCAGCAGCCACTTGTTGGTACCTGCTGATTGTGAAGTTGCAAACCCTTTTTTTGATAGGAAAGGTTCCTCTGTGAGGAAGCTAAGGTAGTAAGACCTCCAAATATCTTACTCTCCTCTACCACTTGGAGCTCTAGGCCCTTAGTAAATTGGATCACTTTTGTCCCCATAGGCCTCCTAAAAACTGTCACATGACAACCTCATTTTCAGTGTTAGCTCACAAAGGGCATGATGGTGACCCATTCATGACAGATAAAGAACATTTCAGGAAAACCACCTCTACAGGAGATGGCTGAAGCAAGTTTCCTGCTGCTGAAACCGGGAGGACAGCTGTGGGTGAGGACCTGCTGGCTGCAGGGACCTGCCGTGGCCTGCCGTGGGAAGCAGAGAGTCCACTCCACAGGGGCATCCTGATGTCCTTCCTCAGCCCTGCCTACCACCGTACGTCCAGCCTGGCACCTGCCTGACCTTGAGACCCCTTTCAGCTTTGCCGTATGTATGCCAAAGTGCTGGACTCCATCTGCTGTTCCTTACTCCTCCAAAGATGTCTGTTGTGGTTTTTAGCCAGGCTTTCTTTTGAAAGAACTGGTCAATTCTTGACAGTTTGTACCAAAGTGACATCTTGACAATAAGTCAAATTTTGACATCTGAGTCCTCCAGGGTGGTTTCTCTGAAATAGCAAGTCACTAAGTTCTCTGGCATTGGAAATGGCTTTGGGAAGGAGGCATGTCAGGATTTTTTGGGGGGTGCCCCAGGAGCGGGCTCCAGGTAGGCCGAGAGAGCTAAGGGACAGCTGAGGGGCAGCGCTCCCTGAGGCCCTGCAGGACACTGCCCTCCTCACACGCCCAAACTCCAGGCTGCAACATCTCAGGCTTCCACCCAAGTCTACCTGCAACACAAGGCCAGGCTGGGTGCACAGGGGGACCAGAAGGGAGTCTCTGAGTCCAGAGACTCAGGGTGGGTTGCTTTGTCATATCAAATCTGGGGGATGCCTGTCCCTCCTCCACTTGGGACACATGGCATCTTGCTGGGCAGCTGCCCCCAAGTCCCTGTTTCCAGAGGGCGAGCCCAGAGACAACAGTGAGGTGAAGCCAGAAGCTTTGCAACTGATGCGCTTTCAGGTAAGGAGCAGCCAGGCTGTAGGTGAGTGACCCTAGGCCTCTCAGAGCTGTGTGGGGGCAGCCAAGATGTGTGTGAGTCATCCTGGGTCTCTCAGAGCTACGTGGGGCAGAAGGCATCTGAAAAGGGACTATTGCCTGCCCATGATGCAGTGGAAGGGTCAACTCTGCTCAGAGCTGTTTAATTTCGGCATAGATGTTAATGTGTCCCTGCACTAGGGAGGCCTGGGGACATTCTGTTACACAGACAGAGGACATCTCCTGCTTGGTCCATCGGAGGGTGCAGAACCAGAGAGACGGGTGGTTGCCAAGCCTCTCGCCACTCCACTGCAGCTGAGCTGCTAATGCGCTCTCTGGCAGGCAGACCTGTGAGTCACCACAGCCGCCCCTGAGCTTGAGAGACACTTAAGGAAAATGGGTCTGTTTCCCCTGGTGATCTCTGGCTCCATACCCCAGGCTACCTGCCCCCATTCCCCACACACTCTATGCTAGCACACCATGGCCCACTGAGAGCCCACCAGGAGGATGGCGACAAGAAAACAAGCATATAAATGTGTCTCATGGGGTGCCACATCCTGAATGTCTGTCCTTGTAGACTTGGGTCAGAGCGCTCAGAAACACACAGAAGAGACCAATATGGGTCTCAGGGGCAGATAATCCCTACCCCACACCTCACCATGTATCCCAAGGTTTAGGGGGTGACAGACTACTCTTGGAGACCTGTGAAATATGTCACCTCCATGGGAGTAAGGGATCGTGGGGCCACTGTACGGCAGAGGACTGGTGTGGAGGGGGCTCAAGGCTTTAGCTCATTAAGTTTCTCTAACACCTGTTTCAGAGTGAACTCCATCAGCTGCAAAGGAAGAGAGAAGCCCCCGCCCCCCACCCCCAGGACTTGCTCAGTCTTCAGGGGCCACAGGTGAATAGAAAGGTCCCTGGGTCCTTGCCCTGTGGGAAGGCCTGCTGCAGGGACAGTCACACAGCTCAGGGCTCTGAAAATTTGGGTTTTTGGAAAGTAATGGCCCATGCACTCTGATTTCCTGCAGAAGGGAGGCTGGGGGGTCAGGATTTAACTCCTGGGGGTATACTATAGCCATGCAGGCTGATCAAGGTATAAGGAGTCTGGCCGCCCTCCCTAGGGATGCTTTCCCAGAGAGCATTTCACATCACCCCGTCCCTGCTCATCCCTGCTCCTGTGAAGCATGACTTCCGCCTGGGGGGCGCAACAGCTGCCTGTGTCATGGGGGTCTGGGTTTCCGGGCACCAGGTTCTGTGACGCTTGCTCTGTGCACAGCTCATGGCTTTTGAGTCTTGCCCCTTTGGGCTGCTTCCCCCCCCCCATCTACCCGAGACTCTCTTGGTCTTTCCTCCATCTCAGGGCACTTCAGCTGACCAGGCCCAGGAGGGCTTCTCTTGTCACTGCCAGGTCCAACCTGGTCTTCCTGGTATGTGCGACCACCATGATCTGATTCTTGAAGGCAGAGTTATTCTGTTTTCTCTCCACCCACTTCCCTCCCCTCCCTCCCTTGCGCCACCTCTCTCTCAACGTCCTTGCTTCTCCCTTTGCTCTGCTCAGGCTCACTTGGCCCAGAGAGAGTGAATCTCTCCTTAGGTGTTGTCCCTAGCAGAAGGCTTGGAGACCATTTAAACCATACTTAGAAGAATTGGATCTTTCCTGTGCCTCCCACCCCAGCAGCTCAAAGCCCATCACCTGCCTCACCCTCTTTCCCGGGGACCAAATCCTAAAACCCAAGAGCTCCTCCCCCCTCTGCAGCAACTTCGGGCTGGCTTTCATGTGTCCTCAGAAAGACTTTCTAAGACTCCCCCCGCCATCTCTGGTCAGCTGTCCTTTCATTTCCTTCCTTCATAACTGCATACCTAATTATTCCATGAATCCAGAGCATTATGCATGGATTGCTCGCTCCTGACTCCTGGGTCCTTATGGGCCATGACCTTGGCTATCTCATATATCAGTTCATGTCTAGTGCCTTTCACCATGTAGACAGACAACCCAGATTTCCTGAGGAAATGCCCAAGTCTCCTTTTGCCATGAAGCACCAACCGGAGCACCCCACAGTCAAAAGGGGGGCAATGACAAAACCATTAGCAAGCAGTGTCTGGGGTTGAAGCTCAGAAGCTGGGAAGGGCGACCTTCCACAACAGGAGCCTTGTAAGGGTGACCTTCCACAACAGAAGGCCAGGAAGGGTGATCCTCTACAATCACAGGAGCACTTCTCTTTTGGCGGGGGTGGGGGTGAGGGGAGGCTCACCTGGCAGTGCTCAAGGCTTACTCCTGGCTCTGAGCTCAGGGAATACTCCTGGCAGTGCTGGGGGTCATATGGGGTTCCAGGAATCAAACCTGGGTCAGCTGTATGCAAGGCAAATCCCCTACCTGTTATGCTTTATTGCCTGCCCCCAACGAGCACAAAGAGAGGATAATCTTGTAAAAAAATCATGCATTTAATGGACTTTGGGAGTGTTCTCTCAAAAGACCTTCCTTCCTTCCTTCCTTCCTTCCTTCCTTCCCTTCCTTCCTTCCTTCCTTCCTTCCTTCCTTCCTTCCTTCCTTCCTTCCTTCCTTCCTTCCTTCCTTCCTTCCTTCCTCCTTCCGTCCGTCCTTCCGTCCGTCCTTCCTTTCTTTCCTCCTTCCTTCCTCCTTCCTTCCTTCCTTCCACCCTTCCTTCCTCCCTTCTTCCTTCCTTCCTTCCCTTGTTCCTTCCTTCCTTCCTCCTATTTTCTTCCTTCCTCCCTTCCTTCTTCCCTCCTTCCTTCTCCTTCCTTCCTTCCTTCCTTCCTTCCTTCCTTCCTCCCTCCCTTCCTTCCTTCCTTCATTCCTTCTTTTCCTTACTTCCTTCCCTCCTCCTTCCTCTCCTTCCTTCCTTCCTTTCACCCTTCCTTCCTCCTTTCCTTCCTTCCTTTCACCCCTTCCTTCCTCCTTCCTTTTTCCTTCCTTCCTTCCTTCCTTCCTTTCACCCTTCCTTCCTCCTTCCTTTTTCCTTCCTTCCTTCCTTCCTTCCTTCCTTCCTTCCTTCCTTCCTTTCTTTCTTCCTTCCTTCCTTCCCTTGTTCCTTCCTTCCCTCCTATTTCCTTCCTTCCTCCCTTCCTTCTTCACTCCTTCCTCCTCCTTCCTTCCTTCCCTTCATTCCTCCCTTCCTTCCTTCCTTCCTTCCTTCCTTCCTTCCTTTCCTTCCTTCCTCTCCCCCTCCCCCCCCTCCCTCCTTCCTTCCTTCCTTCCTTCTTTCCTTTCCTTCCTTCCTTCCTTCCTTCCTTCCTTCCTTCCTTCCTTCCTTCCTTCCTTCCTTCCTTCCTTCCTTCCTTCCTTCCTTCCTTCCTTCCTTCCCTCCCTCCCTTCTTCCTTCCTTCTTTTCCTACCTTCCTTCCTTCCTTCCTTCTCCTTCCTTCTTCCTTCTGAAGCCCCCAAGTCACCCCCTCAAATCTGCAGAAGAACCTTCTCTCCCAAGACTGAGCAGTGGCTGCAGATGGGAGATGGCAGGGTGTGGCCCAGGTAGCTGGCCTTCTTTCCTGTCCTGCACAGGATGGACAAGAGGCTTGAGAACAGTCCCTGCTCCTTGTGCTGGGGGATGAGCATCAGAGGAGGAAGCACCTTCCCACTATCATTATCTTAAAGCAGTGAGCGATGGCAAATGCTGGAGGTGACGGAGGCCAAGTGGAGAAAGACTCACAGCTGATTTCTGAACTCTGGAATCTCTGGCACAGCTACACACTCGACCTGATGAAGAAATAAGGGAGCTGCAACCATTACTGCTGTTTGTAACCCCCGGCTGCCCTTGCCGGGAGCAGCACATGAGGCTGCTGGGCCGTACCACACTCTATCAAGTTTGCACCAGTGTGAACTCGAGTCACACTCGGGTTTGTTCTATCTTGGGTCAGAAACGCACTCAAAGACTTAGGAGAGATGGTGCCTGATCGGAGCTGCTCACAGGTTCTGAGATTTTGTTCCTTTACTGAGTCCCTCAGAGACCAGCTCTCCCACCTGGGGTTAGGGTGTGGTGAGACCCACCTCAGAGCTGCCCCTACGTCAGCTCTTTCTGCCATCTCACATGTCATCAGGACCTTGCCAATACTACTCTAGGCTCCTGCCAGAAGTTGGAAGTCAGGAGGTCACAGAAGCCACTTGGCTTCTTAGAAGTCTGGGGTGAAATTTGATTCTTTACAAGGAATGCAACAGGGTCACCCTAGGACCAGCCGGCTGGCCTAAAGCCTAGTTTTGTTTCTTAGCTGTGTGAACTTCCTGTACCTTAATTTATTCCTCTGGAGATATGACTAAAGCGCAGGTTTCACACGTCACTGTCAGGGTAGAGAATACTGTCTGGCTGCTGCCGTGGCTGCCACCAGGCTCTGAGTGGGGCATTGGTTGACAGACAGAAACCCTCTCTTCAGCTGCAGGTCTGGCTCAGAAGGTTGCAACATCTCAGTGGGGCACAGGGTGGCCACCTTCACACAAAGGTCTTCCTCAGGGTGCTGAGAGTGCATTCACTATACCCAGCTCTACCTGCCTGGCCACTGCCTCACCCCAGAAAAAGCTGATTTCCACCTCACAGTCACCCTGAAACTAACGACAACTTTCAGACCAAAAAGGAGATCTCTCAGGATGGAGGGATATTACAGTGGGTAGGGATCTTGCCTTGTATGCAACAGACCTAGGGTTTGATCCCCAAAATCCCATATAATCTCTGTGTACCCACAGAAGTAATTACTGAGTGCAGAACCAGGAGTAACCCCTGAACATCACACAAAAAATAGTAAAAGAGATCTTTCCTAAACAACACTGGGTGCCAGGGTCCTGACACAAAGCCCAGTGAGGGGAAAGGGTCAAGATGGTCTCAGGAGCAATACTGAAACCAGGAAGATAATATGTGGCCTGTGTGGGTGCTAAGGAACCTTGGTGTGAAGATGCTACAGACCACAATCAGGAGATGGGCTCACTGGGGGAAGAGGCCATGCTGCGTGTTAAAGACAGGGGGCCCTTGGACTACTCTCTTTCTCTGGTTCACAGAGTCCAGCTACAACACCTGGATGGCACAGACCACAGAAAGGGACAGTCTCGGCACATATTCAAAAGAGCAAGAACAACAAGTGCTGGCGTGGATGTGGGGAAAAGGGGACACTCATCCATTGTTGGTGGGAATGCCGGCTGGTACAGCCTTTCTGGAAAACAATATGGACTTTCCTCCAAAGACTAGAACTTGAACTCCCATTTGACCCAGCCATACCATTCCTGGGAATCTACTCTGGGAAACCAAAAATACGCAGCGGAAACACCATCCCTACTTTTATGTTCATAGCAGCATTATTCACAATAGCCAGAATCTGGAAGCAACCAGAGTGCCCGAAAATCGATGACTGGATAAAGAAGCTTTGGTACATCTACACAATGGAATACTATGCAGCTGTTAGGAAAAATGAAGTTATAAAATTTGCCTATAAATGGATGGACATGGAGAAGATTATGTTGGAGCGAAATTAGCCAGAAGGAGAGAGACAGATACAGAATGACTGCATTTATTTGCATGGCATAAATATATATGTACATATTATGATACCAATATCCAAGGTCAAGTGAAACATATATCAGGAGGTCTTGTCAAAGGTGGAGATTATCACAAACGTGTGGGAGTCAGAGTTTAGGTAAGACAGAAAATGGAACAGGGTGCTAATAATAGTCGAGGGTACTAATGCCAACCTAGAACTGAGCATTAAATAGAGGCAAAAGGATACACATGACAACCTTTTAATGTATGTTCTGTAATCCATAGTCTGGAAGGGAAGGAAAAGAGAAAGAGAGAGAAAGGGAAAGAAATAAAGAACCTGCCATGGAGCAGGGCTGGGGAAGGGGGAGGGAACCGGGATGTTGGTGGTGGGAGATGGGCACTGGTGGAGGGACGGGTGCTGAAACACTGTATGACCAAAACCCAAACATGAACTTTTTAATTGTATATCTTTTTATTTGTATATCTCACGGTGGTATAATAAAATACTTAAAAAAAAAGAAAGGGACAGTCTCTAAGGTGGTCAGAGACAGTACCACAATACCCAAGTGTAACGCCCAGTCACACTGGCCAATGCCATGTGTGTGCTGCTGGCAGTCAGGGATCCCCACCTTATGAGGGCTGCTCCAGATAACAAGGAAATGTGGGGAATCATAGAGAGGGGGAGATGGAGAGAGAGAGAAAGAGGGAGAGATCATTGAGTCGGTTATACGAGCAAATAAGGAAGGCAGTGCACAACTCAAGCCAGCCACTGAATGAAGCTGGTCTCCCTTTGAAGAAGAAAAGGCTGGGAAAATTGGCTCAGTGAGGAGAATTAAGTGATAACAATGTACTGAGTGGAAATCAAAATCAGTTTTGACTCAGAAAAATAAAGGATACTGAAGAGTAAAAGTGAACTATGTGAGACCTTTGAACAGTGAAATTTTTACTTGAAAATGCTTTGGAAAGTGATTCTAGTACTCAGAGATGAAACAAAAGCACAGCCCAGGGAGACTGTGTTTGGCTTTGCCTGAGCTTCTGGGCGCCTAGAGGTCCTCTGAAACGTCTTTGCCTCCACCACCAAGAGATGGTACCAAAAAGCTGGACACAGCAGCTTGTGTCCAAAGCCTTTGGGTGTGACAAGTCAGGCTTTGCTTTCTTCAGGCTCCCAAAGGCCAAGGTTGGAGATGGAAATGCAAATCTTCTGGGTCTAGACAATTCCAGCTAGGGTTAGGCAATGCCAGATTTTTGTTTGTTATTTGCTCTGTCTGAGCTCCAACCCGAACATCTCCCCTCTGCTGTCCCCCACCTCAACCCTTAGGAACTCATGTTGGTGTAGTTTACTTGGTTGTAGATGGCCCCCACCATCCCCTACACCCCCAGTCCAGAGAGAACTTTCCAAGGTGAGAACGATGAGGCTGTGGGCAGGTGAGCCTGAGTCCCAGGAGAAGACCCTCAGCACTGTCAGATGAAATAGTCCAGAGCTTAACAAGGAGGCAGACAGAGTGGAGGGGCCATAGAGTGCCCTGGTGTGAACCAGAAGGGCAGGAACAGGCTGAGCAGCTACAAAAGGAAAATGCAGTGAGTTCCCCGGCACCCAGAGGAGTGGGTGCAGGATGGAATGAGAATATATGCCCCCTCTCTCCTGCCCCCTGATAGCCTGTTGGTGCCCCCCCACCCCACTAACATGTTACCAACAAATTCTGAGGTAACATGAGTGTACCCTAATGCAGTCCCTAAAGATGGGCTCTCTGAGAGAGAGGGACCCAGTGGTTCTGAGGGGGCACATAGGAAATATCCAGTCCAGGATCATTTCCCAGCAGCCACTGCTATTCGGTCTCCAGCCAAGTGCGGCCATTGTGGGACACAAGTCCCTGGCCAATTTCAAAGCTATGCCCGCTGTTGGGAATACATGTTTGAACAAAGCCTTTATTCTCTATCCCAATATCAGGACTAGAATTCTAAAAAGCTTCATTTTCAGGACGGCTGCTTTTGATCGGTCTAACCTGGAACTTAACATTTTGGAGTCAAACAGAATTAAAGAGTTTCAGTAATAAGCAAAAAAATGTTATGGTTTTCCCCTCTCCATTCTCCTTTCTCTCCTCCCCCACCCCACCCGGAGCATTCCTAGTCAAAATCTAAGGACTAGCTTATGACGAGCTCTTAAAGCCACAGCTCTTTCAGCTTCACTCTCCCAGGCTGGATTCCTCAGTCCCTGCCTTCATCTGGGCACTCTGTGCACTGGCCAGAAGGGTCAGTGTGACTTCAGCTGGTACCAGAAGCCAATGACTGGAAGATTAACGTCTCTCTCCCTTGACATGCTTCTAGTTTGGGAAGAATCAAGGATCATTAGTGATCATTAGCCAATTCGTATTCTCATTACATAGTTTTTGCTCCCTAATTCACTTTGCTTTCTTCTCAGATTCAAGATCTTCTCTATTATCATCTTCTGTTCTCCTCACCTGAACTTCTTCTCAGCCTCAAGCCTGTATTTATGTCTATCATCATATTCCTCCAGCACAGAGTTGTCCATTAGTCTGATCAGAGATTGAATCAGCATATGTGTTCCTTGGAAATAACACTTGCTCTACACGGTCCCACACTGTGCGAACTTCTGGGTCAGGTCAGAGCTAGGACTCTGTGGGGTGAGCAGGAGCTGACAGTGAGAACACTGATTCTTGGTCACCAAAAACAAGTCTAAAACTAAAGAGATTTTTCCCTCCCAGTGATGAGAGCAAATGGAGAAAGCAAGACTATCTATTCCCAGGCAGTCAAGGGGCACAGTAGTTAGGAAACAAAGGCCTGACCCACACATGTTCCAGACAGACAAATTGCAAATAAAAAACATACAAAAAACACCCTTTAGGAAGAACAAGCTAAGTTTTTAATCAACTTTGTTTTCATTTTATCACAAAATAAAATGATGCTCTTGATGGAGAATGGCTAATAATAGGTTGAATTTTATGTTCTGAAGAAGGCTGGTCTCACCTCAGGCAGGGTGAGAAAAGGCATAGACACCGTCCAAAGCTATGAAATGACTTTTGTGCTCAGGAAGGATAATGTTAGGTGATTTGAACTTTGCTCAAGCTTACTAAGTAGAATTTTAAGAACTAATTTAAGAACAAAGGAAAACTGAAAAAGTTTGATCAATATGACATTATAACCCTCCTATTTGTGATACAAAAGACCACCCAGGGCCTGCACCAAGAACAGCATACACTGGCCAGCTATTTGGTGCCTATGTTTGCAACAAGCCAAGCTCATAATTTTCACAGGGGTTTAGAAGCCCTTAATATGGTTTACTTCAAAATTCATGTGTCTGAGAACATTATATATCAAAGGTCTAAAGAGTATTGTAAAGTATGCTACCATGATAATAATTTTGAAAAATCTAATGCTCTTATAAGCCAATTTTATCTCAATTTTAAACAGAGTTCTTTCATACTTAAAAATTAATGGGCATGGGAAACGTGAATTTAAAATATAATTTGGTCAACCCCACGGAGAGCAGCAAGTTAGTGGCAAGCATTTACAAAATCTGTTTGTCTGATTACCTTAGTCAGAAACCTACCTTTACAAACACACCTGACTAACTGTAGGACTTTGCATAGTTTTGCCTATGAGACCTACATTGACAAACACACCTGAGTAACTGTAGGACTTGCTTTGTTTTTTCCTATGAGACCTACATTGACAAACACACCTGAGTAACTGTAGGACTTGCATTGTTTTGCCTATGCAGGTCAAAATCTTCTAGTAAAAAGCACTGTAACTATTTGGACCTTAAGTAGTTTACTGCTCTCAGCTCCCCCTAAAAAATAATTTACCCAAATATAAGAATTTAGAATGAAACTGACCAAGTATGTCCTCCACCTTGCTTTAAGGGCATCTGCTCCTCTAAAGAACCCTCAGGACACTGGGCTTTATTTTAGCTATGGCCAGCCAGCAGCCAGGTGGTGGTTGTGCTGTTTGGAAGATAACTAGCTTCAATCTTAAACTGGTACAAATATGTGGCAGGGCTCAGCGGAGCTAAAGGAGTAACAGCTCAACACAACGCTCTCATTTATGCACTGAACAGCTGTTTTTGTACCTTTCAGCACTGGTGCGAAGCTTAGAGTTTCTTTTTGGTTCTAGGCACGGCAAGGGATTTAGTAGTGATTTTGGTGGAAGTCACGGAGGCTTCTCCTTTGGTTCCAGCTGGGTTGGGTTTGCCAGGTGTGAAAGCTGAGTCTACGCTGTCCATGTTGTCCTTCTTTGTGGAAGAGAGCTTAGTTTCAGAAACAGTGGCCTAGAAAGAAAAGGCCTATATTAACCTTCAGACACAAAGCCAGGTACACAATCCAAAATGGTAAAGGACTACAGAACTGCTCAGGATTAAATACTCCAGGCAGGGACATACAGCAACTGTGTAAAACTGTTACTGAATGTCAAAGAAAGCTCCTTTAGCATGCTTATGAAAACAGAATTGTTTAGTTTAGTGTCAAGCAAACTACGGGCACAATTTTAAGTCCTCTGCCAAGAAAAATGAGAATAAATGTATGGAAATATTGTCATAAGGAAGGCAGCTTGGAAATGCTGTATTCATACAATCTTTATGGATTTCTTGAGAAACTTTGACAGCTGTGTGGATACTATGAGAAGCACATGGTGACTGTTCTTTCAGGCCTGGGTACAAAGCTGCCACATACAGCATGTTCCTCTTAGTCTAACAATTTCTTGCATGGTTCCAGACACTGTATTCTCATCCCAGTCACACAACTTGGGCTGGTCTTTTTGAGCTCTTTGAACCTTGGTGGCTCATTGTTAAGTGGGGAGATGACATTTGCGCATTTACTGCATGGATTTATTATGCCGATGGATGATGGTGGCCAGGACAGCTCTTGGTGAGCTTTAGAGCATGTAAAAGGAAAGGTTTTAAAGAGCTTCCATTTTCTCTGGTCACCTCACCCCTCAGTAGAGAACAGTCTCTAGTCTTGCTGTCACAAAGGGCCAGAGTCCAATTTTAGGCCCACTCTAAAAGTGGTCATTTCTAATCAGATGAAGCTGAACACAGCTTCATCTGATTAGAAAGAGAGAGAATATCCCGAGAGTGAGCCAGATGAGCAGGATAGAGGCTGACGCACAGGGTGTACAGCTAGAGCAAGCATTCCTGTATAGACCTGGGAAAGGACTTATCTATCTAAATATCCGGAAAATTTAAAAGCATACATGAGTTAATAATGAGGTTGACAATTTTTTAATGTGAAAAATGACATGTAAGGAAACAAACAAATGAATTTCTTGTTTATTTGACCACTCAAGCTTTTGTGATGGAGGTAATAGGAGCTTAATATATTTTTTGCCCAAAAAGTAATTGACATTCTAAGACTGCAGCAAAATTCAGATAATTTATTAATATTTTTGGATAGGTGCAGTGTTCCAGGACCACACGGTCACCCAAGGACAAGCCCACAGCTCCCATGTGCAAAGCCTGTGCTCTAGCTCTCCCAAGTTATCTCTTTGACCTTATTTATGATTTTTGGTACATGTATTTCTGGAAGTAAGCCAATGTTGGCTTATAGCTAATAGCTCTTACATATAAACTGCTTTAAAACATAACTCATCTATGACTTTATAACAATGTGTTCTGATTATTAAACTAATAATTTTGTACAATGAAAAATTAATTGTAGAAATTTCAAATTGTAAAAATGTCCTTTTCTCTACAGATTCTTTCAAAGCAAATTTCTGGGTTGCTTCTCTGTGTGCTCATTAAAAAATAAGTTACTTAAGAAAAGGAAAGAATATATGTTCCCCTATGTTCATAGTAGTATTACCCATAATAGCCAAAACATATTATCAACACAAACATGCCATTGGCAGCTGATTGGATAAGAAAATTGTGGTCTATAAATTCTATGGAATATTACTCAGTTATTTAAAATAGGTAAAATCCTGTCCTTTGTGAAAACATGAATACAATTTCAGGTGACTATACTGAGTAAAATAAGGCAGAAAGCAAAAGACAATTATACATAGAAGATAAGGAAAACAAACAGGCAAAACACAAAAAAAAACTCTAAAGAATGAATGATATTGTTGTCATCAAAGGGAAATAAGGTTGTGTTGGAAGGAGGGGTAAGGGATCACTTGGACGGGGTGAGAGCTCTAGTGAGGGGGCAATGGGGCATACGCATGTTGAGGATATAAAACAGTACAGTGTCACTGTCTGTCTGTCTTCCCGTTCATCATCGATTTGCTCAAGCGGGCACCAGTAACATCTCCATATGACCTGTCTCATGCAAGTAGAGCCCAAGGACACCTGCTTGCTCCAGGAACATAAAGAGCCTCAAACCATTCCATCAGGTCATGGGAATGAGGTCTATAATTGTTAGTGGTATCTGGCATATCAAATATGATACGGGTAGCTTGCCAGGCTCTGCCGTGCGGGTAGCATACTATTGTAGTCATCTCTCAATCCAGCATTTATTAATGAACTGCGCAGTTGCAAGCGGCCACGCGAGCCGGGCTGTGATAGGCTGGTCTGCTGGGTGGAGTTCTGACGAGGGGAAATCCAGATGTGGAAAATGGAAGTCCTCATGGAGTGGGGGTCATCTGGCTTGTTGTGAGGCTCTGCTGGGGTGGCGGGCCAGGGCTAGAACCTGCCATCCCTCCTGGGTGCCTCACGAGTGGCTGGGCACAGTGAGAGCCAGTAGCAGCTCTGCCCCATGTTTGTCTGTGGATCAGCGTACCTGGGCCAGATTAAAAAAAGACTGCAGCAGGGTGGATCTCAATGAGCTGGGCTGTGATAGGCAGGTCTGCTGGGTGGAGTTCTGACGAGGGGGAAGTTCGGATGTGGAAAATGGAGGTCCTCATGGAGTGGGGGGGGTCATCCGGCTTGTTGTGAGGCTCTGCTGGGGTGGCGGGCCAGGGCTAGAACCTGCCATCCCTTCTGGGCACCTCACGAGTGGCTGGGCACAGTGAGAGCCAGTAGCAGCTCTGCCCCATGTCTGTACATGGGCAGTATGATAACCAATGGTTAGTCAATAACATCTGGTTTAAATTAAAATATTTATAACGTATTAGCATTCAGTAATAATGTGAATATATCTTACTTTTCTGGAAAGACTTTATATCAGTAGTAGGGTAGTATAATACCCTAATGTTCTAATGTCTGGCTGAAGATAAGTTGCTCCATTTAGTACAATATTGGTCCCTAAAACATAAAACCTATCTTGGAAATCTCAATTCATAAAATTTGACTTAACATAAAAATGCTATTCAAAGGTGAATTTTAGTGTGATGCACTGTTTGGGCATTCCCCCCCCCCCTTGAGTTATGACCCAAGCAGCTGAGAAATATTTTCAACATCTGGACTACAACTAATATTCTACAGACTAGGCTGAGAGACTTGTTTACTTTTTCATGCCTCATGTTCAAATCTTAGTGCTTCTGTTCTCTTTAATTATTCCATTTGTTAATATACATGAGTATCAAGGCTGATTCAGAAGTCATAGTGACCAGGAACAGACCCTCTGTGTTGAATTAGTGAGGTAATTACTTTTCCTTCTTGTTGGGATGGAGGGGCTCAAAAGTGATCCTCAGGAGGTCAGGAAAACCTCTAGACAATTTCTAGCAATCTTGAGGTTCTAGGAATTGCCTGGGTCACTCTAGTAGTACTTGGGGGTTTGTGAGGTCACTGAGGCCATGCCCAGTGTCGCTTGAATCACTTGCTGTTGGGGACTGAATGATGTCAGCTGCATCTTAACCTCTGTACTAACCCTCTGGCCTAGATAATTTTCTTCAAAACACTAGAAGAGGAGACAGTGAGGTAGTGGATGGCTCAGGACTCACAGGTACATAAGCACTGCAGGTTGTAGCCAGGAGCCCCCAAGCCCAGCATTATTAGGGGCCCTGATTGGCCCCCTGAACAAGCAACTGCTTGGGAAGACCAAAAAGAAATAGGAAAGAGAGAGAGAGAAAAAGAGAGACAGACAGACACACAGACAGACACACAGACAGACAGACAGACACTAGGTGATCTGTTTCCTTCTTGGATATCTTAAGATAAAACTCAGAATTTTCTGACAAATTGGAATCAGACAATGGTAACTAAAGCAAACTGGTCGTCAAATGTTCACAATGTAGAGACATCTTAGTTGCACTCAAGAGTAAGATAACACAATTATATCCTTCATGTATTTATGTATAAATCTCTGATTTATGTATAAAATAGGTTTATACATTTATTTAGATATAAATCTATTATTTATATATAAAATAGGTAGCATATATCAATGAATTAATATTCAGTCTTTAAAATTGCCTTCAGGTCCCTTAGTGAGCTCAGCTCCATCAAAACGCCATCCATCAAAGACAATCAGTATTACCAGTGTAGTGCGACTCCCAGACTGCTTTTAGTATCTTAAGCAAACATTAGGTGGAACTAAAGGAAGTGATCATCATTTGTGCATCTCAAAAACACCAGTAATGACAATTTCATGTGATTTGAGTTAAATGAATAAATTGATAGCTTCTTTTACTTTTATTTTTTTTAACACAACTGGTAACCCACTGTGTACCTTTTTTCCCTAGCAATAAATTATCTTGAGGATCACTCCATGTCTTACTAAACTTATGATGGGTTTATACCCTGATAAATCCATCATACATTGAAAGGTAAGAGTGCATTTAGTACACAAAACCTCTTGAATACCACACTTGAGTGTAGTCTACCTTTAACATGCTCAGAACACTTGTTTTAGCTCACACTTGGACAAATTCATCTAAAACAAAGCATGTTTTTATAGTAAAGTGTTGAATAGCTCATGTGATTTCTGATGCTATAGTGACCTAACTCAAAATGCCCTGATTCAAAATTCAAGCATGGTTTCTACTGAATGCATTTTGCTTTCATACCATCATACAGTAAAAATATATATAATCACAAATGGGACCATCATGTGCCTGGGACTATCTGTACACAAAAAATTATCCTCATTATTTCCTTGGTTGAATATACAGTACTATCATTTATTTATCTAGTCATTGGCTAAATTTCAGCTGTTTCCAGTATTTTACTAGAACAAATCATAAAATAAACATGTTATTTTGTACAAGTGATCTATGAAATGTATAAATTATTGGATCAAAAGTTATATAGATCTATAATTTTCAAAGATAAGACCAATGTTACTTTTTTTTTGCTTTTTGGGTCACACCTGGCAATGCTCAGGGGTTACTCCTGGCTCTATACTCAGGATTTACTCCCGGAGGTGCTCGGTGGACCATATGGGATGCCGGGAATCAAACCCAGGTCATCTGCTTGCAAGGCAAACATCCTACCCACTGTGCTATTGCTCCAGCCCCCAATGTTACATTTGTACCAACTTATATCTTACTAGAAACACATGAATGACTCTTTTCTTTTTAAATTTGACATCTAACACATGCTAAAACGAATACAGTTAACTGCATTTTAATTAAATTCCAAAAAATCAGTCTAAAACAGGCTGCACTAAAGCAGCAATATTTGTTCCTTCTCTCCTGGGTTCCTTGAGTGCAAGTCTACTTATTCTTATGCAAATATTTTTGCTAACTCTGAGGATTCTGTGTGTATGCACTTTCTATATTCATTCCTTCTATGTATATACACAATTCTGTGTGCTTATTTCTCTTTGAAAATTTTCAATGCCATCCAGCTTAGGATTCTGTTTTTTAGAAATAACAATCATAGTTTTTCTAAAAATTCTGACTTTCCCCTACTAAATGCCCTCTTATTTAGAATGTTCTCCACTACTCACAAACATGGGTATAGGCTGATATTAATGGTGCACTTCATGCCAAGCTACAGCTCCTGAAACAGGAACTAAATCTTTCACTAAAAATGTAAATGGTCAGGGCAAATTTCAGCTTTCAGGTCTTTTTTTCTGTAAGATAAAGCAAATTTTAATATTTTCAGGGATTTTTTTTTTTGTAGGATGGATTGTATTAGTTTCAGGTTTCTCTTTTTCTTCACTTATAGTTGATGGGATTCCTCTGAGATCTGTCCTGTCACTGATGCAATTTTACAGTTTTGTAAGTAATAGGACAGAGAAATGAAAAGTGAAATTGTCAAGGCTGTAAGGGTTACTAAGATCTCTTAGGTCACGCAAGGTAAATAAAAGAGAATAAGCTCCTACAAGATTGTACAAAGGAGGAGAAAGATGACTGAGGAACTTCAATATTCAGTCCTGAGGAAAAGAGTCTCAATGACCAATAAGAGACACTGGTCATCGTGATCAATCTCAGAGGGGCTCCTGAAAAATCACTGTAGGCTGTTCACTGAAGCTGTTAGTATAATGTGCCATTACAGTGACCAAGAAAATCTGGTTATCATCAGAAGGCATTGTAGAAATCAAAGAAAAGAAGATATTGTCTCCAAATATAAAATCATGAAGAATTCATACTTGAAACATTGCAGCGGGCAAGCTACTGATATGACGGATGAGTGGAGGATTCTTTATGAAAGCCCTTCAGCCTAAAAATAAAGAGTAAGACAAGACATATTTGTGTATATGGAACCACAATCTATCAGATGAAGAAGGGAAGGATTTCCACTCTGCAGTGGGCCAGCAGTTCTGGGGCTGCAGCCAGGCTGGGGCCACTGAGGCTGCCCTAAGCCACATTTCAATGTTCCTCAGCTGTGACAGACTCACCATTCTGGACTGCTGGAGAACCATCAGTGCCACTGGGCAAAACATCGGAAATGATGACCTTCCAAGGCTCCCTCCAGTTGCATCTTTCTGTAATTCAGCACCTTAGCTGCTTTCTCCAGCTCGTTATTAATTTTGAAAGGGGCTCCATGTGTAAAGGGGCTTCATGTGTAAGGGGGAGACACATAACAGGAAAACTGGCTAAATAAACACACTTCATAATTTCCCAGTATAAATTTAACCTAATGGATTCATCTGCTGATAATGGATGCAAGGCCTGTAAGCTGTAGGCATAGCCCTACAAGTTAATACCAGTGCATGATTACTAGAAACTGTTACCATTTCTCTGAATTTTGAGAAAATACGTGCTATTTAAGTAAAGTGGTTTATCTCCATGACAACCATTTCTAGAGTCACACATTCAAATTATAGGACTTCACAAGGTCCAAGTGACAGAACATTCTGATGCAAGCTTTGACTATAGTTTTTTCCCCAATGGTTACGTAGTTTCTCTTGCATTCTTGTCGTTTGCAGAAGAAGCAAGGGAAAGGAAAAAGGGGGAAATAAGATAAACAGACTTCCAAACATATGGATTGAAAAGATAAACCTACCTACATAAGGAGCTGGGTCTTTGATACAATTGATGAAAAGAAAAGCTAACTTTTAAATTAGAGAAATAAATAAATATAATTTCTTTTTAATTAAAGTTTGATTTGCATACAGAACAGCGCACAAATTTCAAGTGTCCAGTCTGATGACTTTGATAATGCACTGACCTCTAGAACCAACACCACCACCAAGAGCTCCCAGATTCTCTAGAAAGTTCAGTGATTACATTCCAATCTTCTGCCCCGTCCAAGGCCCACAAAATGTTCTGATGTTTTTAGTATAAATTTTAACATGTTATTAAATATTTGACATATTATAGATCATCATGGTGGTACCATGCATTTTGCATTCATCCATATATTAGTAGTTCATTCTGCTTATGACCAAGCAGTATTCGATCATATAGCCATAACAAAGTTTCTTTTACTCTTCTATTAGTGAATCTGGGGCTCTTTCAGTCTGGGGCTCTTTTATATATAAAATTGCTATAAAAACATTCTAGAAATCTTTTCCTTAAATTTGAATTTGGGGGTTTTCAGGGTAAATTGTAATTTAATGTTTAATTTCACAATTAATTGCCCAATTTTGTACCAAAGGAAACTGTACTAATTGCACTCATAAGAAATGTAGAATAGGTATAATAAAATATTAAAAAAAAAGAAATGTAGAATACTTTTGATTTCTCCATTATTTGCCAAAATTTGTAATTGCCATTAAAATTATTGGCTATTCTAGAAAGTACACAATGATATTTTGGCTTCCACTGAGGTCATCACCTTCACGATGACTAACGTACATTTTCACCCAGACTTCGATCAGTTTGTACAACTTCCTATTTAAAATGTCTTCTCAAGTCTTATGCCTCTTTTAACATTTGAATGGAATTATTATTGAGTTGTAGTCTTTATATTATGGATACAAGTCCTTTGTAAGATATATTTTCAGAAAATATTCTTCCTATTGTTGCTTTTACTGATAAAATATATTTACTTTAAAAATTTGGGTTCTTTGAAATTTATTGGGCAATAATTGCATCTTTAGCAAATGTAATATGTTCTGTGTTATGACTAAGCAAAACTGACTTTAAATATGTACTGTTTTGGTTCAGGCTCTGCAGTGCCTGGATAAGCCACACAGGGAACATTCCTGGCAATGCTCAAGGGGCCAGCTGGGATGATGGGGGATTAAATACCAGTCAGCAGTGTGCAAGGTAAGCGCCCTACCCACTGTCCTACTATTGCTCTGCATCTTGCCCACTCGCTGTAGTTTACTTTACTGTATATTTAACTAAAGTTTATTTAAGCACTATGACACACAGTACTGTTAACGTAAGAGTTTTATGCATGCAGTGCTCTATACCCTTCATGAGAGTGGTAGCACCTTCATTAATGTCTCAAGGTTCCATCTCAGCCCCCATTCTAGTCTCTCAGCTAACTCAGAGTTGTAAGTTAACTCGGGTCTGTCACCACTGGACATCTGCTACTCCTTTAAGAAGGCTTGCTTTTGATCAGATCTATTTTTATCAGTTATTATTATTATTATTATCATTATTATTATTTGCATGGTATGGGTTTCAGGGAGCACAACTAGTGTTGCTCAGAAGTTACCCCTAGCTCTACCCTCAGAAATTACTTCTTGCTTTGCTCTAGGAACCATATGTGGTGCCGGAATGAGTCCTGGTGGGCCACATGCAAGACAAGCACTCTACTCACTGGACTATTGCTCTGGCTCCCATTTTATCTGTTTTTAAAACTGCTTGTGTTCAAGGATATCTCTGACTACTTTAGTTTTCCTGTCTTATCCTAGTAACTGTGCAGCTTAGCTTAAAGAGTTAGGTCTACTGTCAGGGTGCTACTGGGGTCCCCAACAATATCAGGAAATGAGTTCCCTTCTACCTCCAAGGTCAGCGGGAATGGATGAAAACTCATGAGTCCAGCGGTTCCAAAAGACTTTTACTAATTCAATAATGAAACAAGCTCTGCCACTACAATCCAAAATAATGGGATTCCCAGACCTCTAGCTCTTGGTCAGAACTTAGACCATGTGCTCAGGCCCAAGTCTCCCACCAAAGTGGATCCCAGTACCTCAAGTCAGCCCCCTTATATATCTAAAAGTAATTCTATCTTCAGTGAGAGTAGTGTCAACAAAGAACAATAAATCAGCTTCTAGATGAAGAAATAGTGTGGTGCCACCACAGGGTGATAACACACTTGTTTCAGGTCTAAACAAGTGATTATGCCAGGGACTAGTCCCTTTCTCAGAAATTATCTCTTATGTCAAAACACTGGAGAAAGAGAGAGATCAGTATAAAGAAATACATCTCAATGGATGTATATTCATGGAGAGAAACACATAGATTCATGTAGATTAATAGATTACATGGGTAATCATAGATTACATGGGTTTCATGTAACCAAGATGATACCCACAAAGTCCATCTATTTTCTGTTCTGCACCAAGGTGATTCTGAGTGTCTTCTCCGCTGTTTACTGAAAGGGTCATGCTTGCCTGGTTGAGGCAAACTAGCCTCTACCTCCAAGGTAGTAAACTAGCATGAACCTTCCTTTGATCTAAAGTGATTGTCTCAACGTAGCCAGGGTGGTAGTCCCCTGGTAAATTCTAATTGCCTCACTCTGGGACCAGTAGATATTAAGAGGAATTGTGCTCAATCTAGATAACATTGAAATCACAGTAGAGATTATAATATTTCAGAAGTTACTGATTGAGAGTCAAAATGACTCTTGTAATTGCCACACTCCCTCCATTAGTATTTACACAAAAGAGAGGTCTCATTCACATGAACCCTGGCTTAAGAACATGTAAACAGCTTAAACTGTAAATGGATTAAACAGCAAAGCTCCAAAAATCCAACTAGGCCTCATCCAACAGACTACTCTCCCATTTGAAACTAATAAAAAGCTAGGGAAGTCAAGGCTAGTTTTTCCCATTAGATACCCTCCTATTCTAGTGTGATTTATTGAAAAGCTATCCTTCCCAATTGAATGACATTGAAATCTGTCAAAAATCAATTAACTGCATAATGTGGGTCTATTTCTAGACCCTCAATTTGTTTCATCGATTTATTTGTCTATTCTTACACTAATGCCACACTATATTGATTACTGTAGCTATCTAAGAAGTGTTGAAATCACTTTTTAAAAATTTTCCAGTGTGGCTCTTTGGGTTATTTTGGTTGTTACAGGGCTTACATATTTACCAATAAATTTTAGAAATTATCTGGCCAATTTTCACTAAAAAAAAATTAAAAGCTCCAAATTTCCTTTTGGATCACTTTAAAGCTAAACTGATTTTGAGAAAGCAGGCAATCTTACAACATCAAAGTTTTCCAATCTCTGAACTTGATACATGGCTTCATATAGTCTTGTTTATTTTTGTTTGTATTTTTCACTGTGAAAACAATAGTTATCACCAGATATCAGATACAGATTCTTGAATTTATGATGGTTTAAGGTTTGATAAGATTAACTGGTATGCACAAACTACTAGTCTTTTACAAGTCATTTGGAATTGAAAATGCTTTTTTCTTTTTCAGTATTTTATTTATTAAAGTACCGTGAATTATGAAGCTATTTATAGCCGAGATTTGACATACAATGTTGCATCACCGATCCTGTCACCAGTGCCAACTTCCCCAACCAGATTTCCTTACCTTACCTACCCACCAACTCCAGCCCCAGTCCACCATCTTGTCAAGAACCTTTTAAATTTGGTAATCAAAGTTTTAGTCTTTTGATTTCAGTGTTGTTGATTCTGTGATTTGGTTATTTAGTTCTCTCATTTCTTAACATCATCAGCTTACCTTGATCCCCTTGACCCAAACCCCATTGCTTCTATGAAAATCATATAGTCTCCTTTAATTACACCCAGCAAAATTGTGAGGGCTAGTGTAAACATATTTTTTGCATTTTGTTAGAGCCATCAATAGTTTATGTTTTAAAATAATTATGACATTTGTATTCCAATTGTTTATTGTTAATAATAAAATACAATTAACTTTTGTATAGAGATCTGTGATGGGGAATCCATTTATTTTTGTAGATTCCTTGAGATTTTCTATATATACAATCATGTCATCTGTAAATAAAGGTAGTTTTATTCTTCTTTTCCAAATATTTAACTATCTTTTTTACTTAATAGTTGAGATCACTAGTACAATGCTAAATAGAAAGGAGATTCTTTTTGTCTCCTATCTTCAGTAAGAAAGTGGCCATTTGTACCACCAAGAATTATGTTAACAAAAAGTTCCTTTAATTTAAATTGTGTTTCTTTTGTTTGTGGCCACAACCAATGGTACCCAGTCTACTGTTGGGTTTGTGCTCAAGCTTCACTTTTGGCTATGCTCAAGGGCACTTATACTGTGCTGGGGATCAAAAAAGAGTCAGGCACATGAAAAGAAAACACCTACCTGCTATCTGGTCCTAGCATTTTTTAAAAATAAAAATCCTTACTATGCACAACAAGTCCCCTTATTTTCCTAGTCTACTGAGGGTTTTTCTCATGTTTGTATATTTGGTTTTATCAAATATTTTAACAAATTATTGAGATAACTTTTATAATTTACCTACTAATATGTTGAATTACATTAGTTAATTTTTGAATGCAAATCCAAATTTTGCTGAAATATAATAGATTACTGGAGTAAACACATCATCTTGATGCGCTATATGTATTTTACATATTCATGAATCCAGATTTGGATTTTTGTGTTTTGGAATATTTATGAGTAATATTAATTATTCTTATACTGCTAAGAACATAGTTTGGTATAAATGTTATGTTTGCATTGTAAATGAGTTGGGCAAAAGTCTCAAGAGCTGTGTAATTAGCTTTCTATTCTTGATTCTTTTAGTACTGAAAGATTCCATGTTCAATACTTAAAGTATTGAAAACAGTGAAATCAATCAGGCCTGGAGTTTTCTTTAGAGAAAACTTTAAAAATTATTTATTTTTATTTTTAATTTAATCACAGTGAGATACTCAGTTACAAAGTTGTTCATGATTGGGTTTCAGTCATATAACGTGCCAAGACCCATCCCTTCACCTGTGTACACTTCCCACTACCAATTTTCCAGTTTCCCTCCTGCCCCCCTATCTTGGGCATTATGGTTTGCAATACAAATACAGAAAAGTTATCATGTATATTCTCTTTACCTACATTCAACACTCAGTTATTGCCCAGAATGATCATTATAACTACTATTGTCATACCGGTTCTTTGTCTATTCTAACTGTCCTTTGCCTCCCCCTCCCCGCACACTTGTCGCAAACTTCTAACCATTGACCAGTCCTTCTGGCCCTGGTTGAGAAGGCACATAATTACTGATTAATTAAAAATAAATTTAGAACTGGGTCTAGAGCAATAGGACAGTGGGCTGGGTATTTGCCTTGCATGAGGTTGATCCAGATTTAATTCAGGGCATCTGAGCACCGCTATGAGTAATTCTTGAGTGCAGAGTCTGGAGTAACCCCTGAACATTGTTGAGTGTGCGTCTAAAATAAAAAAAATAAATGAATTCAGAAATACTCATTTTTTATTTTTCATTAAAGGAAGTAAGCCATTTCATATAAATTTTTCAATTGATTGACATTAAGTCATTCACAATTAAGCGGGACATTAAGTCCTCTTTTTCTAAAAAAACATTTTTTTTCTATTTCTGTCCAATTTGTGTTGCTTATGAGATGAAATCTTAAATCTTACTTTTATTACTCTAAATACAAAACATTATTTTGTATTTACTCAAATATTTACTTTAGCTGGTGTCCTAACACCTTCTTAGAGTTCAGTTCTTCCATCTGAGATTGTTTTCCTTTAAGATGAAAAATTTTCTTTAGGTACTCATTGTAGCAAAGTATGCTGGTAGCAAATTTTATTATCTTTAAATACTTGAAAAAATGTTTTTTAATTTTATCTTCAAGCTTGGAGAAAAATTATCACTATTTAGTATTCTAGGTTGGTGTTTTTTGCTTTGGTTTGCTCTTAGGGTTTTAAATATATTATTCCACTGCCTTATGGTTTCCACTATTCCTATTAATAACTAAAATGTTATCTCTTTGACAGCAATATTGCCCCCCATAAATACTTTGGGTATGCCCCCCAAAAAAAAAAAAAAAATACACATCTATGGCATTCCTGTTAACAAATAATAAACCCAAAAGGCAATTAAAAGACTGTCCCCTTTAAAATAGTAGCAAAAAGACACAAAAAATGCTCACCATCATTAGTTATCACAGAGATGCAAATCAAAACAACAATGAGATGTCATCTCACACCACAGAGACTGGCACATATCCAAAAGAACAAGAACAACAAGTGCTGGTGTGGATGCGGTAAAAGGGGGGACTCTCATCCATTCATCCATTGTTGGTAGGATGTCAATTAGTACAGCCTTTTTGGAAAACAATATGGACATTCCTCCAAAGACTAGAAATTGAGCTCCCATTTGACCCACCCATACTACTCCTGGGAATATACCCTGGGAATCCAAAAATACGCAGCGGAAACACCATCCCCACATTTATGTTCATAGCAGCACTATTCACAATAGCCAGAATCTGGAAACAACCAGAGTGCCTGAGAATAGATGACTGGATAAAGAAGCAACTTTGGTACATCTACCAATGGAATACTATGCAGCTGTCAGGAAAAATGAAGTTATAAAATTTGCCTATAAATGGATGGACATAGAGAGAATCATGTTGAGTGAAATTAGCCAGAAGGAGAGAGACAGATACAGAATGACTACATTTATTTGCATGACATATATATATATATATATGTATATATATATACATATATATATATGTACATTTTATGATACCAATATCCAAGGTCAGGCGAAACATGGATCAGGAGGTTTTGTCAGAGGTGGAAATTATCACAAACATGTGGGAGTCAGAGGCTAGGTAAGATAGAGAATGGAACAGTGTGCTAACAATTGTCAAAAATGCTAATACCAACCTAGAACTGAGCATTAAATACAGGCAAAAAGATACACATGACAACCTCTTAATGTATGTATTGTAATCCACAATGTGGAAGGGAAGGAAAAAGAGAAAGAGAGAGAAAAGAAATAAAGAACCTGCCATAGGGAGGCAGACTAGGGGGGGGGAGGGAATCGGGGTCATTGGCCCCGAGCTGGTGGATGGGAAATGGCCATTGGTGGAGGGGTGGGTGCTGGAACACTGTATGGCCGAAACCCAAATATGAACATCTTTGTAATTGTATATCTATGGTGGTATAAAAATATTTTTAAAAAATAGTGCCCAAAATATCAAATACCTCAAATCAAATTAATGAGGGAGGGAAAAAGACATTCAGTGAAAAACTATAAATCATAGCTAGAGAAATAGAAGATACCAAGAAATGGCAAAGATATTCCCCTTGTTCATGGATTGGAAAAGTCAACATTGGCTTGTGTGTGTGTGTGTGTGTGTATGTGTGTGTCTGTGTGAGAGAGAGAGAGAGAGAGAGAGAGAGAGAGAGAGAGATGGTGGGGAGAGGCACAACTGGTAGTTCCTCAGGGTTTATTCCCTTTACTCAACCTCTTTTTCAGGGACCACTTCTAGAAGGAGTTCAGGGGACCTTTTTGGGAAGCTGGTTGTAGAATGTGGCTGGCCTTGGGTGGCAAGCAAACTAACTGGTGTGCACAATTATATTTGGCCACAAAAGAATCAGCATTGTTGAAATAACTGTCCTACCCTAAACCACTATATAGATTCAATGTAATGTCTCATTAAAATTACAATAACTTTTTTCAAAGGCCTGGAAAACACTCTGCTGAAATTCCCTTTCATGGAACCACAAAACTCCCCAAAGGCAAAGAAATCTTGGAGAAAAGAAGAATAAAAGGGGGCATTTTATGGTCCAATTTTGGACTATGCTACAAAGCTACAATAATTAAAAACTGCATGGTACTGACCAAAGACAGACCTACAGACCAATGGAATGGAACTGAACTTCCTGAGTTAAGCCCCTGAGTTAAGATTTATGGCAGCTAATCTAAGACCATGAAAACTAGTTTTATGAAGTGGATAAAAAAACACTCTTCAAAATAGTGTGGTGGGGAGTAAAAGATAGTCATTTTGAACTCACACCGGCCTGACTCCGCCTCAGGTAGCCTCCTTGGGGTGTGGGCCACGGGCGGGCGCCAGGGGTCGTGGTAGAGCCCCAGGTCTTGGCAGAAGGTGGAACTACAACCCCCAGAAGTCCGAAAGCGGAACCGAAGTAAACGGTCATTTTGAACTCTCACACTGGCCTGACTCCACCCTCAGGTAACCTCCTGTGGGGTGTGCGGCTGGCCGGGCAGGCGCCTGGGGTCATGGTAGAGCCCCAGGTCTTCGGCAGAAGGTGGAACTACAACCCCCAGAAGTCCGAGCGGAACCGGAAGTAAACGGTCATTTTGAACTCCTCACACCGGCCTGACTCCACCCTCAGGTAACCTCCCTGGGGTGCGGGCTGGTGGGTGGGCGGCCGCTAACGCGGCCGCTTATTAATAGAAAAACTAGGAAATTCAACACCAAGGGAAGGTAATACCCTCAAGAAAAAAAAGAAACAGTACACCAGAGGAATCTATCCCTGAACACCACAACACCATGGGGGAAACAACGCAGATCCCCAGCTCGAAGAACAGATGAAGGAATCGACCCTGAAGACTCAAAAAAAGAATACAGATGTGCATGATCTCTCTGACAATGAAATTAGAGAAGAAATTGGTAGGATGTTTAAGGAGCTCAACGAAAAAAATGGAGCAGATGTCCAATAAAAATACAGGAGAACATAAACGAAGCAGTTGAAAGGGCAGTCAATAAACTACGGAGGAAATGAGAGCAGAAATGAGAACCATGCAAATAGAAATATCATCGCTTAAAAAACTCAGTAGACGAAATGAAAAACACAATCGGGGCTCTCAACAGTAGGATGACAGCAGCGGAAGAGAGAATCAGTGAGACTGAAGATGAGCTGCAGAAAGCACTCAGAGATCTACATAAGATGGAAAAAGACCGGAAAATGGATCAGCAACGGAACAGAGAACAATGGGATGAAGCCAGGCGGAACAACATAAGAATCATCGGAGTCCCAGAGGGACAGGAAAGTAACCCCAAGGAAATTAAAACAGTTAAAAACATCCTGGCTGAAAAGTTCCCCGAGTTAAAGGACGAAGGCATCCAGATCCAAGAAGCCCGACGCGTACCAGCAAGAAGAGACCCCAATAGAAAGACCCCAAGACACATCCTAGTCAAAGTAATGGATGCCATAGACAGAGACAGAATTCTTCAGGCAGCAAGATCAAAGAAGGAAATTGTATACAAAAGGAGCATCCATTCGACTTTCAGCAGACTTCTCAGAAGACACCCTCCAAGCCCGAAGGCAGTGGTGGGATATAGTAAAAAAAAACTTAATGAAATGAATGCCTCAGCAAGAATTCTTTATCCGGCTAAACTCTCACTCAGATTTGAAGGACAGATATACAACTTCTTGGATAAACAACAGCTTAGGAACTTTGTAAAATCAAAAACCAACCTTAAAAGAAGGACTGAAAGATCTACTATAAGACGAGACATAACCCAAAAAGAACAACCAACCTATACAGAAAGATGGCACAAAATCCCATGACAATAATCTCTCTCAATGTCAATGGTCTAAATGCACCAGTTAAGAGACACAGAGTGGCACAATGGATCAAAAAATTGAATCCGACATTCTGCTGCCTTCAAGAAACACACCTGGAACAATCGGAGCAAAGACAGGCTCAAAATAAAAGGCTGGAAAACAATCCTTCATTCAAACAACCCATCCAAAAAGGCTGGGGTAGCCATACTGGTATCTGACAACATAGACTTCAGGCTGAAGAAGGTCAGAAGGGACAGTGAAGGTCACTTCTTAATAGTCAAGGGATGCATATATCAGGAAGAAATCACGCTATTAAACATATATGCACCCAACGAGGGGCCAGCAAAATACCTAAAACAACTACTAATAGACTTCAAAGAAGACATTGACAGCAACACAATTGTAGTTGGAGACTTCAACACTGCTCTATCAACCCTGGATAGATCAACAAGATTGAAACTTACCAAGGAAATACTGGCCCTAAAAAGAAGAGATGGAAGAAAGAGGGCTGGTAGACATATACAGGGCATTTCATCCCCAAAAAGCTGAATACACTTTCTTCTCCAGTGCACATGGAACATACTCCAAAAATAGATCACATGCTGAGCCATAAATCATACCTCCATAAAATCAAGAAGATAGAAATTGTGCCAACTATTTTTTCAGACCATGAGGCACTGAAAATAGAAGTTAATTGTACACAAAAAAACGGAGACCAATACCAAGTACCTGGAAACTAAACAGCTCACTGCTGAACAACCAGCAAGTCATAAAAAGAAATCAAAGAGGAAATCCAAAGATTCCTGGAAACAAATGAGACTGAAGACACGAATTACCAGAACTTGTGGGATACAGCAAAAGCAGTGTTAAGAGGCAAGTTCATAGCTCTTCAAGCATTCATCAGAAAAGAAGAAAAGGCCATCATAAACAGTCTGACTTCACAACTTAAGATCTTAGAGAGTGATCAACAAAAGGAGCCCAACCCAAGCAGAAAGAAAGAAATAATAAAAACTTAGAGCAGAAATCAATGAGATGGAAATGTCAAAAAACAATCCAGAAGATCAACGAAACCAAAAGCTGGTTCTTTGAAAAAATAAACAAGATTGACAAACCACTTGCAAGACTTGTAAGAAAAGGAAAAGAGAGAACCCAAATAAATAGAATCAGAAATGAAAACGGGACATCACAACAGAAACCACAGAAATTCAAAAGATCATCAGAGATTACTATGAGAGCCTGTACGCCACAAAACAAGAGAACCTAGAAGAAATGGACAAATTCCTGAATTCCTATAGCTTCCCAAGTCTGCAACAAGAAGATTTGGAATACCCTCAACAAACCTATCTCCATCGAGGAAATAGAATCGGTAATCAAAAAGTCTCCCCAAAACACAAAAGCCCAGGTCCAGATGGATTCACCAGTGAATTCTACAAAACCTTTAAAGAGGACCTACTCCCAATTCTTTTTTAAGCTCTTCCGGCAAATTGAAGAAACAGAAACACTCCCAAATAGCTTTTACGAGGCACATATCACCCTGATACCCAAAGCAGACAAAGATGCCACAAAAAAGGAAAACTACAGACCAATCTCCCTGATGAATACAGATGCTAAGATCTTCAACAAAAATACTAGCAAATAGAATCCAAAGAGTCATCAAAAAGATTATACACCATGACCAAGTGGGATTCATCCCGGGAATGCAAGGATGGTTCAACATCCGCAAGTCAATCAACATAATACATCATATCAACAAAAAGAAAAATAAAAAAACCATATGATCATATCAATAGATGCAGAGAAGGCATTTGACAAGATTCAACACCCGCTCATGATGAAAGCTCTCCGTAAAATGGGGATTGAAGGAACCTTCCCTCAAGATAATCCAGGCCATCTACTACAAGCCCACAGCGAGCATCATTCTCAATGGGGGAAAAACTGAAAGCCTTCCCCTTAAGATCAGGGACAAGACAAGGCTGCCCACTCTCACCACTTCTATTCAATATAGTACTGGAAGTACTCTGCCATAGCAATCAGGGAAGAAAAAAAGACATTAAGGGCATCCAGATAGGAAGGGAAGAAGCCAAGTTATCACTATTTGCAGATGACATGATATTATACCTGAAAACCCAAAACTCTCTACCAAGAGGCTCCTAGAAATAATACATTCCTATAGCAGAGTAGCAGGGTACAAAAATCAATACCCAAAAGTCAATGGCCTTCCTATATGCAAACAGCGAAAGAGAAGAAAGGGACATTAAAGAAACTATCCCATTCACAATTGTGCCGCAGAAAATCAAATACCTAGGAATCAGTTTGACAAAGAATGTAAAGGATCTCTACAAAGAAAAACTACAAAACGTTACTTCAGGAAATAAAAGAAGACCTGAGGAAATGGAGACATATTCCTGCTCATGGATCGGAAGGATTAACATTATCAAAATGGTAATACTCCCTGGAGCTTTATACAGATTCAATGCGGTCCCTATAAAGATACCCATGATGTTCTTCAAAGAAATTGAACAAACACTCCTGAAATTTGTATGGAATAATAAAACCCCACAAATAGCTAAAGCAATCCTTGGGAAAAAGAAGATGGGAGGTACCACTTTCCCAACCTCAAGCTCTACTACAGAGCAGTTGTAATTAAGACAGTGTGGTATTGGTATAGAGACAGACCTGTAGACCCATGGAATAGAACTGAGTATCCTGAAACACATTCTCAAATATACAACCACTTAATCTTCGATAAAGGAGCCAAAAATATTAAGTGGAGCAAAGAAAGCCTCTTCAACAAATGGTGCTGGGAAAACTGGGCAGCTACATGTAAAAATGAACTTAGACCTCCTTCTAACGCCATGCACAAAAAGTCAGATCAAAATGGATTCTAGATCTCAACATCAGACATGAATCTATAAGGTACATCGAAGAAAACATAGGAGAAATGCCTACGACATCGAAACGAAAAGTATCTTTAAAGACGACACACCACTGACCAAGCAAATGGAAGCAAAGATAAACAAATGGGATTATATAAAACTAAAAAAGCTTCAGCACCTCAAAAGAAACGGTGACCAAGATACAAAGACAATCCACAGAGTGGGAAAGGATATTCACCCAATTCCCATCTGACAAAGGGGTTAATATCCAGGATATATCAGGCACCGGTAGCACTCCACAAGGAAAAACAGCCAACCCCATCAAAAAATGGGGAGAAGAAATGAACAGAAGCTTCCAAAAAGAAGAAATTCGAATGGCCAAAAGGCATAGAAAAAGTGTTCTTCATCTTTAATCATCAGGGAGATGCAAAATCAAAAACAACAACGAGGTACCATCCTCTCACCACAGAGACTGGCACACATCCAAAACAGCAAGAACAACCGGTGCTGGCGTGGATGTGGGGAAACAGGGACTCTCATCCACTGTTGGTGGGAGCGCCGACTGGTCCAGCCCTTTTTGGAAAAACAATATGGGCATTCCTCCGAAAAACTAGATATTGAGCTCCCATTTGATCCAGCAATAGCACTCCTGGGAATATACCCGAGAAGACCTAGAAAAAAACACATATGCAGAAACACTATCTGTACTTCTTTATTCATCTCTGCGCTTTTCACTCATAGCTAGAATCTGGAAACAACCTAAATGCCCGAGAACAGGAGGACCGGCTAAAGTGAAACTGGTGGTTCATCTACATCTATGGAATACTATGCAGCTGTCAGAAAAGATGAAATTATGAAATTTACCTGCAAATGGATGGACATGGAGACTATCATGCTGGAGTGAAATTAGTCAGAA